>PVKB01002137.1:0-82362 GCA_004027205.1 Ctenodactylus gundi
GGGGGGGGGGACACCTGCCGTTGACCAGCTGTGGGACCTCCGCCTCTCTGGCCTCATTGTCTCTGGGAGATCACAACAGTCACCTCGGTAGCCTTTAACACTGACAGCTGCTCCCCAGGCCAGGCCCCAGACAGCAGACGTGCCAAGGGGTACTTGGGATTTTACCCCCCGTGATCACAACTCCCCCAAAGCTCCCCCAAATCAACATCCACTGAGTGATTTTTAAAATGGGCTTGTAAAAAATGTCAAACTTCCTAAAAGACTCAAGCAACTTACTCTAAGCCGGATCTCATCCCCTCTCCTCCTTTTAGATTCTGGGGTACCACAACTCTCAGGCACTCCGCAGAAATCGCTAGGCCCCTCAGCAGTGCTGCTGTAGAGGAGGAATATCCACAGGTGCGCCCAGGAATCAGTATTTAACACACACACTCTCTCTCTCTCTCTCTCTCAGAGATTCCTCTGCACGCTGGCGTTGAAGAACTTTCACTCCTGATTTAGTTTTTGTTTGGTGTTCTTCACTCTGTAGCCCAGGCTGGTCCAGAACTCACTATGCAGCCCAGGCTGGCCTCGTACTCAAGCCAATCCTCCTGCCTCAGCCTCCGGAGTACTGGGATTACGAGCGAGCGCCACCACGCCCAGTTTAGGTGGTACCTGGGAATCAACTCAAGTCCTTGCTCTTGCTAGGCAGATGCTTTAACTGCTGTGCCATTCTAGAAAAAAAAGGCAACGCCCAGCACACCAGCCCTAGAAAAGCTTGCAGACATCTGCCTCAGGTGCCAGAATAAATTTCATCTCTCTGCTGTAGCTCCCCTTAACCTTCCACCACCTCTCACGTGCCCCTGGTCCCTGCATCCTCCTTCCCCACTGAGACCCACTCCAGCTCCTTGTCAGAAGATCAAAGTCCGCAAACCCTCTTCCCATTCTCCTGTAGGAACCTGCTGTAAGAATTACAGCAAGCGCAGGCAGAGAAGGCAAAACTCTTTCCTCTGCCCTGTCCCCAGGGAGCCCTTCTGAGGACTGTGGCACTTTGGGTGGCATGATGAGATCCGGGGAGTCTCAGGAGTACAGAAATCACAGGTAAGATGGGCTCTATTCCTAAACAGAACCCCAAAAAGCAATCTTTTTTCCCAGAAGTAGCAAATTTCATAAGTCCCGTCAGTCATCTTTAGGCCCTGGAAACTTCCCTTTCTACTGTGTGTTTCCTCAGACTAGTAACAGCGAATCCTCACTGGCTTCTGGCGCTGTCCTGAAGTCTCTACTGCATTCATATTCATTGAACCCTCACAAGAATCCTATGAAGGTGCTCGTAGTATTATCCTCATTCTATAGATGAAGAATCTGAGACATAGAGAGGTTAAGTAATTTGCCTGAGGCTGCACAGCTAATAGGTGGGCAAGCCAGTATTTAATCTCAAGTGCTATAGGTGTGGCACTTGTAGGGTCTATGATAGGGCATGGCCTGTGGGAGAAGGAAAGAGTGACATTAATAACGGCTGCTAGGAGACACCCACAAAGCAAACACACTGTCCTCCTCCTCCACACAGGCACCACAGGGGTTGGTTTCTCTAGCCACCATGCAACTTTTAAAAAGAAAAATGTGTTCCACACCCCCCAGACTCCATCTGAATCCAGAGGGCTGAGGATAGGGCTGCCTCCCATGCCTGTAGGAATTATTCCAAGGTCACAGGTAATGAGACTTCATCAACTTCCATATCAATAGCCTATGTGGAATTCTCTTTGAAGTTCTAGAAATCGTCAATTCCAAATTCACTTAGAAATCCAGCACAAGGAAGCACCGAGATTGTTGGCTCTGGCTGGCATTGGAAGACCACGAGCATGAGACTTCTGAGTTCTCACAGCAAATAGCCCAGGATGCCTCACCTTCAATTTAGGAGAGAAAAATCACAGGAGACCCCAGGTCCAGCGTGGACCACCACAGCTGGCTAATCTCAATGGTCAATTAAGCATAAAATGAAAATTTTCTGATTAGTTTGCTATACAATCACTTGCAGCTCCAAGTTTTTGGACAAAGTATTTCTGGCCAGCAGCAACTTTTAGAGAGAGAATACGGCCATGCAGCAGGCACACGGTTCCTTGCTACACAGCTTCTAAGCTGTCCCAAAGACCTTCACTTCATGGCTCATGCCCTGTGGCACACACTCCCGTTAGGCCTTACCATGACTTGCTTCTACTAGGATACAGCTGAGGCGATGAGATGTCACTTCTGCAGTTTGTTACGTAACAGGCTCTCTTGACTGCCTTTGCTTTGCATGTTTTATTAAGTAGCGATTTTATGAAAGAAAACCCATGTGGCAAGGAACCAAGGGGGATGGCTAGGCAATGGCCAACAGAAAAATGGACTTGCAGCCCAAAAGTTGCAGAGAAATGACTCTACCAACAGCCCCCTGAGATATAGGCAAATCCCTTCCTTCAGCTGAGACCCCGTCTGTCCAACACCATGCATGACCTTGAAGCCGAGGACCCAGTAAAGTCATACCCAGACTTAACTCCTGACCTCCAGAAACTGAGATAACAAACTATTGTTCTAAGTTGCTAAGCTTGTGGTCATTTGCTACGGAGTAGTAGACAAGTGCCAGAAAGCCTGGCACTCTCCAGGCTCCCAGGCATGCTCATCAGTGGCCTTCCTTGGCACTTGCTGGAAATGCCAGAGGAATTAATTCTCCTGGGGATCCACCCTCAAACCAGGACTCTCTTAGTGAACCAACAGCCTGATAGCTCACCCTGATCGTTGAGAAGAATTCTCTGAGGCAGGTTCTACAGGGTCTCCCAGAGTGTCTCAGCAGGGCTGAGGCCCAGAGGCCCACAGCACTAGCCTGCTCCATTCTGCATCATCTATGGCTTTTCTCCATTATTTTCCCACTCCATGACAGGTACTTTTGGGCTCATCTTCAAATCAAATTTATACTCATATCATGGTCCACTTTTGGAAGGACATAATTTAAACAGAAGGGAGAAAAATGATGCTTTCAGAGCAAGACCAAGAAGAAAAATCTTGACTTTTCTAGATGTTCTAAAGACACTAATTTCCCAACAAATTTAAGTTCAACTAATTACATGGCTGCAACCCACCCTGGAAAGATCTGGATTGGAGATACACGGACCCTGTGGCCCTGGAAAAGACCCTATCGCCTGGTTCTCACTACCCAGCTACTACTAAGCCTTCGACACATGAGTCTTTGGAGGACATATCAGAACCAAACTATAAAAACTGGTGGTATATGTTATTTGAGAGGTAACAGCACAGCCTGTTTGGGCTGTACATGTTGAAGTCTTACCTCTTAGTACCTTGGGATGTAAATGTGAACTAAGTCCCTTCAGGAAGTAATGATAAAATGAGATCATATGTGTTGACCTTCTTCCAATATGACTGGTATGCTTCTCACAAGAAAACATTTAGCTGGGCATGGTGTGCATTCTGTAGCAAATTGCCTCCAGCACTCTGGGGGGCTGAGGTAGGGAATCACAAATTTGAACCCAGCTTGGACAACTTAGCAAGAACTTTTTTCAATACCAAAAAAAAAAAAAAATTAAAAGGAGGTTAGGGATGTAAAATACCAAAAGAGAGAGAGAAAGAGGAAGAAATCTGAATATAGGCTGGTACAGAGGGAAGGTGACCACTTACAAGCCAAGGAGAGGCCTCCAAAGAAACCACACCTGCCAACACCATGATCTCAGACCTCCAGCCTCTAGAACTGCAAGGTGGCACATTTCTACTGTTTGACACCATTAGTGGCATTTTGTTTTGTAGAAACAGCCCTAGAAAACTAATACAACCTCCTACCACCCATAATTGCTGCACAGACGAAATGAGACACTGAGTTAAAGTGTTTGGGGTATTATCACTGGTGGAAAGGAGACAACCAGCCTTTGCAACCCCCGTCACACCAGGAAATGAACTTTGGTGCAGAGAGACCCCAGATTCTAGTTCCCACCTTCACATTAGGTGCAAACTTCAAATCTGTGCATAGAACTGCCATGAGCCCTGGTGTGTTAACTTTCAAGCTCTGTGACCACATACCCGAGAAAACAAACTTAGACAAGGAGAGGTTAGTTATGGCTCAGTTTCAGAGGTTTCAGCTCATGGTCAGCTGGCTTGTTGCTCTTAGCTCTGTGGCAAGGCAGAAACATCATGGTGGAAGAGCTTGGTAGAGGAAAGCTGCTCACTTCACAACAGCCAGGAAGCAGACAGAAAGGAAAGAGCGAGCCAGAGTCCCAATATCACATTCAAGGGCACACCACTATTGTGTCCCTGAATTTTTTATCCAGGTCTTAACTCCCAGAGTTCTCACCACCTCATAGCACCCCCAGCTGGGGACCAGGCCTTTGACACATAAGCCTTTGGAGGACATTTCAGAACCAAACTATAAAAGCTGGTGATACATAAGTTATTTGGGAGACTCTCACAGGGATCCAGATGGTTAAGTATAGTAGTTCTTCCAGTCCTTTGGAATAAGCAAGATCATCCTTTATTAACTGGATCCTTTATTCATAGGCAGTATTCTTTCACGGTCTACTTGATGCCTGGGACCATGACTCTCAATGTGCTGCTCAGGCAGCCAGACCAGAAGCAAGCATTCATTCCAATTCCTGAGAATTCCACTCAAGGTGTGTACAACTCACATCAGTAAGAGCTCCTTCATCCTCCCCCTGAGGTCCAGATCCATGGTGCAATGGTACATTCAAAGGAAACAAAGTCATTAAAGAGATGAAAAAGGAGCAAGCCAGGGAAATTCTCTCATCCTCTTTGTTCATCTTAGTCCTATACCAATGTCCTTATCCTGGAAACTCCTTATCCCTTCTCCTCCCTTCCATCTTTTCTGTGTGTAGCTTCATCTTCTAATAAAAATGTTGGCTTTCATTACCTTTCTTTCATTACCATTTGTTGACAGTTTCATCACTAATTGGCCCCAATGAAGACATCAAAAGGCCTAAAGCACAATAGACAAATGAAAATTCTCAAGACAGAATAAGGCTATAAGCAAATGTCTATTTTTGAGAATCTATTTGGATGAGGAAAACATTAGAATTTGTAAATTAAGCAAAGCAGATTGCCCTCCCCAACATGGGTGAGTCTTATCTAGTCAGTGAAAGAGATAAATAGAGCAATGACCAAAAATTCTTACCTTCACCCTCTACCTGACTGCTTAAGCTAGGACATCAATCTTTTCCTAGCTTCAGTCTCAAACCAAAACATCAGTTATTGTTGGGTCTCAAGTCTACAAACTTTTGGATAGAAGTTAAACCATTTGCCCTTTTGGTTTTTAGGCCTCCCAAAAGGAGTTGGACTGAAATCCCATAATTGGCTTCCCTAGATTTTCAACTTGCTGAGTGCAGATCTTAGGGCCTCTTAATCTTCATTGCATGAGTCAAGTACTTATAATAAGTATATGTGCGTATGTATAATCTCCTACTGGTTTTGATTCTTTGGAGAACCCAAATACAAATTTCAGAACAGAGAATGGGATGCTGCTGTAAGAAATAAGACAGTGAAATTTTTCATGAAAGGACTACAGGACTATTAGCAGGAATATGAACAAAGATGACTCTGGAGAGCATTGAGAAAGTAAAGAGAACTGGAGAGATAGCTTCTTTCTTTCTTTTTTTTTTTAGAGAATAGAACATAATATTGCTAGAAAAGAATCCATTAAAGATTATTCTTGATAGAAGGACAAAAAATAGGGAGATACTCAATACTCACCTCCTCTACAAAGAGGAAATGAAGTAACAGGTATTTAGCTGCATTTTAAGATGAGATAACTATAGGGAAAGCTTAGAAATCAGATTTCACAGCAGAAACACTAAAGGCCAGTAGAGTATGAAATAATGTATTTCAACTCCTGAAATACCTACCAACCAAAATTATATCCAGCACATATATCCTTCAGAACCAAAAAATAAAGGTCTTCCAAGATAATCATAAACCAAGAGAAATCATGACTACTAGAGAAAGCTTATTGAAGATCACTAATTCTACATCCAGAAGATAAGAGAGCACACAAAAGAATAAATCCCATTACATGGGTATATATGCAAGTGAGATTAGAAAATCATCAAATATCAATAAATCAAAAAGGGGAAATGAAAGTATTCAAAACCAGAAAAATTAAAATGTCAGGAAAAGCCTATGCTTTTCAATAACAATGTATATGATCTTAATTCTCCCATTTAAGGACGTAGACAGGGGATTTCCAGGCAAGATGGCAGCTCTGCCCAATGGCTCTTTGCAGGCTCATCAAAAAGTGGAGACATACCTGCTTATCTTAGCTTGGAGAGGGAGGAGAGCCCCAGGGATTCAAAGGTGGCCATGGAAAAGCTGGGAACACAGTAGATGCATTGAAGCTGAAGAACACGCCAACCCTGAAAGCTGCCTAAGATGCCTAGGAAAGGCCTTGAGGCTCTGGCACCTGCAGGCTGAGGTGAGCCGACTGGGAGAGCCAGAATTGACAGCAGCTGGTAGGCCCAGCCTCAGAACTGAGCCTACAGGTAGCACAAACTGCAAATGCACTGCTAGCTCCCCAACGAAGAGGTTTCCCTGCAGCACAGCAGACCAGCTAGGGAGAAGCAGCACTCAGCAGCCACGGTAGGGAATGATGTGGGCTGGAGCCACTTGGAAAGGGTCTGAACTATTTAGGGGAAAAGACCAGCCATACACCAGGAATTTTAGGGACACTCTTAATCAGTGCCTAAGAAGAAACTGGCACAAAAGACAGGTACAGAGAGGGAGAAAGGCCACCTATCTCCTGAACAGTTCAGATGGTAATGAGTACCTCAGAGGGCAAAGAGCTTTCCCCAGGGAAGGGAAGCCAGGACAGACGGGAGAGCTTTGCTTCCGGGCTGGGTGTAAGCAAGACACGCTGGAGGTCTCCCTCACTGGCTACTCCTGTCACAGATTTCCATGGACTTTTGGCTCTCCCAACACACCCCCATATACACTTTCAGAGAAACCTCTCAACTAGGCCATTAGAATGAAGTTTCTCAGCAATCAAATCATGAGAAGATGGTCCTAGTGAATACAAAGTGAGCTGAATATATGGAAGACACAAAACACCGGCTGAAGTAAATAAGAATGCAAGATATGAAGGAACATTTTTGAGATAGAGAAGTGGAAAATCTGAAAAATAAATCTAAAGTTTGGAATATAAAAAATAAAAATTGATTTGAAAAGCAGGGGAAATCAGTTCGAATTTTGCAAGGACAAAATCTCAGACCTTTAAGACAAGGTTGAGGAAATTAACACCATAGCCAAGCATGACACTAAAGTAAAAAGTGAGTAAAGTAGCTGGATACAAGATGGCCAATCTCAGAATTATGGGTATGGGAGAAAGAGCAGAAGACAGCACCCAAGGTATAAAGAATTTATTCACTGAAATCATGAAATGAAAATCATGATTTTCCTAATCTAGGAAAAAAAATAAATTCAGGTATAAGAAGCTTATAGAACACCAAATAACTTGATCAAAAAGAACCTCACCACATCATAATCAAAATCTCAGAAATTTAACACAGAAAAAAATCTTAAAAGAGAAAAACAGACATTATCCTACCAAGACAAGCCCATCTGAATCACTTCAGATTTCTCTATGTAAACTTTAAAGGCCAAGACACCCTGGAACAAAATTTTTCAAGCTTTAAAAGAAAACAAGTATCAACACCCTGATGGTTGAATCCAGCAAAACTGTGCCTGAAATTTGGAGAAGTATAAATTTTCACGATAAACCCAAAGGAAATTGTGACCTCTAGCACAACACTGCAGAAAAAAATGTAAAAGGAATTTTAGACAGGAGAACAGAGAGGAAAGGAAACACAGAAAGAGAAAGTGTACCAAAAAGTAGGGGGGAGGGAGGGAGGAAGAACCACCACTAGATATAACAAGGCAATTACAGGATTCAGTGAAAATCTTGTACAGTGATTATTCTCAATGTCAATGGTCTTATCTCACCAATCCAAAACATGGATTGGCAGAGTGATCAAAAAACAAAACCCAGCTATATCTGTTGTTAGCAAGAGACATACTTTCCCCACAAAGCAGCATGCAGAATAAGGGTAAAAAAAAAATAGAAACTAATACATGCTACCAGAACCAGGAAACAAGCAGAGATAGCTATACTATTCTCAGACACTGCAGATTTCAAACCAAAAATAGATCAGAAGACACTAGTAAAAGGAAAAAATCCAACAAGACACTAGTAAAAAGAAAAAATCCAACAAGAGCTCATAATTGTAAAAATATGCACGCAGTGGAGGTATACCCAACTTCATAACACACAAACTATTGGGTAGGAAAAGTCAAACAGGTCTCAATACATACAATCATAGTGGGGAACTTGAAGACCCCACTCTCACAAATAGATCAACCAGACTAAAAAAAAAATCAACAAAGAAACAACAGAACTAAGTCACGCCATGGAACAAATGAACTTAACAGATATTTACAGAAGATTCTCTCTAACATCAACAGTATATGCCTTTTACTCAGCATCACATGGGATTTTTCCCAAAATAGACTAGCTCCTTGAAAATAAGATTCATAATTATAAAAGAATTGAATCCTCAGCATACTTTCAGATTCTAGTGGGATAAAACTCGTAATGAACAGCAAAAAGAAACTATGCAAATACATGAAGATTAAGTAATACATTATTGAACAAGTGATGAATCAAAGAAACCAGGAAAGAAATTTTTTAAAAATGTCCTCAAGGTAAATAACAATGAAACTACATCCTATCAGAATCTGCAGGGCACAATAAAAGCAGTACTAAGAGGGAAATTCATAGATATGGGTGCACATATGAAAAAAAGCCATCTCAATGAACAATCTATGCAGCTCAAAGTCCTAGAGAAACAAGTCAAATCCAAAAACCATGGAAGGAAATTATAAGAATCAGAGTAGATCAATGAAATTAAAACAAGAAAAAAGATCAACAAACCAAATGAGTTCTTTGAAATCATTAAGATTGATAAACTTCTAGCTAATCAAAAAGAAAGAAAATTTTCACATCAATACAATTAGAAGTTAAAAGGCTGAAATTATAATGGACACTGCTGAAATTCAGGGAATTATTAAAACCTACTTGGAAATCTCATACTCCAACAAATTGGAGAATGTGGAGGAAAAGGGATCAATTTCTAGATACATACAGGATACCAAAATTGAAGCAGGAATATATAAAATTCCTAAATAGACTCCTAACAAGCATGGAAATTGAGGCAGTAGTCAAGTCTCTCCATACAAAGAAAGGACCAAGTGGATTCACAGAAGAATTCTACCAGTGCTTCTCAAACTGTTACATAAAACTGAAAGAGAAGGAACATTGCCAGACTTGTTTCTAGAAACTAGCCATTACCCTGATACCAAAACCAGCCAAAGACTTAACTAGGGAAGAAAACTATCTTGTTCCTAGTAAAATAAGAGGCAAATGAAGAATGAAGAAACCAGAATTTGAAAGTGGAAAATTATCACCCTATCCATATTGTGTAAAATGAAAAACTTATCCTGAAAACTCATCCTCAATATAGCTGACCAAACATGTACAAAGAATTCACGGGCTTAATCACGGGCTTCTGCCATCTCAGCGGAAGCGAGCAGCAGAGATGGGATCACATTAGCAAAGACACTGCCAGTGTGAACAAAGTTGGAGAGAGAAACTGGTTTCCTGGTTCTGGTTGGGGTGATAGCAAGCTGTAGACCTACTCAGGCTCCACAGGACTGGACATACCCGTTAGGCTGCACTCACACACGATTCTAGGAAGGGCAAGAATGAGTCCAAAGGCAGTTAGAGATCAGGGCTGCCACTCACATGACAAGTCCAGGGGGCAGGGCCACCATGAGGATGACACTGCCACCCTGGTAGGCCAGGACATACAGCCAAAGAAGGTTATACTTGAGCCTTACAACATAACAAGACTGGCCTTGCTACGTTTTGGACTTGAGACCCATCCACTCTTTCCTCTTTCTCATTTGAAATGACATGGCTACACTGTGCTTATCCCACAGCTGTATTTCAAAATCACATAACTTGGTTAGTTTCACGTGTTTGCAGACCACAGGTCTCACTCATACCTGATTTACATGATATTTAAAGGAGAACGTGTACTTACAACCTCATAGTGGATGCTGATGCTGGAGCAAGACTGGGGGGCAGGGGGCGGTGGAAGTTGGGATGGAGTTCATGTATTTCTGCAAGTGCCAAGGATGCGAATTCAGGGGGCAAGCCAGTGATAAAACACTCCAGGCAGAATTTGCTCTTAACTGGGCATTTAGAAAGTCCTGAAAATTCTCACTCCCGTGGGCCAACTCTTACAAGCCCACATTCACTTACCTAAGCTTGCGTTCCTATTAAAGGTAAATTTCCAGGTGGATGCAGCAGCACTCATGCGTCATCTCAGTTATTTGAGAGGCTGAGGCAGGAGGATCAAAAGTTCAAGCTGGCGTATGCAATTTAGCAAGACTTTATCTCAAAAATTAAAAAAAGAAACTATGGACATAGCTTACTGCTGCCTGAATTCAACACCCAGTATGATGCCAAAAAAAAAGTTTCTCTAGGGAAGGTAATAGTGTCTTATTCCTTCAAGTGACTAAAAACAGTGAGACATTAGATGTAGCTCCTGAGAAGGCTGAGAACAAAAGTGGAAGTTCCAAAAGCCTAATTCAAAGCATGAAAGAACACAGGGTAAATTTGTGATAGCAAGGCGTTTAGAGGTTAATTGTTAAACTTTAAATTATCACAAATTTACCAAAAAAAGAAAAGGCTCCAAAACATTCAAAACTGTATTTATTTGTCTCTAGAAGGTAACCCTGGGCCTTTTCACTCTTCATATTTGTGGAAGTCTGAAACAGAAAAGAAAGGCCATTATAAATAACTAAGCGATAAGACCAGATAACTTACTATAAGACTAAAATAATAAAAAGTGGAATCTGGGGTTGGGGGATAGCTCAAAAAGACAGCACATGCTTAGTATATGTGAAGACCTGGATTTGATTCCCAAGGAGAAGCAAAAAATTGATTTCACTAATAAAAGATGATCAAAGATCAAAGTATACCATGTTTTATCAAATTTAATAGATTTCATTCTTGGCAAGCATATGACATAAGTGGCTCTTGTGCATTGCTGGTGGTGTTGTAAGTGGGCACTATCCAGCAGGTCATAAGAATGCATCTACCTGCAACTCAGGAATTCTATGTCTAGGACTCTGCCCTAAAAAAAAAAAAAAAACGGAAAACACACATCAGGTTATTTACCATGTTTGTAAGAATAAAAGCTGACAACTTAAATGTACAACAATCATAAAACTATCTCAACAGATCATCTAAACATGCCCATGACAGAAAAATCAAAAACAGGACACACAAGCTAATATACTCTGTAATTTCTAAATCTAGTTGCATAGGAAAATACTTGAAAGCATTTTAGTAGATTTCTGGCTGAGGTTTTACTAGGGTAGTGAGAAGATTATTTACCTTTTCAGTTTTCTGAAATCTCAGCTTGAAGAAAAAACCCCACTACTGAAAAAGATTCAAATCATAGGCAATTCAGACATTGGAACTGATTAAGTATATCACTGTGGAAGAAAAACACTAATAAATGCTCGGATTTAGCTTTAAATTTTTATTTTCTGGTCCATTTACATTTTAAGGTTGTGTCTTACCAGAATAAAAATGAAGAAAAGGGATTTGGCACTACTACCCAAATCCCTGAACCCCTTTGCTTCATTGACTTGCTGAGTATTGGACAAGTTACTTCTGATTCTCAGATACCTCATATGTAAAATGAATATAGTAGTGCATATATTATAGGGTTATAAAAATTAAAGAGATTATTACATATAAAGTGCCTTCTTGGCACTTTATCTGGTACAAAATATGTATGAATAATTTTTTATCATGAGGCTTGCCACCATACAAGTGATTAAGATTGTTATTCCTCATAATTATTTTAAAAAATGTATAATTTCTAGAATGATTTGAACTTAAGAGACAAATTCATACTGCTGTGTTTACCTAAGGGATAATTTAATTTTACCTGTGTACAGCAGGGTCAGAGAACAATGGGCCTGCAGATTTTCTAGTGCCCACAGAATCATTTGACCTGTGCCAGCGAAGGCCTCAACAAAGAAAAGCAGTTCCAGCCACCCACAGTAGGGACAAGTTAATTAAATGTTTTATCAAATGTAGCAGGCAAATTTTAAGTTGATAATTTTATATAGCCCACAAATGATGTCCTAAATATCTAAATGGCCCTTGGCAGAAAAAGTGTCCCCTGCCACTGGCCTGCAGCCTAGTGTACTTTAGACATCATTTTAGTTTGGTTTTGAAGACTTAGATGAAAAGTTCTAGGAATGTAATATTCAAGTATTTCTACTGGAAATTTTGCTGAAGTTTTTCAGTGTTATCTTTGTGAGAATCCCCGTGGGGTAGGGAGCTTTGCTGAGTGAGAGATCTCCCCAAGCCCTCCTTCACCTCCAGACACACGGAGGAGTGCACACCGTGGACGGTAGACAGAGGAGGTCTCCAGCAGTCTTCCTGTCTTGGGTGCTGCTACATCTATTGTGAATGTCCATGACTCACCGTGCCTTTCTCTCCAGGGCCAGCCCCACAGGATTTAGTGTGTACTCAAAGATGGCCCCTACTGGGGCCAGATGAGGAGTTTTCCCATCCTCTGCCTCATAAATAGGTTGAGTAGGTTGTTTTGAAGCTAAAGCTTAAAAAATAAATGAAATGGAGAAACAAGCAGAGAGCAGAAAGTAAGCGTGTGTTTTCTCATATCTGCTAATCTTGCTTCAGTTGGGTGAAAACCCAGCCAGGAACCAGAGACTAGAGCCCAGCATTGTACACAGGCCTCACTTCCACCTGTCCATGTAGCCTCTACCTCTGAGGGATCCCGTCACTCAGTTCTGCCTTTCTCCTCTGTATCTACCTGGAGCCAGTGAGATAGGCCTTTTGTAAAGCCCTTTATGACATTACATCTAAATATTCCTTCTAGAAATTCAACAGAATAAAGATTCAAGTGCAATTAATTTCACCCCAATTCCAACTATATGTAGAAAAGTAGAAAAAGAAAAAATTATTGGCTCACTGAAATAATGTTCTGCTTATTGGCAGGACTGGGCCACATACTGAGTATAGAGTTTTTATCATAAGAAATACTAAATTCACACACATATGCATGCACACACGAAACACACACACGGGAACCTATGTTTAAAACCTATTCAATCTTCTATGTGCATAGAAAATTAAATTTCAACAAAAGAGAGCCCTGCTTCCTTATTTCCACAAACAAATAGAAATGTATCTTCCCTCTGACATTTTTTTCCTCATCTTGATCAATTTCAGCCTTAAGAATTCTCCTTGCGTATCTGGTTCCATCTTTTCCTCGGTACCTCCAAGCTGGGAATTCCTCACTAGATGTGGCAGCATCCCAAAAATAGATCCGTCCTGTTCTTCGTGTCCCAGATGGCTCACCTTTTCAAAGTCCCAGAGACCTGCAAGCATGTACACTACCGAAGCACCAGCTCCTAGACCCCAAAAGCTTAGAGAATGGTGAAATTCCAGAGCAAAATGCAGTCACTGTGGTAGCTGAGTTCCAATGTCTTTAGTCCAAGGCTGAACTGTTGATTACCTAAACAGGCAGGATGTACTAGTGCAGTTCAATGAGGAGTTTTTGGGACCATTGTGGGGGTTGTCAGTAAGCCAGAAAGCATCTACCCCATCAAAAAAGAAATTAAAGTCCAGGCGAGTGCCACAGGCCTGCAACCCCAACACTGTAGGAGGCTGAGATAGGATTGCAAGTTTGAGTCCAGCACCGGCAACTTAAGCAACTTAGCAAGACCCTGTCTCAAAATGAAACATTTAAAAAAGCTTGAGGACTGGGGATGAATCTCAATGTGAAAGCCCTGGGCCCAATCCCTAGTACACCACAGAAGGAAAAAACAGAAATTCAACCTTCCAAAACACTCTACTGGCTAACCTCATTAGAATAAGCCCCCCAGACATCCGTGAACTCTGCAGCAGATAAATGTGCTTCCCACACAAAAACTCAGATGCACCACAATTCTGTTGTAGAATTGTTACCATCCCAGGTAGCTTCCTGGGGAAATGCAAGATGGAAGACAGAAGAAGAGGCTTCAGGGCTTTCCCAGTGTTCATAAATTTCTCACTAAGCAGAATTGAAAATGCTATGAGAAAAAAACATCCTCAAGGATTCATTTTATAGACTTTCATCACAACCTAGAGAATCACAGTAAAAACCTACCACCTGAATGTAAATTCATACAACCACTTTGGAAAGCAGTACGGAGATCTCTCAAAAGACTGGAAGTAAATATCCCCTTCGATCCAGTGACACCCCTCCTGGGAATATATCCAAAAGAGGCCAAAACAACATATAACAGAAACATATGTGTACCCATGTTCACAGAAGCACAACTAACAATAGCTAAAATATGGAAGTCACCAAAATACCCGTCAACAGACCAGTTAATACACAAACTGTGGTATTTATACACAATGGAAAACTATCCATCTATAAAGTTCAACAGTGTGGAGGCTTTTGCAGACAAATGGAAGAAACTTGAGAATGTCATGCTTAGTGAAGTGAGTCAGAAGCAGAAGGTGAAACATTGAATGGTCTCTCTGACATAAGGGACCCAGATCACAACTCTTATGGAACTTAAAACGAAAAACAAAGTGAAGGGGGGGGAAGCAGGGAGAGGTGGAGAGGGGGAGGGACAAAAGGAGAGTGGGAAAGTCCTTGTCACCTTGACAACATATGTATGTGCACAGAATCCTCAACTTCATTGTAAACCTTAAATCTTGCACTAATACATATCAATAAAATGGGGAGGGGGGGAACCTACCACCGACACAAGCTTCCTTCTCTCAGAAGTACCTTCAAAGATCTTTTCTGTGACATGACTAAATTGGGATGTATGCAGGCAACCTATCCTTTAACAAACACTTATGCTCATCCCTGGGTCCCTCCCCACAGCCCCTCCAACCCCAGCGCTCTTGGCACCCCACTTCCAAACTGACGGTGGTTTTTGTTTGGAGATGGCCTCCACGATGTCATAGGCAACTCAGAACACAATTCAGCCCCATCCATGATGTGAAATGCCTGAGTTATGATCACAAGTGACAAATACAAGAAGTAAACCAGTAGTAGGACAGCCGATGGCTTGCCCCAACAATACCCAAACTCAACACGGCAAGCCACCCACACCTGAAACTCCAATTTTACACTACCTCTCCTCAATCTTGATCTTTCTACCAAGACTGGATGTACAACTTTCCATGGCTCGCAGCCCCAGATTGCACTGCACTTGTTGCTCTGGTTCCCAAATAAACCTGCTCTGGCCACAAAGTTAATCTCTATCCCTGCCATCAGCAGATTCTTTGTACTTCATTCAGGATTCTGCCTCCCAGGAATGTTGTCGATCTTGCACAGCCCGTTCTGACTCCATCTCCAAATCCCCAAAAATGCCCATTCCTGCCAACACAAGGAATTCCACTCCTAGATCACCTCTGAGGGCAGAAAGGAGGTGGCCATTCCCACACACTGAAGCTGGAGAGACTGCCTCCCAAATTTAAGTCCCTCTGCATATGAGCATTTCGGTCCAATGAGCTACATCAGCTGTTACAGAGATCTGAACAGACTCTGGCTAGGGTCATTATATGGCCAGGATTCTGAACCTCCATGTAGTTTACTGATCTCTCCCCCCGCCCCCCTTTATGGTATATAGATAGAACCCAGCATCTCCACACTGAGATACATTCCCAACCAAATTTTTATCTTTACACAAGATCTTGCCAAGTCACTAAGTTGCCGAGGCTAGGTTCAACCTTGCAATCAATCCTCCAGCCTCAGTCTCCCAGAGTACTAGGATTATAGGCCCGCACCACTAGGCCAACTAGGATCCTTCTGTCAAATGAGGACTTGCCTGAGCATTGCTTCCTTGACCCCTTTATCTTAAAGCCATCCTTGTTTCTGATTATAAAATTCATGCTTTTTATAGAGCCAGTAAGAATAGTCCTGAATAACTGGTCAACTCACATGCAAACAAGGACAGTTAACTGTGTTAACAGAAAATAACTAGCCAGAAAGATGGCTGCACAGCAAGTGCCTCAAAGAAAACATGATCTCCTCTTCTCTTTCCTGAACGATTCAGAACTAATGCCAGTAGCAAGGTTACAGTAAGGCAGAGAGGAGCTATGGTGACCCCAGGTGAGATATCAGGGCCCTGTCTGATAAGAAGGCATCTGTGTTTCAGATTGGCTGGGCAGAGCCAACGAGAGGTTCCTGTGTGATAAAGGCAAGAGAGAGAACAAATTAAAATCTGCCTCATCTAAATAGGATTCAGTGAATCAAAAAATAGCAGCATTTCTGTGATTCCTGCCACTGATGTAGGACTGAATCTAATCTAGACAAACAATGCAGATCAACACCCATTCTATGAAACAACTGGCCCATAAAATTCACAAGTGTCAAAGTCATAAAAGTCACAGGAAGCCCAACCTGAAGGAAGCTAAAAACACATGGCAACTAAAGGTAACTCACGACTCTTGGCTGGGTCTTTTGGCTCAGAAAGAATGTGACTGAGACCAGAGGTGAAACTTGAGTGGGGCCTGAGGATTATATGGCAGAAACACGTTGACACCAACTTCTGGGCTGTGATGTTGCCTCGTGTTTGCACTCGAGTGTCTCTGTTTATAGGAAATAAACACTGGAGTAGTTGGGTGTGATGTCAGGTTGGCAACTTACCCTCAAGTAGGGGAGGAAAATTCTGTATTACACTTGTGGACTTTCTGTGAGTTGATTATCTTGGATTTTTATTTTTAAAATGAGTGCTTCTGTCATAAGCCACGAAGCCTTTGATGAAAGTGACAAAACCTTAGAATTCTTCTGCACAAAATGATATTCGACAGCCAGATCTCCAAGTTACCCTTGACAGAAGCTACATAACCAATACATAAAAAATCCCAAATACATGATCTGTTCTCTGCTCAATCTTAGAATTAGCACACACTTTCAGTTAACAGGCTTAGTGAGCTAAAAAAGACAAAATCTAGAGCCTTATTCCTTTTTTAGAAGAACTTTCCAGTGAGAACCTTTCTGTACCTTATAAAAAATATTAGTCTCTGCTTTAAATTAAGATAGCATAAGTGGTCTATTCAAGAATCTATGATCCTTGGAAAACAAGTACCTCCATGGTCACTATTATAGGTTCCTGCCCCACCCTGCACCCAGCAGGAAAGTATAAGATGACATGATACCTATGGAACAAGGATCAATAAGAACTTAGTACAAGTCTGATTCTTGCCTTGATATCTAGTATACATGCTAATGCTAACATTTGTGGAAGCATTACTATTAACTGATATACCCAGAGCCAAAGTTCATCTCAAGTCACTTCCTTGCTCTTTTTCAGTCACATATGTCTAGCAATCAAATCAGATATAGGAGCCAAGGCCAGTCAACAGAAAGCCTGTGAGGAGCTCAAAGCACTGGGGCCAAGAACACAAATCCAAATCACTTGCCACCAACAGCGCGGGGATGCCTGAGCCAGCCAATACTGATTGCTCACCGTGAGTCACTTAATATCTGCCCAGCTGAGCACTGACATACTCGATGCTGTGCTAGACATGCATTGCGCATTTGAATCTGCTATTTTATATGTGTGGTAAGAGCAATTATTCTTCCCGTTCTACACATGAGGACACTGGTGCATGTAAGTGGTGTACCTAGCAAATGATAAAACCAGATTGAGCCACAAAATTCTTCACCCAGACCTTATGCTCAACTGCCATTCCAAACTGCTTCCCGCCATCACGTGTGTCCCAACTGTCCCTTCTGTCACAGCAAGCAATGACAAAAATGCATGGTGTTGTGTCTTGCTAACCTCTCTACTTCATCAGCATTTGTTACAGTGTAGTACAGTGAGGGGCGTTATTTGTGTGACACTGGCCAACCGCGAGGGCAAAAATGTAGCTTCTGAACTTGGAGTAGCATGACACTACTTCCAGCTGCCCCTTAATTTTGACAAAGCTATTACAATACATTGCTTTGTCATTACTGAGAAAATGTTCCCTTGCAACCAGTTGTCTCCCACCCAACACAGCATCATCACGCACTATTTATATACAGCAAGCTACTTCTTTTTCTGGAGACCAGAGTCCAGAAAGCCTCTGATGTGTGAAATTTTAAGATCATTTTAAAAATAAGTTTAGAGGTCTATTTTGTGTGATTCTGGAGGAATTTCCCCTTCCTTGAGCTGCCCTTCAATTAATTTAGGAACATTATAACCTTCTAAACAAGCCCCTCCTTCCCACCCACATGCTTTCACAGAATATCACTTTAATTGGGTTTTTAGTGTGGGAAATGATACGCATCTCCAAGTGTGCATTTGGAGCTTCGTGGTGATCTTAAAAGAATACTTTACCAGGCTTCTGGCCAGTGAAATAACTCTTCGTCACCGGTGGCATGCTCTGGTGACAGGCGTACGCTGGCTCACCACTGCCACCATCTGCCCAGGGCTCACTCTTCTCATTCTTCAGGCCCACGGCACCGCTGGTGGGTCGGGCAGTTTTGGATGGTTCTCTAGCCAAGAATGGGCGTGGCTCAGAAGCATTGTTGCTATAGTTCTGCTTATCTGGGTCTTGTTTCTAGAAACCATGTTAATTGCCAAACAAGATATGACAGTCAGACTTCGAGGATTTAAAGAATGTCTTTCAAGCTCCTAACTGATGAGGTTTTGGTTAACCAATAAGTGAGGGCAATGCTTCACTTACAGAGAGAGAACTATCTCTCAAAGTCTGTGTTCTTCTATAACCTACAGATGGTGTGCAATGGAAAGCATCATTTATAACGTAATATGGAACAAATCCTCTCTTTTATAATGAATGCAGAACAGAATAAAGTATTTGTTACACAATTAAAACGCACATAAAAACAGAGGTAGCCCCTGAACGTGCCCAAACATGATGACCAGGCTGCAACCCAACCTTCAAATGGGGTCATTAGAAATGGGGTCACTAGGATAACCCAATCAAAATCTATCTTTCTACCAGTCACTTGAGTCGGACTAAAGGAAAACAACAAAAAGGTACTCCAGCCAGGTCTCTAGAATGCATGTGTGTCTCCTATGATCTTTCTCTTCTGCCCCTGTACATGATCACATGGTGACTCAGAAAGGACCTTCACGCGGCAGGAAGCTTCTTTCACTCTCTTGAGCCTTCTCTCCATTCCCAGATTTTCAGGTTGATGAGACTTACAGTTGGCCACTAGCCTCTGTTGACATTTACCAAAAATACACACACAACTTCCCTGAGCTCACTTTCAACCCATTCGTCTTTTTGAGACAGGGTGTCACTCTATGTAAACCAGACTACTCTGAATTCACTGTGTAACCCAGGCTGGTCTTGAGCCATGGCCATCTGCCTCAGCCTCCCAAGTGCTGGGATTATAGGTGGGCACCACCACACACTGGGGTTTTGTTTTGGTTTTGCTTGGTGTGAGGACCAACCCCAGGGCCTTGGGCACACTAGAGAAGTGCTCTAACCCCTCAGCTCCCGTCTCTTTGTATATTCCCTGACAACACAGCTGCCTTCAGGTCTCCAAGGGTTGCCTCTCCACAGAAGGAGCCCAGAAAACCAACCCTCACCTCCTATGGCCTACTGAACTTTTGTGAGCTAGCCCACTCTGACAATGCTGGTGAAATTATCCTGCTTCATAGTTTACAAAGCAGGTTAATTTATATTCAACCACTGACTAAGGGCAAATCCCTGCATCCTGTCTGGTAAGCATTCAGATAACAGAAAACATGACAAAGTACTTTTATGCAAGCTTCTTCTGTGTCCCAGCAATCAAGGCCCTATTAAAGATTCACCAGTTAGCAACTATGTGCCCAGGACAGGAACAGGCAAGAGATGGTCAAGGTCTTGACTCCTAAAGCTTATTCAGATCTGGGCTTAAATTCCAATCTTGATAATTTTTAGATGGAGGGCCTTTCCCTATATTTTTCTCCTCTGTCAAGTGGGGATCATAAATGGCTCTGAGTTTCGTTATAACACAACTGGACAGTATGTGTACATTAGTTGGAGCAGCACTTCATGTGTAGAAAAGGCCTTATAAACTGTAGCTATCATTGTTTTAAATTTTTAAGCCCTTACCTCTAAGTCTTTGGCTCCTTCCAACACGTCACTGAGAACTTGTATGTATTCAATTGCACCTTTAAGGATATCAACTTTGCTAGGCTTCCTGTTTTGGGGGAGAAACGGCACAAGTGCCTTCAGCTTGGCAAAACCACGGTTGAGGTTTTTTATCTAGAAGACAAAAGACACAGGAACAATAGAAGCTAGCTTGTATGGGCATCCCCCAAACCACAGAAGGGGGTGTGAGGGCTCGCTTCTACCACTCTCTCATGGGTGCGGTGAATTTAAGGAGGCACAAGCTGAAGGGTCACCTTTCCACTGGCATTGTAGTTCACAGCTGGGGGAGGGGGGCATCTGTGCAGCTCAGCAGGACAGACTGTAAGATGTATCTGTGTTCACTCTGACCTCTCCTCCTCTTCCTTTGAGAATATACCACGGCATTACCTTATAATACACAGGTGACTGAAATAGTGACCAAAAGCTTGGCATCAGAATTTACAAACAAGCTCCTCCATTTACTGCCTAGAACAGGTGGGATACACCAGCCATATCACTAAGTCCTCATCTGCAAAGCAAAAAGGGCCAACTTTGTGTCTTTCAGTGGTCATTGAGATCATGTACACACACAGAGATACAGACACACACCATTTAGATCCAACACAAAGTCCTCAACACTGGCAGTGACGACACTGAATAAAATATGCAAATTACTTTGTCTACTGAAGCACTCAGACTCTTTCACAGTGAGTTAATGATAAAGCCAAGTGTGAACATCTGTGAGACTTCAAGACTCTCACTTTTGTTTCCCTCTCCTCCAGGGCCTAATACCCTGGCTCTGAAGGTCCGGAACTCTGATGCTTGCCCCTGTAGAGGATATAGGTCCTGGGAGAGCTAGCTTCTACTCCACCATAAAGCCCACATACTCAATTAAACTGACAGTCTCCACCCACGCTGGAGCCAAGCTGATAAGGGACATGGCTAACACATATAGGCCAAAATGGTAACGTTCTTGTCTTGTTAACCATATCCAATATCAGGAACAGTACCAAAAAATGTCTTTTTCTCTGTAACAGGGATGAAAATTAGATGTCGGGGCTGGAGGAATGGCTCAGTGGTCAAAGCGCTAAGTAACCAAGTTTGATTCCCCAGCACTACATGAGCCAGGTGTGGAGGCACACGCCTGTAATCCCAGCACTTGGGAAGCTGAGATAGGAGGATTGCTGTGAGTCCAACGCCAGCCTGAGCTCCATAGTGAGTTCAGGACCAGCCTGGGCTATAGAGTGAGATCCTATCTCAAAACTTTAAAATTAACAGTAATTTAAAAAGGAGGTAGGCCTGGGGTTGTAGCTGAGTATGAGGCCCTGGCTTAAATCCTCAGTACTGGCAAGAAAAAGAAAGTAATAAGATTTTGTATTTCTACCTCCCAGTAATTCCACTTCTAGCACTTTAGTCTAGGGCAACTACCCAGTACATACATAGGCTTGTGCACCCGTGAAACGCTGCAAACACCATACATGCCCAGCAATAGCTCTGGTCATCATCCGCTTATAATGACAGATTATGCAGTCAAGCACCGTCCTGTGAGAGAACACTTAAGAAAACGGGAATGTGCCTATAGCAACATTAGTTGAAAACATTTACAAAAGACATAGATGGCAGAGTCACAATTTCATAAACCTATGTCCATCGCACACGTTAGAAAGGGTAGGAGGAAACACAAAGGCGTTCCCAATAACCATCCGAGTGTGTCTTCATTCCCTCCCCAACCGCGTATTTTCCAGGTGTATTTTGTTACTATAAAGAAACGAGAAATGTCGTTAGCTTCTAGTGGATAAAACCAGGATCAATTCCCTACAGACAGCACTTCCTTTCTGATGGGACGGGCCACTTCAAATACTGGGTAATGGTCTCATTTGGAGGTCATCAAAGATTATTTTTGGAAGATTATTTTTGGAAAGTGCCCGGTAAAAGCATGCTTCTCCACTCTGGCAATTTTCCCACCTTCCCCACAGTCTTCTGTGCTTACTCCGGGACCTTCCTCCTCATCTCTCGGCCCCTAATTTATGTTTATTTATTTATTTATTTATTTTGAACAGGGTCTCGCTCTGCAGCCCAGGCTGGTCCTGAACTCACTACGGAGCCCAGGCTGGCCTTGGACTCACGGCAATCCTCCTGCCTCAGCCTCCTGAGTGCTGCGATTACAGGCTTATCGAACACGGCTATTTAGCGCTTGTCTTAGCCCTTGTCTTGGAGGTTGCTAGGCTAGCGCTTTAACCGCTGAGCCATTCCGACCGCAGTGGGCCTGACTTTTTCGGGTCCCGGCCTAAACGTGCCATCTGCGGGGGTCCCTCTTCCTCCTCCCCAGTCCTTCCCTCTCTGGGATCCTCTGTGCGGGCGACCAACCCCGAAGATGACCAAGAGCGGGAAAAACAGAGGAGACCGACGAGTGTGGGCACAGAAAGCCCCCAGCAGGTGCCGCTCCAGCCACGACCACGAGACCCTTCGCGTTCAGGGACAAAGTCGCTTTCCGTCCCGGGACAGCGTTCGGCGGGATCGGCGCCCACGGGGCTGCGCTTTGGTTCCCTGAACGAGCCGGCAAGGCACGGGCCGGGGTGCCGGGTCGTGGGGCGCCGGCTCAGCCCGCGGCCCGCCCTGGGCTCCCTCCCTGCCCCGGGGACGGAGGGGACCGCGACGCCGGCGGGGCGACTTCACCCCACCCCGGGTCCGCGCCAGCCTGGGTGGCGCAAGTGAGGCGGCGCGGGGCCGAGCCGCCGCCCCCACGCCGACCCGCGCCGCAGCCGCCTGCCTCGGCGGCCGGCCTCACCCGCTCGCGCTCCTTGGCGTTGGCCGCGCGGCGCCGCTCCAGCACCAGCTGCAGGTCCTCGGTGGCCGAGTAGCCGCCCGCGGGCAGCCGCTTGAGCCGGCAGACGGCGGCCAGCTGGGGCAGCGGCCCGAACTGCTCGAGCAGCGCGTCCTGCAGCACCTCGGCCGGCGGGGCGCCCAGCAGGGCGGGCGGCGCGGGCGCGGCGTCCATGGCGCGGGCGGTCGCTGCCCGCGGCCCTTAGCGGTGCGCCCGACGCACCTGCCGGACGCACCTGCCGCACGCGCCGGGGCACCTGGGTCGGCACGCGCCGGGCGGGGCGGCCACGAGCCCCACCTGGCCGGCCAGGCGCGCTCGCCCCGCTCCGGGCTCCTACGCCTGCAGTCCGGGGTCAGCGACCCTCAAAATCCTGACTTCGCCCGAGTTAGGAAGGGCGTGAGCTCCTGGATATGCCTAGGCGTGTATTTACACAGAAAAAAGTTTCGAGGGACACATAGGCACACCGTTTTTATAAACTCGATGGAAAATAAAATCTCCCGGAAAAGTAGCAAGAGCCGTGCCCAAGGGCTGCTGTTTTTCCTTCCCTGAAATCCCCGCCTTATTAACTTTTTACACCTGTGTTCCCATTCTTTTCTTTTGATGACTTGTCCCATTTTCATTATTCTTTTTCCCCCCTTTGGAGTCAAGGTGTCCGCCATGTTGCACGAGCTGGGCTGGTGGAATTCCACAGCTCAGGTGACTCTCCTGCCTCGGCTTCGGAGTAGCTCGGACTCTAGGAATACAGTCCCACCGCTGTTTCTCTGAAAGACCTCCCATTGCCCCAAATACACCCGTGGGTATTCCCCCCCAAACAAAGCCACTCCCCCACGACGGCGATCCAGCCACGCAGAGCAGGAACTCAGCACTCCTTACCGCGGCGCCCCTGTTGAGTTCGCAGACCCGCCCGAATCCCACCACCCGTCCCCACAACGTCTTCTTCCTTTCTGCTTGGGATCCAGTCCAGGAGCACAGGAATCTTCTTCCTCCTTCTAGAACATTCCCTCAGTCCTGCTCCGTCTTCCTGACCTTCACAGTTGGAGTAGAAGAGGCCTTTTATCTTGTGGGATGCCCTCGCCCTGGGTCTGTCCACCGCTTGCCCACGTCCGTGCTCAGCTCCGTGGGTGCTGTCAGTTGGCAAAACTCCTGGCGGTTGAGCTACCATCCTCTTGGTTTTTATGTTGCTGCTGTCAGTTGGATCTTTTTCTGCGACTTGCTAGGTATTTTGCAAGAAAATGAGAAGACCTTGTATGAGAGGCAGTTTTAAAGAAAAAGACCCCCTCAACAGATTTTAAACAATAATACTTCGATTAAAATTGAGAAAGCTCTTTCTTCCCTCAGGGAGAGCTAGAGGTGTGCGGAAGAAAGGAGCCCTTGGCCTTCCCTTGGGCAGCCTGCGCTTCCTGCACCCCCACCAGGCCGGCGCGGTGTTCACGTCTTGGCCACCTAAGTGGCAGGCCTAACAGTGGGTCAGAAGGGCATTTCGGAGCCCTGTGGTGCAGGAATGGCAGCCTCATGAAGGGTTGGTGGAAGCACAGGGCCCTTGCACGGCAGTGGCCACAGAAGAGCTGGGACTTCAACAGGATCTGGGGGGCTGTTGACTGTGGGCCCACAGGGGGTTCTACGGACAGGAGTTGGTAAATAACCTTTGGGCAAGTTTCCCCACCTGTTAAGCAGCGGGGAGGAGTAGAACAGAGCCCTCGCTCCTCAGACCGCCCACACAAGCAGTAACAGCTGACAGGGGATTCTTAACCCAATCTAGGCTGTAACTTTCTTCTCGCAACAGCTCCAGGAGGGAGCTTCTTTGGCTATTAGTGTGTAGAGGAGGAAACTGAGACACACAACTGAAGGAACCAGCTTCCCCACCTAGAAAAGGATAAAGCTGGGATTGGAGGAGCCTGGGTTCTAACCACGAGTCTCCCCTGGCTCCTGCAACTCCTCCCATGTTTAAGTGATGGCTGCAACTGGCAGTGATGAATTAGGAACCGGAACCGGACAGAAGGTCTGGAAACTCAGCTCTTGTTCAGACAAATCCTGAGGGACTCAGGAAGAGGGATGGTCTGAGCACCAGTGCAGAAGCTGCTATCAGAGCTGCTTCGGGGGCCACTGAGGGGGATGGCTCAGGTAAAGAGATCCTGCTTCAGAGACAGGATGACAGATGCATATGGGGCCACCTTGGAAGGTCTGGACTCCAAGTTCTGGGATTTGTACAGATCAAAGAAGGAAGTTTGCAACAAAGGCGAGACGTTGGGCAGATTCAGAAAGCAATGAGGTACCACTACTATGGGAAATGTGGGGGGAACTGAGAGGTGCCGCTCAGCTGTGGACCCCCTGCTACTTGGAAACACCCTCAGGACAAAGTCAGAATGGTCTTCCTTTTGGGGTCCAGCAGACAGGTCTGCCTTCTGTCCTAAAGCACATGGACCCTCATACTCTCCAAGAGTAGCCCAAGCCTCTTCACTGCTCCATGGCTCTCCGTGGGGCTAAGGGGCCTCCCTGGGGACGGGGCACTGATGCTGGTTGCCTTTGAGCTGAAACAAGAACTGCTAGAGTCAGGGGTAGAGCCATTTATGACTGAGGCGTACAGGAGAGGGTCCCTCTAGTGGGCACGGTGGAGGCCTGCAGGGAGGATGGACCTGGCCCCAAATTCGGATATATGGGCAGCACATGTTGTGTAAAGTCAGCACGTGGAGGGCTGGGGACTTAAAGGGCAGAGGACAAAGCTTCTCACCAAACACGTGTACATTTTTCTCTAAACCAGAGACTTCCCTGACTCTCATACTGCTGTTACATCTTCCTCACCAATGCGTTCGCTTTCTTGATTGAGAATCTACTCCACGTCCAGAGAAAACCAAGCCTGGGAGGTCACTTCATGACTACAAAGTCTATGGCTTCTTGTTCAGTGCTAGGGTCCAGATCTCCCCTCAGTTACAATGTGTGCAACCCCAGCTTCTATGGAGTGGGACCTCATACCCAAATACACTAAGGATCTCTGAGAGAGCAGGCCAAGACTCTGGAGTGTCAATGGCATATCTCACGTGTGGGTAATAGTCACGGCATGCTGGTGCCACAAAGGCACTTCATATCACAGAAGGTGGCAGCTCTGTGGAGTTTCCACAGTCGACGCAGGATGGGATGGTACTGCAGGTGACAGACAAGCTGGCCACGTCCCCCAGATCGCTGAGAACCTCTGTCTCCCCAGATGGCTCCAGTCAGGCTGTGAAGAACCCATTCCCTTGTCTCTGGAGGGGAATTGTAGCTTCTCGCCTCTGGAGGAGAGGCAGCTTGAGTAGGAGAGGTGACCCAGGATGTCAGCAGAAAAAAGTCCTTCTTGTCCACCTATCTCTATCCTACCGCCTCTCTGTTATGCTCAGACAACAGGTGGTGATTGACCTGATCACTGATAATCAGCTTCCTGTTACTCCACAATGTTACCACCCCCGATTTTCTACCTCCCCAGGACTCCTTCCTGCGGGCAATGTTCTAGCTACTTCTCCTCCCTACTAAAACATTGGTCTCATTTATCTATTCGATTCAATGCTGATTCCCTAAAACTTAGAAAGGTGCAGGGTACACAGTAGAGGTACAATAAATATTTCTTGAATGAATATTGATATAAAGTAAAATATCTCAAGTAGAGTTGATGGTTATAACTCCTCAGACATTAAACAAGGTAACTGAAATCTATAAACATAAAGCAATTAGAAACACAAAAAGTATATGGAAAAATGCTAAACATAGTAAGAGAATCAAAAAAGAAATATTCCATCTGTTAAGAAATCAGTTAACAGATGGGGTAGGAAAAGTGTGAGTATATGGAATATTTGCATAATGAAAGTGAGAAGCTTAATCTAATAAGTATGCTGGGGAAACACTGATAAAAAAAAATGAGCATTAAAAAAAGTGAGCATGTACTAAGCTACAAAGAAAATCTCCATAAATTCCAAAAAGAATAGGAAAACTAATTTAATATCAGCTTTTGGTGACCCAAAGATATGAAAACTCTAAACCAAAGAATAATACACACAAGGAAAATTTACATACAAACCTTTTTATGTACAACATACATTTGTATGTGGGTGCAGAGAACACACAAAACAAACCATTGCATGGCTATAGATGCAAAAATTTTAAAAACTATCATGAAATCAAATCCAGCAAAATATTAAAATAGTGTAAGTAGGTTTCTATTAAAGAGATTAACCAAGTGTGATGGCACACATCTGTAATCTCAGCACTTGGGAAGCTGAGGCAAGAGGATTGCCTTAAGTTTGAGGCCAGCCTGGGGCTACATACTGAGTTGAGGAGCAGCCCCCCCAAAAAGAAATACAAAACTAATCCATCTTTAGGGAACTGTTAGTGATATTTATTATGTTAACAAATAAAAGGATAAAGCATTTGTCAGCATTTGCATAGATGCTGACAAGCCATCTGATATAACTGACATTCCTAAATATAAAAATACCACTGGTGATTTGGAACTGAAGAAATTTTCTTCCAAATTCTGAATAATTATAAGAATTCTGAGTAATTAACAGAAATTGATCAGTGATGTAGTACAAACTAGAAATAATCACTTAAGCATCATAAACAAGAGAAGCATGCCAATTATACCACAATAAAGAATCTACTAACCACCATGGCTCTGGAGGTCTTACTACAATAAGAGAAAAATGAGATATGGATCCCAGAAAAAAATCAGTTATCATTACTTGCAAATGGCATTGTTTTCCCAGAACACTCAATATATTTAGCTACAAAAAAACTAATAAAAGTTCATAGGTATATACTCAATAAAGTGGTTACATGCAAATACATAGAATAATAGCTATTTTTAATATCATAATCCTATACTATAAAGAATTTTTCCCAACAACCTGTAGAAAGCTGACAGATGAATTTCTTTTTCCCAGGGGAAAGATGGGAGAATCCTTTCTGAGTCCTTTAAAGAGGGAGAATCCTTTAATTAAGATTAAAAATACAGGATAACCCCAGAGACAAATCTGGCTGCCCATCACCCATGCTCTTCAGTGAAATCTATGTGTTATCAGAACCCATCCCACAAACAGATCTAAAATCTTTGAGAAAAAGCAAAGAGTCACCTTCTCTACTAAGCAACAAAACATATTATAAAACAACAATATTTTAAAAAACAACATGGTTCCACTGAAGGAAAAGAAAATTCATTGGAATGATAGCATATATCTAGAAACAGCCTTGTGAATTTAGTATTTGAATAAGCTGGCTTCTCAAATTAGTGAAAAGGAATGGTTTATTTAGAAGAATTAATGACTACTTCAAAATGGTCCCAAAATTTCAGATGGATTAGTACAGCAAGTATAAAAATTAAAACTACAAAAGTACCAGAAAAAAAAAATAAAGCAAATGTGATTTCAATTCTGGAATGGAGAAGGAGGAATTTCTAAGACTGATACAAATCTAAGAAGTAATAAAGGAAAAGCTGATAAAATGAATATAAAGGAGTTAAAGTTCTGTTCAGCCAAAAATATCATGATAGATGTAATAGATTCCCCCTTCTAGTGGTGATGGAGAACCTAGATGTGTCCTTTTGCTATGAGCAGCTAACAACATAAAATTGGACAACAACCATGAAATAATCATTTCAGACTTTGGACAACAGGCCGAGCAAACTGTGATCCAAATTCCTGAGATTGAGAAGTAGAAAGGTAAACCTATGACCATAAAGAGTTCTTTTCCTGAGGCTCTTTCCACAGCACAGGGAGGAGGATCCTAAGTAGAGCACAGCTTTCCTTTTGCTAGGATGGATAAGTGCAGGCTTGGAGAGACAGGGAGGCTGAGAGCCCAGGAGTTTGGGAGCAGAGTATGAAGAGGAAGAAGCCATCCAGAGAAAGAAGAACAAAACTCTACATGTGATTCCCTGTGTGAGCACAAGATGCAGACCCACAAGGCCCTGTGAAGAGCTGCTCTAAAAAAATCTTATTCTAAGTAGAGCTGACAGAAAGCTGAATCCTTGGAAAAATGATCAGAAGCCACAAGAGGCTGGAGCCAAAGACAAGATTCCAAGATTTGTCAAGAGGGGACCATATATGTGCACAAAATACTCAAGGTCATTGTAAACATTATGTATAATATATATATATATATATATATATATATATATATATATATATATATATGAAGAGAAAAATAAGTTTAAATTGTTGGAGTAGTTTAAAAGACTGGAAAAAGTCAGTTCCTGATCAATACATACCCAACTGAAACCCAGGGAACACTGGGTTGCTTCCTAGGACTGTGTACCCCTTGTGAAGTCCCTGTAGTTTATGTTAAACCCCTGCTCTCTTCAATAAAGTACATAAATGGTACAGCCTTAAGGCCCTTAAAAAAAAAAGGTACCCTTGTTTTGGAACAGAAGAGACATTGAAGGAAGAAGAGGCAACCCGGGGAGAAGCGAGTGTGGCGGCTGTTACGAGAGACAGGCAAACACAAGATTTCTGTTCCAATGGTGAGTCTTTATTGAGCACCTGCTGCCTGATAGGCCTGTGCTCGCTGGCTGTGAAGGGAAGACAGTGGCATTGCGAGGCTCTTCCGTCAAAGAGCCGTTAATCCAGATAAGTCACCCCCGGTGTTCATATTTCAAAGGACTAAATAAGGGGACAAGGCAGAAAACCGAAAGGCAATGTAAGTCCACAAGGAACGGGTTGAGTTCAGTGCTGTGGAGGAGGGTCCCAGGCCGGGGCAGGAAGGACCCTCAGCTCGGGCCTGCCTCAGGCTGTCTCCCAGCCCGTTGTCTTTTTGCAGACCCACTGATAGGAGGCACTACAGTTCATGTCATTCCACCGCTGCCGGACGTGCACACAGTCCTCCACTTGCCCATTCGGATGTCGCCAGTTGTCTGGCTGGTTGGGTTCCCAAAACCTGCAAACGACAGGGCTTTATTCTGTTAGACCAAGCAACTGTCCCTTCCCCTCGTGGGGGCATAAGTTGCTGAAGTGACGTGAGCCCATCCGTCACCTCGAGGCCCCAGAATGGGGACAAGCCTGTGGCCAGAGGCCCCCTAGGGTGGCTCCGCTTAAGCTGCCCTTATTTACTGAGGATACAGGGTCATGGAGGGGCATCCCATAATGCTGTAGGCCCCAACCCAAGAATTCATATTCAGATGCTTCCCGAAGGAGAACAGCAATCCTTGGACCATGCCCAGCCAAGCAGGACACAACAGCAAGCAAACAAAAAGCAAGAAGACCCACCCACAGGCTGCCTACGCGCCCCAGGGCCTGTCCTCTCCTGATGCCCCTCTGGGGCCATCACACATACCACACATACCTCATACACCATATAACACATGATTTTACATGCACTAGCACATGCACATATCATACAGATACATATGATGCACCTGACACATATCACATGCATGCTACACATGTTGCATATATTTGCACACCATTTTACATAAATGCAGCATGTATATATATATCGCATGTATATCACACATCATGCAGACGCATATACCACACACGTATTACATATCTCACACACATATACATATCCATCAAGCAAATGTATCACATATACCACACACATCACATGTACATGCCACATACACATTGTACATGTCATGTGCATGTACATGACATATACCACACACCACACACAGAATATACGTTCCTTATACACATAACACAAACCTTATACATCACTCATAACACTAATACTCCCTATACAGGGACATACTCACACAAGACCAGGACTTGGCGTCTCTAACCAGGTCTGTCAAAGAGAAAGCCAGACAGAGCGCCAGACAGAGCGCCAGAGAGACAGGACTCACCCTCTGCTCTGTGCCGCGTTGTATGTGGTTCCGTCTACCCAGCGCCAAGAGCCCTGACTGCCCTTGTCAGTGAGACCAATCCAGTGGTAAGAGGTTTTCGTGAACTGTACCAGAAATGACTGTGGAGAAGGAGCAGGATTATGTGACTCTGTGTGCGAAAATATGGTCCTGCAGACTGTGCCCTCCCTGACCCCAGGGTGCAAAGCCCATCAGCAAGAGCTGGCCCCTCCCTGCATCTTCCAAGTCTTGTCTTGGAGCCAAGGCAGCACCAGGTCCCCACATAGGAAGACCAGCTTCTCCCAAGTTGACTGTTCCTAAATGGTGCCTATCCTTGAGGATGGGTGTGGCTTTACTGGAACTAAGACAGACCTGGCCTCAGTTTAAGGTGTGTTTTCCAATGCAGCAAGTGCTTTGTGGGGGGAGCAAGTGGAAGGCCAAAGCACCCAAGTGGCGTAGCACACAACAACTCTAACAGCCCCCTCTGTGCCTCCAGCTCTGACCTGCTCCTCCTGAGAGGTCACCGATGCCAGGTGGGCTCCCTTAGACACACAGAACTTCTCTGCGTCATTCCAAGACTTCTTGACATCAGAAAAGTAATACAAGTTTCCCCTGTGGCCCTTCCAGCCTTGCAGCATCAGCTGGAGAATTTGTTCTGAAACAAAGATCGGGGAAAAGATAAGCCCACGCTGATGGTGAGTGCCCCAAAACTGACCGTTCCGGCCTCCCCCGGGGATGATCATGGAGGTTCCCAAGTCCAGACAATTCTTGAGGTCCAGGGCTCTGGGAGTAAAGCCAGAGAGGCTGTACCACCGTCCTACTACCCAACCCATCCTCCAGGAAGCAGCCCTGAGAGCCACCTGTCTCAGCTGCTCCTGGGGGATTCACTCAGATACTCTTTCCAGACACCTGCTTCTCTGGGTGTACTTCTCTGTCTCCCAATTCAGTTCTTCCCCCCAATTCCTGTGATTTCCCCCAGAGGGTTTTATAGCCATCTCACACCTCCCTCGCATTCCAGCTTCATCTCCAATCCCTCCAGCTGCCCAGCCTCAAGGCCACCCTGCCACCTTGTCGTCACCCAGCCTGCCTGACGTCAGTCTCCAAGATCTAAGAGCTGTCCCTGTGAGCTCAGCTCCCTCATCCCTCCCTGCCACACCTGCTCTCTGACATCGTCTGTACCGTGGCTTGGTGAAATGGAGCTGCCCAGGCTCGCTTACCCACTTGTTCTCCTGTTCACTGGTCTTTGTTCAACAGCTCTTAAAGGCTCTGAGCTGGGGACAGTTACGTAAAGGGCACTAAGCCGTGACTGACGCCCTCGAGAACTTAGAGTCTACTAAGTGAGAAAGGTAGAGAAACAGTGTTGATGGTGACTTGGTGAACACCATGTACACATTAGAACAGAGGCATGAAAGAGCGTATGGTGTGGCTTATCGGAGGATGCGGGTCGGGAAGGATGCCCTTGGTGAGATGTCACTCAACATGAGTCTTGAAAGACTGAAGGAGAGTTTTTCCAGGAGGTAAGTTCCCAGGAAAGCATTCAGGGGAAAGAGAAGGCTCCGAAGCAGCAATGGCCTGGTGTGGTGTGAGCCACCAAGGAGCTGAGCACTCGACTCATGGCCAGTGTTTATGGACACAGATAAACCTGGACTGGTCTACCCATGCTAAATCACACACCTCATGCGACAAGTTCGGATATTTTTCCTCTGTGAGCAACAGGAAGCACAAACAGATTTTAAGAGGAACATAACACGCTCTGAGTTCATGATTTTAAAAAGTCTTAATGTGTTGACAACTGAACAGGAAGAAGATGCTTCTACTCAGGCAAAGCATCGATTATAACCCAAGAGCTAATGTCTCAATTGTAACACAAGAGACAGCAGGTGTGTAAAACAGGTGTTTTCTAAGTGTGGTCCTTGACTGGCTGTATCCTCATCCTCTGGGAAGGTGGTGAAAGTGCACCTTCTGGAGCCCCACTCCAGGTGAATTGGGTTTCACAACCTGTAGTCCTGCAAGCCCTGAGGGAGATTTTGATGCTCTCTGAGGTCTGAGAACCTGTTGTCTAAATTGACAATTGCCAAACTTTGGCCCACCAGCAACCTCTCTTTAGAAAGATTTCTCAGAACACAGCCGTGTCTCTAAGTTTACACGTTGTCCCTGACTGCTTGATGCCTATGGTAGCTGAGGTGAGCAGCTGCAACAGAAGTCACAGATATCCCAAGAGCCTAAAGTATCTACTGCTTATCCCTATAAGAAAAAGTTAATTGTTACTGGACTGACTGCTATTAAAACCACCTAGGAAGCATTTTTAAAGTCCTGATGTTAAGTCTGCATCCCAGACCCTCTCCACACCAAAAGAAAATAAAAGTTCTAGAGCTAAATTTTTAAGCTGTTTGGGTGATTTTCCACACTGTGCCCTCAAATTGAAAACTGAAAAGCCCTAGAAGTCTAAAGTTGTAGGGGAGGGGACAGTAGGACACAGGGAGAGACATGAAGGGAGGACCTCCAGGCCCCCACACAGACCAGGCACAGAGCACAGCAGCAGAGCGGGGCTGGGCGCCCACCAGGCCACCCAGTCCTGCTCTTCACCTGCTGCTCCAGCCACGCCTTCTCTCCTAGCCCCAGGTCCTCACCATCCTCAGCAAATAGCCTGGAGGAGGCTGCACTAGCACCACCCCGCTCCATTCCTGTTCCCACAATGATCCACGCTGTCTACACCTCCTCCATCCTAGTCATGTGCGGCTCTAGTCTCTCTCTCTCTCTCTCTCTCTCTCTCTCTCTCTCTCCATATCTCTATATCTCCTCTTAGCTACTTCCTTTCACCTTCAGATCAAGCCTATCTGAATCCAGAACACCCCTCCCAAGGAAGCTCACCAAAACAGTACCAGTAGGTTCATATGGAAAATACAGAAATTTTGACACAAACACAATCTTTTTTCTCATCATTCCCTTTTCAATATTTGCCCCATAGTCTATATTTCATACATCGATCTCCTTCCCTTCACTCCCTTCTTGCCTCATGGGGGATGACTTCCTGTGTCCCCCCCAAACCCCCAATCCTCTTCTCACAGTTCGTTCTGCCTCACGCAAACTTCCTCACATTGCTGCAGCCAGACCCGACACACCCAGGACCCAAATCCGAATCCACATCCGTATCCAGCCTCTCTCCTGAGCTCCAAACACTGTCTCTCTCCCCAAAGCATCCCAGACTCAGCACACTGAACCTCCCTGCTCCTGCCCCTGCTCTGGTCTCCGTGCGCCTACTCCTTGCATCCACCAGTGGCTTCTCAGTCCCTGGGGGAGGAAAGCCAAGCTCAGAGCCCTTCCTCGTCCACCCCTTGTCTCTCCAGGCCACCCACATCTCTAGCACCGTGTTCCCAAACTGTACTTACCAACCCACTAATGAGTTGTGACAAGCTTTTTTTAAAATAAATAAATAGATTATAAAAATTTTGCTTTTTGAAGTGTGTGCATGTGTGTGTTTGTGTATGTGTACACGCTTGTATGTGACTGCATATTGATAGTGGGTCTCAATATAAAATAAACTTCATGCGATGGTTACATTCAAAGCAGGTGGAAAACAGCATTTTTGTAGTCACTACTCTGGCCACTGCCACCGTCCTTCAGCCTGCGTCCTGAAGCTGCCTGCGTTTCCCTGAGGCCAAACTGCCTCAGGTTTGCAGAGCCTCGGTTTCATGTCTCTGTGCCCGGGATCTCACCGCTCTGTGCCCTAGTTGCTTCGCAAACACCTGTTAGTCCTTCAGAACCTCACCATTCTGGCAGCAGGAAGTCAGAAGAAGGCCTGTGTGGGCCCGCTAGCATATGCTGTCCTTGTTTCACCCCTCTGCCACATAGTTAGCTTCCGAAATGCTCATTCTGCTACCCTGGCCAGACTACAAGCAACTCGAAAGCCGTAGCAATGCCTCCTCATGCTACCTCCACCCCCGCTTAGGTCAATCGATTTGGTCATGTCCCCAGCATCCCCGGCCCCCGGGAGAAGAGCAAAGAAGCGGACAGGGCAGGAGACTCTACTCTCCCAACAAACGGTCCCTCCCCAGAAAGACTCCTGCGCCCACTTACTTTGTAGCTCCACCTGCGAAGCTGTGGCTGCCTGGGTCCCCAGGCGCTTCTGCTCCTCCTGGATTGTCGCCGTGAGGGTCTTGGTGTTCTCTAGATCTCCTTTTAATCTCTCAATCTCAGCGTTGGCCTTCTGCAGATCGCTCCCTAATGTCTGGGCCTGGGAACTTAAGGCTGAAGTTTCATTCGCTCCTTGCTTGAGGGTCTCTATTTCACTTCTGGCATTTTCCAACTGACCATTTAATCCCTGAAGCTGGGAATTTAAGGTACTGACATTTTTCAGCTCTGCTTCTAATGCTTGGATCTGAGCATCTGCCTGCTCCAGGCGGCCATTTACTAGTTGGGTTTGGGTGGAGACAGTTTCCAAATCTCTTTTCAGCAAGTGCCTCTCATTACCAGCCCTTTCCACATGCCCTCTCAGAGCCTGGATGTCAGCACTGGTGTTATCTACATAGGCTTTAAGAAGATTCTCGGTTTGGGCATTGAGATCACTTACATTCTGCAGACTCTCCTTTAGACTCTGAATCTCAGCCAGGGCCCCTTCTAAACTACTTCTTAAAACCTGGTCCTGTGTCTTTATGTCATTGACACTGTCCAGGCAGCCTCTCAAAGCAAGGATGTCAGCTTGCGCAGTCCTTAAGCTACTATTTGCCAGCCTCGCCTGGGAGTTTGCCATTTCCAAACCAGCCTTCAACATCTGAATCTCAGTGTGGGCGCTTTCCAAGCTTCTGCTCAGGGTGTGGAGCTCGGCGCTCGTGTTTTCTGAGCTGCTTTTCATGAGATCCTGGGTCTGCAAAGTGAAAGCATTTGTCTTTTGCAGACCTCCCTTCAGCTGCTGGATCTCGGCGCTGGCCTCCTCCAAGGAACTCCTTAGCATGTGGGTCTGCAGGTTCAAGGCACTGGCATTCTTTAGAGCACCTTTTAACATCTGGATGTTGGCATTAGCATCTCCCAGGTGACGCTTGAGCATCTCGATCTGAGAACTGGCATTGCCCATTCTGTACGTCAGCATCTGGATTTCCACATGCCAGATGCTGTAATTCTTCACATGGCTCTTGAACATCTGGATAGCCTCCTGCACCTCTTGGTTGCTTCCAAAGCAGCAGGAACCTGGAGGGAGGAGGCAGAAAGGCTCACTGTTGTAGCAAAGATTGTATGAACCAATCAGCCACTAAGCAATATCTCAAGGAAGTGTGCTCCCCCAGGCAATCTGCTGGTCACTGCAGCCACCCAGACCCCGAGACCGGGTCACCTGAGAATGTGGATCATAAAACTCAAGTAAACGAAGACCCGTCTAGCGATCACACACATGGAAGAAGTGGCTAGGATTGAAGCACCTGCCTACAGTCTCCTCCCGGCCTCTGCCCCACTGTGGTTACTCACCATTGGCTCCCACAGGTGACTGTCCAGAAGTGTTGTTTCCCCAAGATGTGTATTTCTCCAGTGGAGGACTTCCAAACAGCCGAGCTAAGCTTCCAGAGCTCTGGGGATATAGAGCTGAGACAAGCCATTCTTGGGTCAGTGCCATCCCCAGCCCTGCAGCTAGGAGAACAGGCTGCCCCACACCAGTTCCAGAAAGATGGAGATGGCACCAAAGATACTCTCAGAGTTTCCCTTAATTCTTAGAAAGCTCCCTCTTTCCCAGTGGCCTCTGTCTCCTCCAGGAAAGCTGCGGTCTAGGCTTGGGGTAGCCATGGAGTGGCCCCTCTGGGAGCAAAAAGGCCCGAAGAATAGGTATCTGGTTTTCGTGGGGCCTGTGTGCAGGAAGGAGAGAGAGCCAAGGCTATTGCAATCCCCTGAGAACTTACCCACAACAAGAAGAGCCGCAAGGGAGGAGACTAGAATCACAACCACAAATGCCAGGACGACTCGCGCAAGCCTGGATATCCTGCATGCGGAAGGAGCCACGTCCTTGGGGTCTGTCCCTGCCAGGAGGAAGCCACGGTCAGGATAAGAGGGTGCCGTGTGGACTGGGAGAACCTCTTGGCCTGGCTCCTGGGCTGTCCAGGGCAAGATGAGAACATCTACCTCGCTTATCACCCAGGGGACTGTGGTGGAGGGAGAGACAGCTCTCTGAAGCGTTCACCGGAACTCACTATGGGGCACGGTAGCAGCACTAAGGCGGCGTCCCAGGGAATCCTGACCACAGCAAGATCACAGCCCTCTGGGGCCGCTTTCCCACCTTGCCACTCACTGGCATGGGGCAGTCCTGAAGTCCCTCTGCAGGGATTAGAATGCTTCTGTGAGTGCTCGGAAAAGGGCTACGCCTGAGCCTGATAGGGCCTGTGCTTAGTGACAAAGGGTGTCCAGGTAAGCCCACCAGTGGTAGAGAGAGGACAGCCCAGAGCGCCAGAGACCTCACGGGGCCAGCCTGCATGCAGAGCACAGGTCCATAACCAGCTACCCCTGGATTTAAAGCATAGCACCTTTCTCTTACCACATTGCAGAGACAGAGAGGGGGCTGCCCAGGCACCTTACGCTTTGCCTGATCCACATTCTGCCCTTACCTGTCCAATGTAGAGGCCGAGACAGCCATGAGCCAAGCTCTGGCCTGCCACGGAGGAGCTCAGAGGGCTAGGAGACAAGGGGGCTGAGTCCAGAGTTTCCTCACCTCGGGGGTGCAGGGAGACACGTTGGTTGTCAACATAGAAGCGGACCACGCTGCCATCTGCGTCTGCGTCCTTCATCCTCTGACACTGCTGGGTGGAGAGTCAGGCTGCTCGACTGTCCCAAGCGCAGCAGCGCCTTTATCTGCAGCCTCACTGCCCGCCCCCGGGGCTCGCCCCAGGACACGAATCACAGGAGTAACTGTTCTTCAAAACCAGACTGGCCACCCAATTTGAAACTTGCCTCAATTTTCTCGGCATCTCCTTCACCTAATTCCAACACCTGCCTCAACTCTGCCCCACATCCCTGCCATCCCCCCACCCTCTGAAAACTCCTCAGTCACTGAGAGATGCTCTCCACTCCTCCCGGACCCTCTAGGATTTTTCCTCCACAGTCAAGGTCGTGTCTCCTCCTTTTTATTCCCTTGTCCTAACATCTGTGGTGCCTGAGAACCCGGGAAGGTGAGTGAGGGGACTTTTCTCTTGCAACCCTGGACGCAAGGGGTGGTGGCAGCTCGCGGGGCCCGGCTTCCTCCAGGATGCTGAGGTCTGCTGCTCCCCTCACTTCTCCAACCTGAGGCCTAAGGAGATGCACTCATTCACTGCCTATCAGCCCAGGGAGCCAATCTCTGCCCTCATTCAGCTTCGTGTGTTCCCACTAATTGCTGGGCACCTGTGCCAGGAGTGTCTCTTATCTCTACTCCTCTTTGATTCATAATGATCCATCAATTTGCCTCCAAACATCCTCATTCTGGCACTGTATAGTTCTCATCTTCTTGAAAGATAACCGTTTTCTTATTCCTGATCTCTTATCTCACCCTCCCCATGTGACTAACCTCCCTTGACGATCACCACCAGATCTCTTCCACCCATGCCACCTCAGTCATGAGTTCTCCAATTCTCCGCCTGAGGCAGGTAAGATGCGGGCCCATCTAATCTGCCCAAAGCTCTTTGGCAAATAGACCTGCAAATTGACCCACATGGGAGGCCAAACAGGGAATTTCCTCACTTACCTGGTCAGAGACCTCTGCCTGGGAGGTAGGAATCCAGCCTTCCTCCTGGAGGCCTTCACTGGCTCCAAAGAGCTTGAGTAGGGGACACCTTGCCCAACTCCCTGGAGCCCTCAGCCACTTGTTTTCGCCCATCACAATGGACTAATTAAAAAAAAAAAAAACTTATTCACCTCTGTGCTTCACCTGGTCACAATACGAATTGGACAATGATTCTCAGTGGCCCAAATTCAACCCACTCAATTTTAACACTGTTCAAGATCTTAATGATTTCGTATGGAGAAATGGCAAACAGCCAGAAGCCCCTGATACTCAGGCTCTCTTGCTTTTCCAGTCCCGCCCTTTCCTCTGAAGATTCTGTTTCCCCCTTGGAATCTTATTCCTAAATTCTGACAAAATGCTAAGGATCCGCCCTCTCTGTGCTGCCCAACTTAACAAAACTTGTAGCCAAACATTCTCCAGGGAACCTGCAAGCACCCATAGCCCCCCAGTAAGCCACCCTGGACCCCGAGAGCACCGCCCAGTCACAGGATGTCCTCAAGACACCCCCCACCCTTGGCAAGAGCTGCCCATGCCCAGGGAGATGGGACACAACTCTGTGAGGCCTCTGCTGCTAATGTGCACCTGCCCACCCCAGGCTTCTGCCTCCCTTGGGAAAGCTGGCTGGGACCTGGCCAGAGCAGCTCCCCTCCTCTTCTCTCTCCTCTCCCTCCTTTATCCCACCTCTTCTATCTGAACAGCCCCTATACATCCTTCACAAGAGGACCCTCTTCCCCCGTCACATCTCCTCTGACCCTCGCAGCCATCCCCTTACATCCCTCTCAGAGAAGGTTGCAAGGACTAAAGGGTCACTCCTAGTTCATGTCTCCATGACGGATACGTTCCAAACTGAAGAGAAATTGTTTCTTGTTTGTTCCCAGCAAATATAGAAAGGAATTCCTCCATCTCACCAAGCACATTCCTTGGTCTGGGGAGGTATCTATTACATACCTACATATACCCTAACTCCAAATAAAAAGGAAAGAATTTGGCAGCATCACGAATTCACCAATATGGGTCCCCCCCGCCAAAGGGCTCCACCTTTTTTATATCCCCAATTCATTAGCCAATCGGCCCAGACAACCACTGTAAGCTACAGAAATGGCACTCAACCCCTCAACAGGAGCTATTAAGCACTGCCTTCAAGGTCTTTACCAACCAAGATGAAGAGCAAAGATTCCAAAAGGAGACACAAACCAAGATTACATATCAACGCTGGTCTTGGCCAGGTGCTTATTTTTGCTGTGGCAACTCTGGCTGTTGGGCAAGAGCCTGCCCTAATCCTAGACCCCCCCCCCCACCCCAAGTCAGCCCTGTCCAATTTGTGCTCAATAGGAACACTAGAAAATGGATTGCTTCCCAGGGAATCGCCCCTCTCTTGTGGCACCCCCACCTTTCAGTCCCCCAATTGAGCTGATCATGATTGGACCATGCTTTTACACTACATGGTCCACAGCTGGCCCTCATCAACAGCAAAATTCCAGACCTTTGGGTAACTGGTACTGTATCTAACTGCCAAGTTTCCAAACCATCTCTATCTCCAGAACCCTAATCCTCCACTGCCAGCTCTTAAAACTTTCCATATCTTTTCTCCCATGCATGGCTTAACCCAGCAATATTGCTTTCCCTTGACAATCAAGCACCCTAACCCTCACCATTGTTCAGGGAACACTGACCCGTGTTGTATTCTCTTTTACTATCTGACTGATAAATATTTTTCTGGAGTCCCTGACCAGTTCATAGATGGAAGCTCCACAAAACATAGCACAACTCTCCCCAAAGAAAGCCATATCACCATTGAAGGTTATCAAGACCAAAGCTTCTGTTTTCCCCCAGAACCATCAATGAGACAGATAAGATACCAGCCTATCTGTTTGCCCAAGGCCTCTGGGTAAACAGACCTGCTGTTCCCCGTGTCCCCTGAGGGTTGAAGAGGGAATTTGCTCACTTCCCAGTTCAGAGACGTCTGTGAGAGTTAGGAATCTAGCCTCCAGGAGATCTTCTCCAGAGTCCCAGAGCTGGCGTAGAGATGCCCTCACCAGCTCTCTGGAGCCTTCAGCCACCTTTTCTCACCTGTCACAGTAATTACCTTCTTCAGTGGTAAGCGAGCATACACCTGCCTCCCTTCTAACTAGATAGGCACCTGTAACCTAGCCTTTCTACTACCCCCCTTCCTACACTGTCCCCTCCAATTCCTGACCATCTCATAAAAAGTAAACATGGCCTAATTCCAATTCCCCTTCTAGTGGGACTTGGAATTTTTATAGGAACAGCTGGATTGGGCATCTCCATACATCAATTCAATCAACTATCCCAAGCCCTCTGAAAGATGATTTAACCTTACAACTCTCTGCCCCGCAGGACCAGACTGATTCCCTAGCTGCTGTAGTTCTTCTAAACTGCAGAGGACTCAACTCCTAACTGGAGAAAAAAGGAGGACCCTGCAATTTTCTTAATGAGGATTGCTGCTGCCTTGTTAACAAATCAGGAATCATGCAGGACAGGATCAAAGACTAAAAGAAGAAGCAAACACACTTCAACAACATGATTCCTGGTTCTCATGGTCCCCAACTCCCTTACCACCATCCATAATGATCATCCTTGGCCTGATCTTCCTTCCTTGCCTCACGAATTAAAAAAAAAAAAAATTTCTTACAGGAACAAGTCACCTCCGCCTCCCAGGGTTACAACTGAGCACCTGACGATGGCTTGCTCAGTCATGCTGGGCTTCCCCTTCCCACGTCACCCGCGTACTGCAGGAGGTAGCCAAAGAAAAGAAAAATGATGCCCCCCTCTTATAAAACAAAAGAGCCTGGAAGGATGGAAGGCAGCAGGCAGTGCAGGCCTCTGGAGCGCAGCTGCCCACCCCAGAGGCATGCCCCCTGGCATTGCACCAAAGTAACAGCCTTATCTTCTGAACCTGACTGGGCACCCAATTTTAATCCTGCCACAACTTTCATCCACATCCTCCCCGTCACCCATTTCTAACACTGGCTCAACTCTCCCCATACCCCTGTCATCCTACCCTATGAAAACTCCTCAATCACTGAGAGAGATTCTCTCCACTCCTCCCTCACCCAGAGAGACCTTCTCAGGCTTTTTCTTCCAATAAAAGCCTGTTTTACAGTCGAGGTTGTGCCTCTGCCCCTTTGCTCCCAGACAGTGTCTCCTGGAAGGGCTGCTTGCGAAGCAGCAGCAGAGGAAGTAAAGCTGAGACACCCTGACTTATATGCTCCTGCCAAGGTCATGACCACGCTCAAAGCTCTGCCTCCCTCCCTACTGACTCTGCAGAAATGCAGCCTACAGCAGCTTCTCCCCCAGAGCTCCCAGGAGCCCATCAGCCCAGAGCCCTGTTCTCTTCCTCTTTCCCTTGGCACCTCAGCCCTCGGTGTCCCAAACACTAGCTTCTGTCCCAAACTCACAAACTCTCCTCTGGGGGCTGAGACTGGCCACTAGGGAGTGAGAGGGTCTCAGCTTTGCAGAGAAAATATCCTTGTGACTTGGCTGTGGTTGGCTCATGCTCCTACTCCCCAAGTCCCTCCTAAGTCAGGCCAGAAGAATAACCAGGGCTTGCAGGTCTTGGCAAGAGACAGGAGGACTCACTGCCCACCCAGATCCTCACAACTGGATCACAAAGAAGACCCTGAGGTAATTTTGTTTTCTTTTTAGCATTATGGGTTGACCTCAGGACCTCATGCATGCTGGGCAAGTACTGCACCATTGACCTACAATCCTAGCCCTAAAGTGTTTTTAAAAACATATTTAGTCTCTGTCCTGGGTTTCGGCAGAACTCCTGAAACCCTTTCCTCAGTGACTGGAGTGTCTTTTGTTATGCCTGAAGAGCTTCTTCCCACTACACCTGAGTTTATGTTAATGAGGCAACTCAGGTGTTCTAGGTGGTTTCAAGATGGCAGCTGCTCCTAGAAAGCCCAAATATGATTAGAGTGGAACTTTCAGCCACCTACCTCCACGCCCCACTCTCAGCCCCAGGTGGAGGAGAGAGGCTAGAGCCAGGAGTATAAGAACTATAAGAACTCTTGACGAATGAGATTCAAGGAGCCTCTGAGCTGTTGAACAAATCCGTGCACTGGGGCTGGAGGGATGGCTCAGTGATTAAAGCACTTCCCAAGTAAAAGCTAAGACAAGCACTAAGTACCTGAGTTTGATTCCACAGCATCACACAAGCTGGGTGTGGTGGCACACATATATAATCCCAGTATTACGGAGGTTGAGACACGAGGATTGCCATGAGTCCAAGGCAGCCTGGGCTCCATAGTGAGTTCAGGACCAGCCTGGGCTACAGAGCAAGACTCTGTCTCAAATAAATAAATAAATAAAAATAAAAAGTCCACGCACTGGGACTGGACAGAGGTAGCTCTGGTCCTCCAGATCCCTCTGGCCCATACTCTATTACGTCTTTTACCTGGCTGGTGGGATCCTTCATCATAAACTCCATCAGTAAGTCTAGTGTTTTCCTGACTCTATGAGTTGTTCTAATGAATTCTCAGAACTGAGGGGATGTTAGGAGATCCCACAAATTTGTAGTCAGCCAGGCAGAATTTGATTTACCTGGGGATTCTACCCGCTTCTGGTACTTGGATCCTTGTAGGACAGAACTCTTCAGCTGTGAAGTCTGATACTCAGAGAGTTAGTATCAGAATCTAATCTAACTGCTGGATTCCCAGTTGATGTCAGAAAATTGACTGGTGTCAGAAACTGCCAAGCCTCTGCCTGATCCAAGACCTCATGTTTTGCAGAATGGAAGATGACCAGATTCTCAGGACAGCTCATAAGAAACTGGTGGGTGAGACTGGGCCCCATGAGCTGCATTTCAGTAGGAATTATAACTTTCCAGGAGGAACAAATGCTGTTCCTGGGGACTTCCTGTTTGATGAACCCAAGATTAAAAGAGAGAGAAATAAAGCGTCACAGAGTAGCAGAACCAATTTTCCTATTGGCTGGCCAGAGTCAGTTCTGGGAATACTATCAGACACTTGTCCCTTGGCTCCCCTCTCCAAGCTCCAGATAGTTTTAATCCTATTGAAATGAATCACATTTTTTAAACTCAAGGAATTATACTTATATTTTAGCCCTCATCACAGACCCTCTTCACTAGCTGTCAATCACAGACTACAAAATGTCCTGTTCTGAACTGCACTGTCATTTTCTTATTTTCATCCTTAGTTCTCACATCCCTTTCATGTGTCTTTGTCACAAATTCAGGCCTTTCACAGGGTCCTAGGCACTGACTGAAAATATTACAGCGTCCAACAGTGGAGCATCCATGCTGAGAGGGGCCAGGATGGTAGGGGAGGCCTAGGTGGAGTCTGTATTGTAAAGGTCATTGTCAACTCAATGTGGATCTAACCTGTGGGTTCCTGCCTAGCAGGGTTCCTACCTTTGCCCAATTCATAATGGAGAGGGAGGGAGAGAGGGGGAGGGAGGGAAGGAGGGAGAGAGAGAGAGAGAGAGAGAGAGAGAGAGAGAAAGACAGAGAGACAAAGAGACAGAGAGACAGAGTTGAACTGTGCAGGGAGAGGGTGTGGCACGTAGAATACACAGCCACCATCTTTTATGTTTGACCTTCTGTCTGCCGAGAGCTGACCCTAAGGGAAAGAAAGCCAACACCGAACTGTGAGGTGCATGTTTCTGGGCCCGTCGGCAGCTCTGCTCGAAGCCCCAGCAGTGTCTCTGCGTGGGACCAGAATTGCTGGAGATGCCTCCCCGGAGAAAGCAGTGGATGAAAGGGCCCACCCTGGTTTCTGTTTCCCCACACACAGGAAGGGTCAAGCTGGACCATTCAGGATCTTTTCCTCCAAGAGTCTGAGAAACTAAAAGGGCCTCAAAAGCAGAACTTTGAGGAGCCCCTAGTCAGCAAACGGCGGCCTCTGCACCAGGAGAGGCAACGGCCATCAGGAGGAGCCTCCGTCTTGCTGGGCCTTCCGTGTTCCCCCAACTCCAGCACCTCCTGCCTGTCCCAGGGTTCCAGCTCTTACCTTTCCTCAAGAATACCATGGGGGAGGGGGTGCAGCTCAGCGGTTAGAGAACTGGCCGTGCAAGTGCAAGGCCCTGGGTTTGATTCCCCAGCATCACATGAGCCGGGCGTAGTGGCACTTGCCTGTAATCCCAGCACTTCGAAGGCTGAGGCAGTAGGATCGTCCCGTGTTCAAGGCCAGCCTGGGCCACATAGATCAGGATTATACAGCAAGACTCTGTCCACTAAATAAATAAATAAATAAATACCATCTGCCAGGAGAGAAGAAAGCCCAGGAGGGTGCTGTGCTGTGTCTTTGCTGAGAGGCTTCTGCGCTCTCTGGCCAAAGAAAAGCAGTAAAGCCCTTTATACTTGAATACCGAGCCACTCCACAGCTGGGACCACACACTTGTCTCCTTCTCCTGCCCCGATCCGAAAGTCCAGGACAGGGAGCTCTTAGAGATCCGCGGTTTAGCAGCAGACCAGCGCTGTAAGCCTTTGGGAGGGGCTTCAGTCATCTTATCAACTCATAACACACCGCGTGGGTGAATTACCTGATGGAAATGAAGGGCCCAAGCCAGACCGGCAAACAGGGCCTCCAGCAGCCAGGGCTGGCTGGCTTCCTGCTGAAGGCACATGCCAGGGCTTGTCTCAGGCCTACCTTCCCTTCCTCTTCAGTCCATCCGGTTTGGGCAAAGCTGAACCCATCCCAAGCCCAAGCCCCAAGCCTAGAGATGCGCCGTGGCTTGACCTTCATAACCAGCGCCCTGTCCTTGCATAGAGCTTCTGGGATGGCCCCCAAGCCAGTACTGAGATGCTATTGCAGCTGTTGGAAAAAAGGCACCTTTTTCTCTGAAGCTGCAGAGGAATGGGGTTGTTGGCTCCAAGAGACACACAGGTCGCCACTTCAGGGGAGTCAGCCTAACACTAACCCCTAATCTGAGGCAGCAGAGCCAGGGAGGGAGCAGACAGAGCGGCATAACATGAGCCCCGCAGCAGCAGTGCAGAGCATCCGAATATACACCACACACCAAGCCCAGTGGCCCCGCCCACCTTTGGGCCTTAATCCAGCCTGTCCCACTTGGCTCTAATCTGTCTCCTAACTGTTCTGTCTGCCTGTCATCTGGCCCTCTTTCCAGTCCTGTCACCATATCACAGGCATAACAAACTAAAAAAAAATTGGAACACAAACACACCTACACCAGTTCTCTTCGCTGAGAAGAAGCAAGGACACACAAAAGCAACAACCGCAGTCAGCCCCCGATGGCCTGCAACCGGAGAGCAGGCAGGGGTCACTGCAGAAATGGCTGATTTCAAGGCCAAGGCACGAAGTGTACTAAATGGACTTGCAGCAACTTGTAGTATCAGAAAGAAAGAAGATGCTTCTAAACTGCCTTGGCATCTTTATTTGAATATGTATCCAATGGAAAGTCGTCGGCGTGTTAACTCCATACAATCTGAAGAATTTCTGCCCATGCTTATCACCTTTGCCCATTTTTTCCCATCCCTCCCCCTTTCCTACCCATTTCCTGCCTCTCCCAACCTCAGTTTTCCTCTCTCTAACATTATCTTCTCAGAGATGTATGTTTGGCAATATCATAGAAGAGATACTAAAACTTCTATGTTTAGTCCATTTCACCAAGCACTATTGGCTCAAGGTGCCCCCGTTTTCTTACAAATCTTTACGGCAGCATAATACGCCAAAATGTGATGTGTATATACCACATTTTCTTTATCCATTAGTCTGTTGATGGGCGTGTAGGTTGTTTCCTTGCTCTAGCTGTTACGAGTTGTGCTGTTATAAACATGGGTTGCACGCGTCTCTGTGTTATGACTTTAGCTCTTTTGGAAAGATGACCAGGAGAGTTGTAGCTGGGTCAAATGGGATGTCTACTTTCAGCTTTCTAAGGAATCTTCAAACTTCTTCCTGTAGTGGTGGCACTAGTTTACAACTCCACCAACAGAAGTGTTACTTTTCCCCACACTCTTGCCAACGTGTTTTTTTTTTTTTTTTTTTTTTTTAGAGACAGGTCTCACTCTGTAGCCAAGGTTGTTCCTGAGCATGCTACAGAACCCAGGCGGGCCTTGGATTTAAGGCAATCTTCCTGTCTCAGCCTCCACAGTGCTGTTGTTTTTTAAGCAATTAATGAAAATCATTCTCACTGGAGTGACATGGAACTTCAATGTTGTTTTGGTTTGAATTTCTCTGATGTCGGACCGTTTTTTTCATGTGCTATTGGCCTTCTGTACTTCTTCTTTTTTTTTTTTTTGAGAAGTGTCTTTTCATTTCAGTTGCCTGTTGACACAGAGGACGTATTTTTGTTATTGTTGTTCTTTATATATCCTAGTTATCAGTCCTCTGTCTGAGAAGTTGCTGGCAACTTTCTTTCCGCCCCCCTCCTTGTGAATTATCTCTTCAACTGTTGAAAGAAACAAGATGCTTTTCAACAATAAAGGAAGAATGTCAGGAGCACACAGGGACCAGTGGAAAGGGCCCCCAGGGCCACAGCTGGAACAATGTAAGCAACGAATTCATTTGGATATCACGTGACTCCATGAATTCATTCTGATACAATGTTTGAATACATAAATAGATAAAACACTTTCAGAAAAAAGATCCAAATAGTGTATGTAGAGTTTTGGCTGTCCTGGAGGCAGATCAAATCTCCCGCTTTTGAAGCGTGCACATAGCGACTTCCTTTCAGAGAGCATCACACGGTTGTCACCAGAGCCGTTTCGCAGAGAATGAAGGCACCAACACGTGATACCTCAGCCTGGATATCGCGCTCAGCATCAACAGGCACACACCACGTTTGCTCTTGGGACCACATGACAAGAAAGAACTGCCCTGTACTGGCGTTATCTCACACCCCTTGCCAGCCCCTGCCCTTCTTCTGCTGCTGCCTTGAGGGCTTCATTCTTTCTCCTCCCTCTCCTGTGACCCTTCTCCGTCTCCCAACCAGCCTCCACCCTGCTCAGTTTCCAGGGCTCAACTTCATTCTTTTCCTCAGGAAGCCTATGGAATCCTTTTGTTTTGAGCTCCCATACAATAAGAAAAAAATCCATTTCTGAACAGGCACTGGCTTTGTCATTAATTGGATAACCTGTGTTTTTCCCCCAAAAGAGTGTCGCTCATTCTGTGAGAAACAAAAAGAAACAGAGAGAAAGAGAAAGGAAGGAAGGAAGGAAGGAAGGAAGGAAGGAAGGAAGGAAGGAAGGAAAAAGGAAATGTCCTTAGGGTAGACAGGAAAGGACTCTTTCAAAGATCTTTGGCTGCTTTTTCCTTCTTTTCCCTGGAGAAGTAAAAGAAAAGATCTAAAATCTAGGAGAGAGACCTGTCCAGGTGGGGTCACAAAAGAACCAAAGGTAGCCCCTGGGGCTAGAACCCAGCTCTTAACCCCAGAAGCCAGGATACTTCGTAAGGTAAAAATAATAGTAATAAATGCTAGACCACCACTACCCTCTAAAAAAAAAAAAAAAAGCACCCTGGAATCCATGTAGTTTTCCTTCCAAATCACTAGAAAACAAAAGCAAAGAAAATATAGTTTATACAACAAGAGAAAAAGCTGAGGGTGAAAGGAGAGAGAAAAAAAGAAAATCAAAAATATCAAGGAGAAAGGAAAAGAAACAAAAAATTGATAGATGAGAGAGAACATAACAACAGAAAAATAAAATATACAAAATATAACCCACAAGAATTAATACCACAGCTGGGCCCAGTGGTGCAAGCCTGTGATGCCAGCACTTTGGAAGGGCGAGGCAGGGAGTCAAGATGAGTCAGTCTGTAGGGGTCAGTCAGATACTTTTTTTCTTCTTTGTTTATCTTAGAATGCAAAAACGTAGATTTTTTTCCCCCAAGAATATCTTATTGCAACACCAAAATGAAATGTCATTGAAATATAGATTGTTAACTGCATTGTTTGCTTGCTGAATCAAAAAAAAACATTATAAAAAAAGCATACAAACTAAATAAGACAAAGTTCTTACATGTCCAGGGCTCCCAACTTCCCATCTGACACAGAGAGTTTCCCAGAATATTGTAGGAAAATACCATGGAGCTTAGGACTGAGGAGCTGCCCAGGTATTGGTCGTGTCCCTGACGATGGTGATGTTTCTTGGATGGTGCCCCACGGCCCGCAGGAGTTCAGTGACCTCACAGGAGCAGCAGCTGTAGGGGAGAGAGGGAGACAAGGTCACAGGACAGGCAGAGCAGCGGCTGCCCCAGCCTCTGGGAGGCAGGAAGCCATAATGCTAGGCTTGCAGGTTACAGGATGGACACAGGCTCCAGATGAAAACACATCCTCACTGACTCAGGACCTTTCAGTTTCCAGAAAAAGCAGCGAGTGGGGGCAGGATGGGAGCAGAGGAACTGGAAGGCTGAGAAGAACAAAGGCCCTAAGGCAGCCGTGGGGGGCTCAGCCCCCTGGAGTCTCCCCCTTGCACCTGGGCCACTTGCAGCTCCACGTCCTCCTCTCTGCTGGACAGAGTCCTCAGGTACCTGGCATCTCGTCTCTGCCTGTGCTGACTGCTGGTTTCTGCAGGCACTCCGTGAAGGCCCCAGCTTCTCTGAGACTCCTAGCCTTTCCACTTCCTGGTTCAAATTCTTTCCAGGGAAATGGACTTTCTCAGCTTGCCTCTTACACCAGAACCGATTAGAGATCTCTGATTGGCCTTGCTCTAATCACCTCCTGCTCACCCCACTGGTGATATCCCCCCAAACAGTAAGAGGTGGCAGCAATTATGTATACTCGGCATCTGGGAAAGGATACAGGTGTCACGCATGGCCACACGGGGGCACCCTTGGGAGCAGAACAAACCAGCAGAGGCTGTGGGAAGCCAGGCATACAGTAACAAGGGAATGAGGTGCCCCAGTTCCTGAAATGAAAAGGAATTTTTGTTTTCTGTAGTACCAGGGATAGAGCCCAGGGCCCTCACATTGAGCTACATCCTGCAACCCATTTTTATTTTTGATTTTGAAACACAGTCAGTTCAAAGTTGCACAGGCTGTGCTTGAACTTGTGATCCTCTGTCCTCAGCCTCCCCGAGTGCTGGGGTTACAGGCCAGCACCGCCAGGCTGGCTTTTTGCCTGCTGAAAGTTCCCCAGGTCCGCAGGAAACTGAAAGCCATTAAGTTGGAAACTGGATGGGAAACACCAGGTCCAGTAAGTGTGGAAACGAGCCAGGCGGGAGCATTTCAGCTGAGTGTGTGCATATTGTGAGAGTGGAGGAATCTGCAGGCAGGTCTGGGGCCTTAGGAGACTCGAAGATGTTTCAGAAGTATATATTTTAAGCCTTGAACACAAGCCTGTGCCCTCTGTTCTGACCCCTTTACCGCACTCAGTGAAAGAACGTGTGCTTTCCCCAGGACGTTAGTGGGAACCCCACAGGACCTCTGTGCCAAGCCCACCCTGCTCACCATGTGTTCCTGCCTCCTTTCTCTCTGCCAGTTCCCTATCTGGGATGACCTCAGCCTGCACTCCTGCCTCTGCCTCTAAACCTAGGATGTGGACCCACTGGGGTCTATGCCAAGAGTGGAGAACTTGACGTGCTTGCCCTTTCGGAACAAAGCTAGAGAACAGAAGACTGTCCAGAGACACCTGAAAAGAGACATCCCCAAGCGAGCCAGTGACGCTGCCAAGCCCGCTCTCCTTAATTTCCATATAAACTAAGCATAAGGTCTGTTACATTTTGTGGTAGCTCCCTGGTCATTTTCATAGAGGGTCATTACTTTTGACCCTCCAACTATATCCTTGAGGGGGTTCCAGAACTTCACACCCAGCAAAGGGGACTGTCTTTCTCACACGTCCACTGGAACGACCAGGAGTGCCAAAGTGCACACAGAGAGGCCTTGACTCAGGCAGCGTTCTCTCCTCAAGAAGCTCTGAAGTGAAATCTTTCAGGTACAAGGCACAAGAGGAAAGGAAACACAGAAGATGGCACAGGGGGTCCCAGACTGGCCAGGGCTGGGCAGAGGAGATGAGGGTGGCAGAGGCAGGGCTAGGCTAGAGTCCCACGGGAGCGAGTAAGCAGGAAGAAGAGAGAGAGGGAGGCGGCTCAGCTCACACCAGCCCCTGATCTCCACCAGATTAGCCTGTCCCATGTGGAGGGTCTCAGGCTTTGGAGGTCATAGATGAAAGGGAGCAACGGAAACACAGCACAGACGGAGTCACTGAGAGCCAAAGTATTTCCACTGGAAACATAGCCACCCACCAGCCGCCAGCACCGCTAAGCTGGAAAGCAGGAATTCTGGAGGACCCACCAGGAAAGCCCTCGGCAACAGCATCAGGAGAATTGCTTAGCTGGTCTGAAGCAAGTTCTTTTTTTCATGTTTTATTTTTGTTTTTTATATTTTAAATTTATTTTTAACTAAAACACAAAGGCATAAAAATTGTACATATTTATGGCATGTACCCGTGGTGTTTTGGCATGTATATATATATTTTGTAACATTTAAATCTGGCTAATCATCCCTATCTCCTGAACCATGACCATTCCTTTATGTAACTGTTGTGTGATGCAAATGTGGCTACTCTGAAGGGTTAAGCAAGCTCAAGGTCATGCTGCACAAATTTCAGGGTTCTGACCACCCCCATACCAAGGCAGGGGGAGCTCCTGCATTCTCCCTCATTTGACCCACATTCTTTCCATTCTAGCACACCTATGGGGTCAGAGAATCCCCTCATCAAACCACACGACCCCCAGGATACATTTGGGATGGTTTTGAAGCAAGAAAAATTAAGGTACAAAGTCATCCTGGAGTTTGAGGGAGACGGAGGGCACTTCCTCAAGTTCTGCAAGCTCTGGAGCTCCAAGTTTGATGTTGGGGATCAGTCTTGTCATGGTTCAGACCTGATGTAGGGCTGCTTACAGATGAAAAGGAGCTTACTGTCACAGGATTCATCATTCCAGGACCGGAGTGAGGACACCTTTATACTAGCACAATGTTCATTGTTCCCTACATTGTTGGGTTCTCCTGGAGTCCAGAAACTACCAAGTGAAAAAAACCAAAGATGCATTTATGAAATTAGAAAACAAAGAATGTATTTCCAATAAATACATGAGTTTCTTCAACCCCAGCTTTGCACCTACATGACAGCACACCAAGTTCTTACACCTGACCCAAAAGATAGGAGATTGGTGGGATGTCAGCCATTAAATTTCCAATCATGCCCCCAGTTCAGCAGCCCAATCCAGCCCACGACTCTCAAGCCCCTACACAAACACACTCTGCAAAGAGCTAGACCTGGGGCAATATCCCTGAGTAGAAGTCCTTGCTGTCAACCTCACTGCATGTAGGGCCATAGATTTATCTCATGTCCTATAGTCAATACAGCAATGGTGAATGTCTCAGTCCCAAGACTCCTGCTGTACCTAGACAGGGCAGAAATCACAAACTCTGTGCTCATGGGGAATGCCCCCACCCTTCACGCCCTGACCCAGGAAAGCTGGGATGGAAGAGAGAAGCTGGGGGCTCACCTCACACTCTGCTTGGTGAATGCAGTACCATCTACCCAGTACCAGTTTCCTTTGGCCCCTGCCTTGGTCAGGCCTATCCAGCTTGGCAGTCCACCTGCTGTCTTATACAGAAACTCCTGTGGAGGTGGGGGAGGACAGGGAACACAGAATAAACAAAATCACAGGCCACAGTGAGAAGTCAGAGCACTTGTCTCTGGACACTCCTCCCTTGCGCTCTGCAACGGACCTGAACTCACAGCCACGCTGCCTACCCCGCCCTCAAGCCTCTTCCTGCTTTTGCTCAGAGCCCATCTTCCCAATGCCGATTCACCTTTGGTCTGCAACTAACAAAATCAGAAGAGAGGCCATTCTACACCTCGGGAAGCGGGTGCTGATGTACAAGAGAAACTCAGGTAAACACTCAACAAGGAGCTCAAGAGAATGGCTGGCCGAATACTGACTTTCAGTGAGCCTTTAAGTGTGTGAGGCCCTCGAAGAAGACCTCCACCGGCATCTCCTCCTCCATTTTCTTCGACCTCTTTGCCACACAAGTCTCATCAGTTAACAGGACGAGGCCTAGTCACCTGCTCTGCTCCTTCACTTCCCAAATGGAAGGTACCTGGTGAATATTCAGCCCCACCAGGCAGAGAATTTATGGAGTCACTCAATGTCGTCAATGCTGTTGACAGACATTTCTGCTTTTTCAGGCACATGAAAAGAGCACCCTTCTCTGACCTCTTTGAAGCTAGGGGTACTGTATAGTGTGCTTTCAACAGCGAAATATGAGCAGAAGTGATGTGTGTTGCCTTTGGGCAGAAGTTTTAAGAGCACAGGACTTGCTGTGTTCCCTTTCTTTCCCTCGGCAGAAGCACACATGCCTTAACATGAAGTCACTCGTGGCTGAAGTCCTTAAATATCCACAACAAGCAGCCCTTGCTAGATATGTAGCGTAAGCAAGAAATAATCTTCCCCATGACATGGCCAGTACTTGGGGATTTTGTTTCCACCACATAATCTTGCCCAGGCTTCCAAGACACTTGCTGGCATACCCCTGTCCCTGGGCCCATGGAAGCAGCCCTCACCTGCTCACTTTCAGAGGTCACTGAGGTCAGGTGTGCTTCTCTGGACATACAGAACTGCTCAGCACTGTACCAGGTTTTTGGGATGTGAGAAAAGTAATAGAAATTCTCCCTGAAGAACTTCCAGCCTTGTGAAACCTTCTGCAGGATGTCACCTGGAACATAGGGGCTGAAGGTGAACACAGGGTCCTGTTTCTTCAGGGTGCTGCCAGGGTGGGGTACTTGAATGGGATCCTAGAGACAGCAGTAAATGGAAATAGATTCTGGAATCTTTGGGTCCTGGGATCGGGCCTTGGGAACCCTCTTTTGGATCGTTAAAGTTTGACTGAGATTAATAGACAGGGCCTCTGGGATTAGAGAACAAACAGTGAGAGATGGTGAGTCATGAGCCCAACTTTTCCATGAAGGAGAAGCAGTCCTAAACTGGCCATAATATGTGGCTGAACCTCTGGCCTTGAAATAAGGAACATAATGGGATACGGTAGGTTTGGGCCAGGGCACAGACTTCCTAATGCCTCAGTCTCTGTATCTCAGTCTCTGTCTCCCAAGATGGACCAGGGAGTCTCCTAATATCTCCTACATCCTCCACAACCGCAGTACAAATCCTCTCTTCTTAACCGTCTAGCCCATGTTTGCCCTTCCCCCACTCACCCCCCAGCTCAACCTACTCATGACTGAGACAGACAAGTTCTTTCCTGAACTGTTGTTCTCTGAATCACTTACTTTGTTGTTCGAGTAATTTGTTGATTTCGTCCAACCTGCTCTGTAGTGCCCGGATCATCACATTTAAAGCGCTGGCTTTATCCAAATCTCTTTTTAACTCTGGAATTTGGGCATTTAAATGATCAACTTCCTCCCAATTCCTTGTTAAGCTCTGAATCTGTGCATTGGCTTTCTCCACACTGGATTTCAATATCAACATCTGAGAACGCACATGATCCAGGTTGGCATTCACCATCTGGATTTCCACACCGGCTGCCTGCACGCCACCACGGTTCTTCTCAATCTCAGAACTCAGGGTGCTGATGTTGTCCACACGACCTTTCAGCAACTGAGCGTCGGTCTTCACATCTGATATCGTGCCCATAAACCGGGGATCTGGATTGGAGAAAATCAAGAAGTCAGCTACAAGGACTCCCCAGAATTGTGTGTGTGTGTGTGTGTGTGTGTGTGTGTGTGTGTGGCAGAGGGTGTTGTCAGGACAACAGAAGAAAGGAAAGGAAGGGTGAAGTTCAATCTTCCCAAGGAACCAGCACAGTCCTAGGAACCGCCCACTTACTCTCCAATTATTCATTAATACACAGTGAGCATGGAATGGGCATCCACCTTACGCCAGGAACTGTGGGCGATACAGGCAGTGAGAAGACAGATCCGTGAGAGACTTCACAAGCAAACAGAAGCAGGGATTAGAAGAGAGTCCCAAACCTCCTTGGAGTGTTCGGAGTGAATCTGGTAAAGGTATGCCTTCAATCTCCTCCTTGTCATGCTCTCTGTCACTGGGTCCCAGCAGCTGGTCCCCAGCCCTCTCCTTTAATAGATACCTGTGTCACTTACTAGCTAAGGCAGCACCACCTCTCCCATATCTGCCCACAGGCCTTGCCATGGCCAAGGAAGGGCCAACCATACCGACTGCTAGTCCAGAAACATCTTGCTCTCCAGGGAACATGGAAAGGGAGCTTGAGAAGCCACTTTTCTCCCTCCTGTGCCCTGCCCACCTTCACGTTCTGCGCAGGTCACAGGCTTAGATGCCAGGGAGGGGGCCAAAACCAAGCCAAGAGCAGCCACTGGAGAGTGCTGTGCAAAGGCAGTGTTAGGGCCAGTGGGTGTGGGATGAGCAAGGGACGGGTGAGAGTTGCTGCTACAAAGCTACAGTCCAATATCAAATATATGATAAGCCTGGAGAGAAGACAGGTGGTCCCTCACTTGGACTTTTGGCAATGGGATGGGAAGAAGAAATATCTGCCAGCAGTAGAGCGAGGGCAGGAAGCTTCTGGAAAAGCCAATGAGTAGAACGACTGACATGACCTTCAGAGGGACAAGAGAGTAAGAGGGCATGAGGGGTCCTGGTAAGGAGATTAAACCATGGAGATTTGCTGGACTGACGGCCAGGTTCTCTATCTGGTCAGCTGGGTCTGCAGGCACACTTGGAACTCAGTCCCTCACGGGGTCAGGAAACAGTCCACCCACCATTGGGCGTTGTCCATAGACTCTGGATCCAGGGGACACAGAGTTCAGAATGGCAGGTGACCAAAGGGAGAAAATGGTGTGGGATGAAAATGTAAGTGCCTCTTTCCTGGGGATGGAAGAGTGTGCCTGGAACACAAACACAGCTCTAATGCCAGTCAGAGGCAGCTCCTGGAACCGAGGAAGGGGGAGCAGCCGACTCAGGTGTGGGACAGAAGACTGGAGACAAGTGAGACGCCAGAGAAGAGGGACATGGCGAGAGAGCAGGAAAGAGGAGATCTGGGACTTTAGGGAGCTGCCTGGTGATAAAGAAAGACCCAGGGGACCAGGAGTCCTGAGGACTTACAGAAAATGACCTGCAGCACCACCGAGGCCACCAAGACCAGCGACAGGCAAATTAACACCACACGGACAGTAAGAGGGACCAGAGATGAGGTCGGCTTGGGAGGAGACTCTGGAAGAAGCAGAAGCAAAAGTTTGTTAATGACCAGCACGGGTGGGTTTAGACGCAGGGCCCCCGGCCGGCCACGCAGCCGCGCTTGCCTCGGGGCCAGAGGGCGATGTTCTGCTTGTCCACAGTGAAGTGCGCATCGAGCACCTCCTTCTCAGCAGCCTTCATCCTGCACCCTCACGCTGGCCCTCACGGCACAGGGGCTGCTGGTGGCCAGTCTCCCCAGGGGCCTCTTATCTGGAGAAAACGGGAAGTGAGTCCCATAGCAGGTCACCATGTCATCCCAAAGTTCTCCATTCCTGGCACAGACAACTGTCTGGCTGAAGCCACAGGTTGGTCCCCTCCTCAGAAGTCTGAACTTTCACGAAGAAACCACTTACCCACTCCAGAAGTCTGCTACAGGGAGACTTTAACTATCAGGAAGCTACTACTATCTGTCATCCCTTCACCCAACCATCCATCCTACAAACAGATTGAGTACCAGGCTCTGAGCTCAGCGCAAGGCCACAAACATGAATAATTCAGTCTCTCCAGGCAAGCAGCCCTCAGTTAGATGAGAAAGATGGACCTGAGGAAATAAATTATATTACAGGGTCCTGAGCAAAACATGAGAAGGTGCAGCTCAAAGGAAGCACAAGGAACAGAGAATAGCAAAAAGTTCCGGGCAGGGGTACGAGCATATTCAACAACTGGGCGGCAAGACCGTGTGGACTGCTGCGGAAGCCAAGCAGCTCCAGTCCCGTCTGAGTGGGAAGGAGCAGGAAAATCCTTCTGGATCATGATAAAAAGCCTGACTTCTGGCTTGTGGGTACAACGGAGCCAACAGAGGTCCTTCAGGCAGAGGAGCGGTCAGGACAGGTACTCTGCGGAGAGGAGCGCGGACTGAGTACGAGAAGCCTGGCAGCAGTGAGTCTAGTTAGGACATGACTGCAGTGTAATATGCCACTTCATTTTGTTAGTGCATCTTAGCTGATACAGCATCCCTTTCTAAGATGAGCTTTAGAGGTTCAAAATGTAAATGTAAAACCTGAGTTCACTCCACTTCCTGCAGTTATTAGCATCTCAAAGTAGGGAGGGTCAGCAACATCAAACTAGAAACTATGCCTTCTCTGTCTTCAGGGACACTTGACCCACCTCCTCTCTCTCTCTCCCTGCAGCCCTAAGTAGAGAGTTCCATGTGTGGAAGATGCTTAAGGCAGGAAAGAACAGGTTTAGGGCTCCAGGAAGGACTACATTTTATCCTGGGGAGCTTTTTATACTTTGAAGAAACAAGCTGAATCTGAGAAATCAGGTACACCTAACAATCTACACAAATATCTCTCTTAAAAGGTAGGAAAAGGAGAACAGAGAGGAGGAAAGGAGAGAAAAGATCATTGGATGATGACTAGATGGATGGGTGGATGAGGGTGGATGGATGGAAGATCAGTAGATGGGTGAATTGATTGGATGAGTGAGGGGAGGCGGAGGGGAGTGATGAAGAGATAGGGGATAGATAAATGGAAGGGCAGGAATGATACATCCATAGTCGAGTGGGTAGACAAAAGATTGATGGATAAGCAAGTGATGGAAGATGAATGAATGGGTGGGTGAGTGAGCAGTGGATGAATAAATAAATGGAAACCAAGGATGGATGGGTGAATGATACATGAATAGCCAAAGGAGCAGAGGGGAATGGGTGGGTGGATAAGAAATGAGTGGAAGGCTTTGTGGCTGACAATGACTCTAGAGTTGTAGAGTGGGCCCTGCTCACCAGAAGCTACTAGTTCTTCCCACTGCCTCCAGAAGTTCCAGTGTCCATGGGAATGGCATAAGGTGTGATGTGTGCCTTACCCAAAAATGAATAAAAGCTCTGGAGATAGAACTAGAAAACTGGCCTGTCTCCCTATATTTAATCACTGGCACTGGGTGACAAATGATGTCAAGGACAAGGTTGCAGCTAAACTAGTAGGACCAAAGAAGTCATTATCTGCATTTGTAGGGGCTTCTGTTGCTTTTGATGTCTGAAACCACTCTGCCTCCCTGCTCAGCCAAGCCCACCCAGCAGCCCAATGTACCTCCGGCTCCTTGCCATGCTCTCTCCAGCTGACAGGGCACAGGCTAAAGCCATGTTTTGACTGGATCAGGGAACCCAGAGAGGACCCCACACTTGCCTTCCCCAACCTAGGAAGGAAGTCAGGTAATGAGGATGGTACCCTGTCTGTCCTGTCTCTCTCCTTCTCTGCCCATATTCTGTCTGTAGCTTCCAGGCCCGCTGTCTGCTGCCATGTTTGGCATTAGCTACTCCCTGCACCGAGGACCTCAATCTAACTCACCATCTACTGTGGGATTTTTGTGAATATACCCACCCTCCATCTAGGTGCAGAAACTTGTTTCCCCCAGGGCTTAGAAGGAGTCAGACACCCTGCCTCTGGGCTTTCACATTTGTTACTCAGTCCAAACCCAAAGTCACCTCAGTCCTTCTGCCCCTCATTCCCGGCATTCTACCCAACCAATCACATTCCTAGGCCAAGAAGTGACAAGAATCCAAGTTACCCAAGATCCTGGTTAAAAAAGCCCTTCATGGGTCTTCGTCTCTTCTTGGGGTATTTGAGGAAAGGAGCTGCCACATGACACGTCCTGGGGATATCAGGTCCCTTATTTTATCTTTGGCCAAAAGTCAACTTCTCCCAGATTGCTGCTGGTTTGTCGCATGAGTTACTGATGGAAGCCCAACACCTCCCCCAGGGGTCTCAGGAAAGTATCAGCGAGCCACACCAAGCAGAGGCCCACTACATAGGAACAGGTGAGGTTGGAAAATATTTATTCCGAGGGATGGAAACGGTGGCCTCAGATAAACATTCTTCTGAACGCTAAACAAAAGGCTGACATGCCTGAAGGGGCTGAGTAAGAAGCAGGAGTCCTTAGCTGAGGCTTTCTGGGGCTTCAGGGGAGGTGGATGTAAAAGTCCCAAACCAGAGGAAGTTTCATTTCCTACTTTGTGGAAAAGGAGTGAGTCACAAGCTCCTGTATTACAGCCACGATCACGAGCAAGTATTCACTGAGATCTTCCATTATGCAAATCTCTGGGTGCTCTATCTGACCTTAGTCTGGGAAGAGAAAGATAGCTAAACAGGTGCTTCAGTCACACCTCCCAGACAGGAAAGCAGAGAACTCCTCTGCTCACTCAGAGAAGTCCTGTTCTTCCTAACGGAAGAGAAACTTTGGTCTAACCTAGAGTGACCAAAAAAATCACTGTTGTAATGAGAAAGGGAAATCTGTCTTGGCTTTCCTGTTTCTCTTTTCTCTGTGCTCCTGGGCTTCTAGGACTTTCTCTGGATAATGGTGAGAAAAGAAATCAGCTCGTCCATGTTTTTTTTTTCCTTCTTGGGCTAAGACCAGCCTTATATTTGGAAATGAACCATGGACATGACCATCAATAGTGAAAGAGGCTGAAGTTCTCCGCAAAATCCCAACAATGCTGAGAGTCTTCTCCAGGGAATGGCAATCCAAGTCCCTCCAACCAAGGCATGGAGAACACCAGGGAGGATGACACACTGGGGTGTGGAACCCGGGAGGAGAAGAGAGGGAGCAAGGGAAGGGTGAGGAGAGAACAGCTGTGCAACAAGAGAATTATTTCAAATGGTCCCACATGGCCCCTGAGCCTCAGAAGGGCTCCTGTATGCAAGGTGACGGAGGATTTGACCAGCAGATGCAAACTCCAGGCAGCTAAGGAACTCCATGTCTTCCTCTACATGTGTGCCCTAGGAACAAGTGGTAGGGAAAGAAAACAATGAGTAAAAGCATTGACTTCTCTTGAGTGAGTGCTGTGCACTAGGGACAGGGGAGACAGCAAGACAAACACAGCCATCGACTCTATTTTCAGAATTAGTATCCCTCTGTATGAAAAAGCATATGACATTCTTAATTATGGGGAAAAGGAAAGACTCTCCCAAGACTAAAAAGACCAAGAAGGGCTTCCCCAGATCTCCCTTGACCTTAAAAATCCTTTGCTCTTTTTTATTATATTATATGGGCCAGATTTCACTGCAGTAGTGACAATTCCATCCTAACCAGAGGAATAAGTATCCAGGTGGGCAACCCAGCCTCCACTGAAGAACCGTCATGTGTCCAGTAGAGGAGCCTGCTACAAACTACGCAGCTCAGAGAACTCTTGCCTGTGACCTTAGAAGGGTAATCTCATGCCAGAGACATTAACAATGGCTTAGGCTTGGAGACATCAGTATGAACTCGTATTTTCCATGTATATATACATATGTGTGTGTGTGTGTGTGTGTGTGTGTGTGTGTGTGTGTGTGTCCAGAAATCCAGAAATAAATATAGACATGTGCATAGATTAGTATATATACACATAGATTACCTAGTTTTGTTATCGAAAGCCTAGAAGAAATAATATTCCAGTAATGAAAATCATGCTCAACATCTAGATCTTGGTTACTTATTACTATTCTCCAGTGAAAGATCCCAGGAATCATTGAAGAAATTGATGATTTTGGGATTAGGGAGAATATAGATAAGCCCAGACTATCTTGTAGTATATTTTTTAAAAAGGAAGTGCTCAAAAAGCAAGGAAATAAGTAACAGAATGGGACCTGTATGGGACCTGTCAGAAGGAGACATGAGCCAACCTGAAAGAGTTTCCAATGGCCAGAGCTGAAAGCATCTGCACAACAAATGGATCATAAATCAAAGTATAAGATAAATCAACAGAAGTCCATGCTGACATAATTTTAACAAATAAATAGTGCAGAAAAGACAAATCTTCCCACAGGAGACTCCCGAATAACACACATAGATATGCCCCCGCTTCAAGAGATGGTATAGCTTCTCCCCACTTCCACTTTGGTTTCTGGATACTGATCCTACATCTAGCAATCTTATAAAACCTAATTATTTATCTGTAAATGCTTTGGGGTCTTATCTATAAAATCATATTATATGTGAATAATGTCATTGTATCAATTTCACTTTTCAGTTTTCTTGTCTTACTGTATTGGCAAGGACTTCCAACTGCCAAACACCTTAGTGATGTGGGGCATCAATATCTCATTCTAATCGCAAAGGAAAAGCTCTCAACACTTGAAATGAAGCCTCTGTTTAAAATGAAGTGATCGCTACATCATGCATTCCCCATCCACACCTGCCACTTCTCCACAAAGGACAGGTTTTGCTTCCTACATTAGTTTCCTATTTCTGATATAACAACTTACTACAAGAACAGTGCTTAAAATAATACAAATTTACCTTACATTTTTTGATATCAGAAGTTAAAAATTGGAGTTGAGGGCATAGCTCATCAGGTAGAGTACATGCCTAGAAATAAAGGCCCTGGGTTCAATTTTCCAGCACCACATAGGCCGGGCATGGTGGCACACACCTGTAATGCCAGCACTTAGCTGATTCAGGAAGATTTCTTTGTGTTCAAGGGCAGCCTAGGCTATATAATGAGCTCAGGCTCAGCTTGGACTATAGAGCAAGATCATGTCTCAAAAATAAATAAGTAAAAATTAAAAACAAAATTGTTTCACTAGACTAAAATCAGATTATTGGCTGGGTTTCATTCCTTTCTGGAGGCCCTATGGGAAAATCCCCTTTCCAGTTTATAATAGTCACCCTCATTGTACAGTGCTTGGCCAGCCACAGTAGGTTAAATTCCTGACACTGAGTGCGCTTTTGCCTTTTACTTCTACTCCTAAGGATACTATATTGAGCCCACCCAGACAGTCCAGGATAACTTCCTACCTTAGAGACTGAAGCCAGGCCTGAAGACACTGTAGTCTCAGAACTCAGGAAGTGTAAAGCAGGAGGGTCACAAGTTTGAGCCCAGCCTGGGTCACTTAGAAACTTGGTAAGGCCCTGTTGTCTCAAAATTAAAAATGGGTAGATAGAAATACAGGTCAACATGAAATGACCTGGCTTGATCCCCAGGACCACCAAAAGCCAAAAACAAAATCAGCTGAATAGCAACCTTAATTCCCCTTTGCGAGTAACTTGATGTCCGCAGAGGCCCGTAACTATGGGAACCTGCAAGTATAGGACACGGATGTCTTTGAGACATTTTTCTGCCTGTTACACTTCCTTACCATATTAAGTCAGGGTAGCCTAAAGAGCCATTCAGAAAGCTGGAGTTCGTAAGATGCAGACTTTGGTGCTTGATACATACGTAAAAAGTACAAGGCAAGAAGCTTCAGTTTGCCACCTGCTTTGGGACAGAGTAGGGGGAAAGTCTGGTCTTAAGTCCGGTGATGAAATCTGTATATGTCAATGGACTAGACTTGGCCTCTCCTTAGCAGGAAGCTATTCTCAGCCTGTCAAGAGGGTCTACACCAACAAGCAGCACCTAGAGGAACGAGTGGTTGGACCACAGAAAAGTAAGGGATGGAATGTGGCAGCCGCAGATGGCCGGACAAGGCACCACGTGGGCCCCAAAATATCATGTAATGCTTAAATTAGGTTAGGCAAGTCTACCTCTTTTATTAACATGTCCTTATCGTGAAAACATTCAAAAGTATTTCTTCCAGCTCTACAAGACGTACAGCACGTCCGCATGTAGAGTGGCCCTGCTGTGCAGCAGCACACGGGAACTTCGAGCTGGCTTCTAGCTGCAACCCAGTACTGAATGGCATTTAGAGTTTGTTCTGCCCAGAGGTTGTGAATACTAGATTTTGACTGGTCCAAACAAGGATGCTCTTTTCTGTAGCAAGTCATACTTTGCCTGTGGGGTGAGCAGCCATGAGGAGGAGAGCAGGGTGGACAAACGAAACCGAAGGTGACCACCATCTCAGACGTCCAGGACAGACCCTGGCTAGGGCGGAGAGGGAGGCTTACTTAGAATTTGCCCTTTTCTAATTACTCCAATGGAGTTTTTCAGCAGGTGGCTACGACACCTGCTGAAATTCCATCAGGGAAGAGACAGAACAAGGCAGGAAAGCAGATCTGAAGGGGAAATGGTTAGAAATGATGAAGCTGCCTCTAGCCAATCCAGCTCATTCCATGCCCTGAGGATAGGCCAGTTCACGTTTAGGCGTTCCCAGAGCTTCAAAGCCCACAGACCCAACATGTGATAAGAACTGCAGCCTCTCTCACCCCTCTACTCCACCCTTTCTTCCCAGGATCACACAAATGAATTACCATGGGGAGCTGCCAGTTATTACCTTGAGCAGAGAAGCAAACAGGAGGTGACAATAAGGGTGGCCTCAGCCTTCACGGGCAAAAGCTGCCAAAGAGAATCCCCAGGACTGAAACTGTCTCCTTAACCACACTGGCCCAAGGTTAGCACTAGTTCCCCAGCAAAGAGGAACTGAAGACAATGACAGCATATCCTGTGGCAAGGATTTTATAATTCATCTGTTTTTACCTTACACAGCTCTTGGCCTGGGTCCCCTGCTTCCCAAGGGTGGGAAGTAATGGAATGCGAGCTGATCTTTCATGTATAATATATGATATTCTGCATATGCATTAGGTATAGCATGGTCTTGCATGGATAATGTGTAACTTGTACAATAATCACTTGTCTTTGACCTTGAAAATCTTGCTTGGTGATTGCAGTCAAGTTCCCAGTGCCCAGAGTAGATAAAATCTGGCAAGTGTACAGTTCTGTCTTGCTAGAGCTTTATTGAGCTGCATACACTACACCCTATGCCTGAGTCCAAACCCACAAAAAACAAGACCTCCCAAAACACAAAATTCTACAATAACATAATTACAACAGTACATTCTTTCCTCTACAAACAAAAGTCATTAAACCCCAAAATTATACAACCTTAACAAAAGCCTTCATTCTCCCGAATTTTAACACTGTTCACTTTTACGGCATTGCTGTGTATGGCTTCCCCCAACCTGCTTCCCAACTTTAACAATCGTGTTTTCTCCAGTTTCTTCCCACTTTTTCTGAAAGAACATGAGATAACTGCTCCCAGATGCAATTTCCCAGGTTCCGTCTTACGCTTTTTGTCTCTTTTACCATCTTTCTAAAGTTGCAAGCTTCCACCACAAACCCCTCAATAAATTCCCAAGCTGGCACCGGGGTTGGGCCAGTTTCCCTAACCAGGCCTTACACCTTGGCTTGCCTCTCATCGCTCCCCTGAAATGCCCTCACAGCTTCGGTTCTCCTCCAGTCCCCTTACAATGAACGGCTTCCATCATACAGCTATGGAGACAGCCCCTCCAAAACGGACAGTGGCACTGCCTCTCATTCACTCACTCGGGCATTCATTTATTCATCCAGAGATATTTCTCAAGTGCCCACTAGATGGCAAGCCCTACACGAGACACTGGGATGTCTGCCTTGAACAATATAGCCATGTATTGCCCTACAGAAAAGTGCAATTCTCTCTGGATAATTCTTGGCCTTCTTGCAGGTAAAAAAAAAAATTTAAGTACACTCCTGATTATGCCTAAAATAAAAAATTATAAGTGGTGTAAAATATGCCCATTATTATAAACTACATGTATTTTTTTAATAGATGAAGATCACAGTTACATACTTTTGAACCCAATTCTCATGAGATAGCTGGCTCCCAGCAGCCCAGCCCAGCATGAGCTACATGCTCACATCCCTGAGTCAGGCAGAAGGACTGGGAGAGCTATGCATCTCAGGCCCACTGGCGTGGATCCATGGATCGCAGCACTAGACGGATATCCATATAATTTCCAGTACCTCCCCTAAAGGGTCAGATTTAATTCGTGTTGGTTGGGGTCCAGGAATCAGTAATTTTCGTAACTCTCCAGGTGAGTCCTTCTTACATGAAGGAAAAAAGACTTTTTTTCACTGATCCCATAGGAAAACATGTATATCACTTGGGGGAGGCCCTATCAGCTCAACAGTTCAAGAGAAGCAAAATAACGACATGAAAACATCTAGCTCAGTGCTAAGCAACAAGGGTTGCTCAGGCAAGACGACTGATGAATGTTTGGCAGCTCTAGCCCAGGTTTAATGATCTTGAACCAGAAGAGGAAGGAGTGAGCCATCTTGTGGCCAAAAAAATTAGACCATCAGGCTCTATAGCTTAACTACTCCAGGGCTGCAGAGGGCATTGAAAAGAGCAACTCACCACCTACCCACCACACACATAGAGCATAAGTATATTCCCAGGAAATCAAGGCCACACCCCAAACCTCTCACCAGGGGACATCCAACAAGTTATTTCCCATGCTGTGTTAAGTGATGTGAAGGGAAAAATACTTGGAGTCACCAGAGCATACAAAAGAGAAGCTGCCTTTGTGTGCAGGGATTATAGAAGGCTGGGGGGTCGGGGGGGACGGCATTTGCACAGAGATCCGAGGGGAAAGAAGGAATACACTTTTATGACAGGGAAAAAGGCATTCCTAAGAGCCTGGGGTCCTGAGGGAATGAGGCATACTGAAAGAAAGCGACAAGGTTAGAGGGGCTGGGACAAAAAGACGTCACAACATGGTATTTGAGAACAACGACTTCAGAGGCAGTCCATCTGGGTCCAAATCTGGGTTGGCTGCTTTCAAGGAAAGCCTGTTCCTTCATGTTATTTAAGGTCTCTGGGATGCAAGTATTTCATCTGGAAATTGGGTAATGGTATCTGTCTTTAAGGGCTTGACATGGATGTGATGAGCTAATACAAACACGAGTGTACAAATGGTACTCAATGAGTGTTATCTAGTCATTATGAACAGTACCATAAGCTCCACTTCTACACATCTGGGGGTATTAGTACTCATCTTACATTAAACCCTTTTCATCACGAGTGGGAAAGTGAAGTGCTCTAGGGTAGAACATTTTTCCCACGTCGGTACTTACCAACGAGGCTCCTAGGAGAACGCACACTCAATAACCAGTGAGTCAGACAACACTTCTAAGGATGAGAGGTGGCCTCTTCCATCGTCACTCAATGAATTAATGACTAAATATCATGCACGGAGGCTATTTTGGGGCTCAACAGGATGAGTTCCTCCACTTCTAGGTTACACTGCTGAGTGCCCAATCTGCCAACCTATTAGATAAGTCTAAACCTTCAAAATGGCACCATTTCCTTGATGGGTCCAAGTGCCTCCTCGTGGCAAGTTGATCATATTGGATCCTTGTCACCAGGCAGAGAGAAGTGCTCACTTGGTGGACGAGGACACTTACTTTGGGCTTGGATTTGAGTTTGTTCTCCACTGCTTGCCATGTGTCTGCTGGCAACACCGTGCACAGCCACTGCATCCCATGCATTCTCCACAACACTACAGTCTTTGCTACCTAGTTATTTTTAGATGGTTAGAAGGGGGTCCTGTCAGCGTATCAGCTCCAATCCTACCTTCATCCCCCAAAACTTGCCTGTAGGATTCTCTTTCTCTGCAGATATTTCTCCTCACACTTTCCTGATTGTTTTGATAAAGCATTGTAACCATCTGCCAAAGTGGCCAAGAGGGACCATAAAGAAGAGTGACAGATTAGAAGAACAGCACAGAATGGAAGAAGTCCACCAGACACATGCAATAAACAGGCAGCCAGCCCTGAGATCACATGGTTGTAACAGTCCTGTAATTCAACATGGCCCTATAAATGCCAAAGGCTTTCAGACCCTTTGAATATGGAATCCAGCATATGTAGAAGTTGATAGAGAAAATGCCAAACCTACTTTTCTAGGCTAACTTGAAGCCTGGCAAATTATACCCTCAGAAAAAAAAAATTCATTGTATATTATTATCATGGCATCAAATTATTGAAAAGCAACCAATCAGAATGATAGATTTTAAAGGATTAAGTGTTACATTTCACAGCATATAACAAAACTCACCAAAGTCCAGACATCTTACAAGATTCTCTGTTATTTGAAAACAAAACTAGATTATAGACTCTCAACTAGTCTCCTCTCCGGGTGGGAAAATAAAACTGACATTCTTTACGATATACCTCTTTATCAGAATCCACTTTACCTAGACCCACTTTCCTGCAGGTCTGTGGGAGAGAATATTTTTCTTACATTTCTAAGATTATTTCTTATGAGCAACATTCTCGACACTAAGCCGGATCTCAAACTTAGCTCCTTTCATCCAGGAGAAAAGACCTGAGAAAATAAAAAGGCTAGAAGAAAAAATGTAAACAAAGAGGGAATGAATGCAACAGTGTGCTCACAGATGGTCAACAACTGGCCTTCTAGTTCTGGATGGGAAGCCCTTGTGTGCAGTGTTTGCCAGTTGCCCTTGTACGAAGCTCCCATTGTGGCAAATTTCAAGTTGACGTCTACGTCACTGAAGGCAGAATTAAGAAGAGGCACACAATAGCTCTCAAGAACCCAAATAGTCCAATTCCAACACACCAAGAAGGTACGAGCAATACTTCCCTCCTTTGGCCCCAATCTACCCAATGGAAAGGGGTTTCTATAGCTCTGGAATTCCAGAAAGCAGAGAAAAGAGACCTGACTGTGAGTCTGGGGTACTAGAAGAGTGACACTGTTGAATGTGGTAGGAAGCTCCAGCGTAAAGGAAAGATACAAAAACTCTGACAGAAAATGGAAGTTTAATCTCCTCTTGACAAATCTCTATTTTCAGACCTTGCTGATTTTCACCAGTTCCACCAACATCATACTGTTGCCTTTCATAAGCTCTGTATGTAAACTCCAGAGCACTCTGTTCCCCTTCCCTTGCCGCAAGAGGCCTGGCTGTGGCCCCTGACGTGAGCATGGCTCCTTCTTCCAAGCGTGGCTTATGGTGACCTTCTCACGAGTGAGTGACTTAACAGGGAAATTCCCTCGTTCCTGGGTGCTTTCCTTAGAGCAAGAACCACAAGGGCCACAAAGACCTGTGTTTAGCCACCTAAGTGATGATGGGGGGAAAGCTACACGTCTACAATAAACAGAAACCTTTTCTATGGGGATGGCATTCCAGGGACCTGAGAACATCTCTTGGGTCTATGGGGAGAAATAACATGAATAACAGGGTTTTAAATCATCAACCTCAGGATCCACGTGGCATTGGCAAAAAAACAAAGAGGTAGATCAATGGAACAGACTGAGGATACAGAGACAACTCTGAGCACCCTCTACCATCTGATCTATGACAAAGGGACCAAAAACATATGCTGGAGAGAAAATAGGCTTTTTAGCAAATGTTACTGAGAAAACTGGTTATTCACATGCAGAACAATGAATCTAGACCCACATCTTTCACCATGTATAAAAATCAAAGATCTAGATATTTGAATGAAAACACTGGAATAGCTGGAAGAATAAATAGGCAAAATCCTTGAAGACATAGGCATAGCCAAGGACTTCCTCATACACATGAGGTAACATCAAGAATCAACAAGTAGGGTTATGTCAAATTAAAAAGCTTCTACGCCATAAAGGAAACAATCAACAGATGAAAAGACAACCAACAGAATGGGAAAAAAATTGCCAACTACTCCCTAAATAAAAGGCTTTTATCTAGAATATACAAAGAACTAAAAAAAAAATTAGATGCCCAATATAAAAGACCCAATCAAAAATGGAGAACTGACCCCTCAAAATCAAGGACCCTATTGAAAAATGGGCAAAAAGAAATGAAGAGGCAGTTAACTGATGAAGAAGTTCAAATGGCCAATAAATACATGAAAAGATGTTCAACATCCCTAGCCATAAGAGAAATGCAAATCAAAACATCACTAAGATACCATCTGACTCCAGAGAGAATGGCTTATATCAACAAGTCAAATAGCAATCAGTGCTGACGAGGCTGTGGGGAGAAAGGAACCCTCCTGCACTGCTGGTGGGAATGTAAGTTGGTAAACCACTACGGAAAGCAGTATGGAAGTCTCTCAAAAGACTGGAAATAAATATCCCCTTCGATCCAGTGATACCTCTCCTGGGAATATTCCCAAAAGAGTTAAAAGCAATACATAACAGAGATACATGTATACCCATGTTCATAGCAGCACAACTAACAACAGCTAAAATGTGGAAGACACCAAAATACCCATCAACAGACCAGTGGATACACAAACTGTGGGATTTATACACAATGGAATTCTATGCATCTATAAAGACAAATAGGTTGGAGGTTTTTGTAGGTAAATGGAAGAAACTAGAGAACATCATGCTTAGTAAAGTAAGTCAGAAGCAGAAGGTGAAATATCAAATGGTTTCTCTGATATGAGAAACCCAGATCACAATTATCTCATGGATCTTAATGTGTAAAATAATGGGAACTGGGGTGGGGGGAAGGTCACAAGGAGAGAGGGGAAGGTCTTGTAACCTTGCCAAGATAATGTATATGCACAAAATGCTCAAGACCAATGTAAACTTCAAAATTTGGCCCTTATATGTATCAATAAAATGGGAAAAAATAAAGAACTGAAAGGAACACACAGTTCTCAGAAGAACAAATATGAAGGGCCAATATATGAAAAAAAAAGTTCAGCGCTTTTAGCTGTAGAAAAATAGAAATCAGAGCAACACTGAGGTTCTGTCTAACTACAGTAAGAATGGCTATCAAGAACTCAAAAGCAACAAATGCTGGCAAGGCTGTGGAGAAAAAGAAACCCTCCTATGTTTTTCATGGGACTGTAAACCAGTACAACCATCATGAAAAGTAATATGGAGACTCTTCAAAAAATTGAAAATAGGTAATGCATTTGACCCAGCTATAACTATTCTGTGTTTCCTCCCAAAAGAGTTAAAGTCATGATCCAAGAGTGCTACATGCATATCCATGTTTATAGCAACACAATTTACAATAGTTACAACTTGGGAGCAGTCAATGCGTGCGCACGACAGCTGGATGAAAAAAGAAGATGTGGTATGTTTACACAATGGAGTACTATTCTGCCATAAAGAATGATAAATTTGAGCCATTTTAGGAAAGTAGAGGCACCTTGAGACCATCATGCTTAACAAAATAAGTCAGACACAGAAAGTTACATATCACATGATTTCTCTCATTAGAGAAAACCAAAGAACAAAAAAATTAGAGAGTTTCCTGTAATGTTCTGCCCTGCGCACCTAGCTAGTTTCCCTACGCTTTTGGGACTCTAAGTTTTGCCTCCTTTGCTTGGGGACTCTGCCCAGCTTTGCCTGTTCTTTCCCTGTGCTCGGACCTGGAAACACTCGGTACGGTGAGCTGGCGCAGTCACAGGACTCATTATGTTACCTTTGCCTCAGGGTCCATCACTCTCTCTCACTGCCAGGTCTTTCAGACAATTGCTTTGTGTGTGTGTTGTTTGTTTTTGACCCTAGGTAAGAGAGTAAACACAGTTTCTGCTACTTCCTTTGGGCCAGAAGCATTAATCTTATGGCCACTTTAGTTTTGAAGTAGATCAAGCCGCATTCCTAGATAGCTTGGAAAAACAACACTAGTGGAGTCCAGGACATCTCAGTAGAGCTGCGCCTGGCCCCAGTTCTCTGGATTCTTACAGAAACGTATCATTCTTCTTCATACCAGCTGGTTGTGGTTGGTACAGTGGGTGAAAAGGACTTGTCTGGTGTTGTGAGCCAGTGATGGAGTCCTGGAGGATATGCAGCCAGTGGCGGGGTCTGCGGGGACATGGGAGGACGGATGCATTGGCTGAAAATAGCTTCTATGCTTAATGGGGCATCTTCTTGGTCTTCATCAGGGCTTCCCAGAACAAGGGCTTCTGCTCAGTTACTTCCTGGTTTGTGTGACCTCCTTCAACACGTTTATTCCAGTGGTTTGGGCATTGCTGTCAGAAGGCAACAAAGACTTGTTCCCAAGGGCTTTGGAACACTCATTAGTTCAGAAAATTCTCCCTTGTTGGTCTAGCTGTGGAGGGCTGAGGACCCAGCTGCAGGATTGTAGAGCCCGGGGCACCTGGAGGCCAGGTGGGGCAGTTGTTGGTTGAGGCACACTTGCTGGGCCCCCTGCTCGCTGTCACTCAGAACCCCACCCACAAGAGGCTGTCAGGATACTAGAACTAACAGCTTTTATTTCAAAATAAAAATATAACTTGAGTGTAAACATGAGGAAGTAGTAAGACACACCTCAACCTGGGGACATTGTACAAGCAACCAACTTTCCAGTATGTCAGTGTCATAAAAAAAAAAAAGAGAGAGAGAGAGATGTGTTTGGATGAGTGATGTGGGAGTAGTGAGACAATTTGGGTTCGTTTTTTATTTTTAATGTTTTTGGTAAGCTCCACTTTATCTTTTCACCAAGAATCTTTTTATCAGTGTGTACTTATGACACATAATAATAACCAGCTTGAGAAATCAGTGGACCCACGTATCACATCTCGGTGACTTGACTTCCTTCCCCCATTCCTACTTCTTACTCCCCACATTTCTACTCCTTTCCCACAAAGTATATCTACCTATTTTCTTGCATCTCTCTTCTATTTTGCTTTCTAAATGTTTTGTTCTTTGTTTTTCTCCTATTACGGAAGCCACCCGTCTTACTACTCCCTTGAGATTACACCCAGAGACCCCTGAGGCAAAGGTAACAAGATGAGTCCTGTGACTGTCCCAGCTCACCACCCCAGGTTATTTTCAGGCCAGAGCCCAAAGAAAGAACAGGCAAAGCTGGGCAGAGTCCCCGAGCAAAGAGGCAAAACAGGACAGCATTACAGGAAAGAGCTGCACAGATCCGGAGCTTGAGATCTTCCTGGGTCCCCTGGAACACTTGGTGGCTATTGTGTAGGGTGAGGGCAAGTGGGTAGGAAGGTGGAGATGGACTCATTCAAAGTGATTAGCAGCTGGAGCTCATGCAAAGCCGAGAACAGCGCCTGATCCCATTACCACGCTGGGAAGACATCGTAACTTACACGGGTAATGGGTGACGTACCCAGGGAAGTGTTGTCTCAGTTGTACAGGCTGCTCAGCCCTGAACTGGGCAGTTCCCAAACCTGCACTAGAAGCCATTAACACCTAATCCTGAATGGATCTGCGAAAGGACTGTAAAAGGTGCCAGAGTCAAAACGGAGTCACTTTATCAACCCCAACAGCGAGGACAATAAAAAATAAAGCTGGGAGATTATGAAGGAAAGGCTCCCACATACGATCACCTGATAGTAACTGTGACAAACTCCACCAGGACTAGGAACTCACCAAGAAGACACTGCAGCCTCATTCAAAATGGACTTTTTTGTGTGACAGGGTCTTGCTCTGCCATGGCTGGGTGGCAAGCCAGACTCTAATTCTCATGTTGCTTTTTTTTTTTTAAATCTGTCATTAAAATCTGTGATTAGGGCTGGAGAAACTGCTCAGCAGTTAAAGTGCGTGCCTAGCAAGTGCTAAGTCAAGCGCTATGTACCCGGGTTAAATTCCTCAGCACCACATAAACCGGGCACGGTGGCACATGCCTGTAATACCAGCACTCTGGAGGCTGAGGCAGGAGGGTGCCAAGGCCAGCCCAGGCTCCATAGTGAGTTCAGGACCAGCCTGGGATACTGAGCAAGACCCTGTCTCAAAAAAAAAAAAAAAAATCAGTGATTAAACAAAGATGATGTCATCAGAGAGTTAGCTTCTCATTGACCAATGGAAAAAATGGCAGAATCCAGTTCCTGAAATCCCAGCCGAGGCTTCTGGCTTCACTGCAGTCATGTTCATGATCTCTCCCTTCACCACCCTTAGGTGGTGACATCACTTTTGCCTCAGCAAGGAGTACGCCTATGGCCTTGAGGTGTCTGAAACATCCATGTGATTCTTGTCCTCCGTGGGTATCTGTAGAACTACATGACAGAAATAACACACCCTGGCCTTAATAATATCAGTAATCCCATCCTTCTTATTCACTCTATAGCTCAGACACACAAGCAAATGTATAAAGCTGGGGGTTTTTTGTTTTGTTTTGTTTTTGTTTTCTTTCTGAGATAGGGTCTTGCTCTGTAGCCCAGGCTGATCTTGAACTCACTCTGTAGACTGGTCTTGCCTTGGACTCAAGGCAATCCTCCTGTCTCAGCTTCCCAAGTGCTGTGATTACACACCCTGCTTCTGTGATGTTGGGGAATTGAACTCGGGTACCTAGCACTTGCCTAGTGTTTACTAGCCAAGTGCTTTAACCATTGAGCCATTCCTCTAGCCCCTGATTCAGGTGTTTCTTAACTTGTGACACCTAAATTCACTCTTTGCCCCATCTCCATGGCTTTCTTCTTTGTGTGTTTGTCTTTTTTCTCTAATAAAAATGTTCTCACTGAATTTAGGGCCTATTCTAGTTCATTATGATCCCATCTCATCTTCATCCATATCTCAGCAAAGACCCGGTGTCCAAGCAAAGTCCCATTCTAAGGTCCTGAGGGGCATGGCATTCCACTCCTGCCATTCCTCCACTTGCCTCACCATCTACCTCAACTGATTTCATCCATTTAACATCTTTCAGATCCACCTAGACCTCCCCATCCACTGGCCAGGCCATTTCCAGGATCATGGCCCCTGTCCAGGTCACTCTCTCCTCACTCTGCCTTCTATCCACGCTCCTCACACAGCACTCAGAGAAACTGTTCCAAAACTGATCAAATTCTGCGCCTGGCCTCACCACCTTTAACACACGCATATGCGTGCCTGTGCAGTAGCCCTCGGGCGTCCTACTCCAAGCCATCCCTCCCTCTGTACCAGCCTCCCCGTGCTCAGTCTATAACAACCCACACCTTTCTCTTCCTTGCCTCATGCCCCAAACTCACTGGATCAAAAGGGCTGGCCCAGTGGTACCCCGGCTCTCTAGAGAGCCTGAAATGCCTCTGCCCCACCCCAGCCCTAACCTGCCACCCTTCTTCCCTCCAACACCGCCTTCCAGGGCTCTGATTCAGAGCTATTCCTGAACCCTAACTCAGGGTATAGCCCCCTGAGGGCTCCGCCAACTCCCCAGGTCTCTGCCACCCAACCCTGGTCAGACCTGTGCCTTCCTGGCAGCAGGTGTTGGGTCATGATTATCAGGAGGCCCCATGCCTTGCTCAGGACCCAATAACAAGTGACACAGTGTGAGCGCCAGCATAAGCCAGTGGCCCTTGGCATTTAATGTCCACGTGACTCATTTACACTTCACAATAGCTTTGTGCTGGGGTTCTGCTGCCTCATTCCCACTTCAGAGATGTGAAAACAGAGATCGGAGGATTTACCCACAGGACAAAATGACTAGATGGCAAGTATCGTATTCCAACCTGAGCAGTCTAGCTCCAGGCTCCACTCTGCACTCTAGTGCTACACTCAAATACTTTCAGAAATAAACTAGTCAGTCATTTACCTAAGGTTAAGTGGAATTACTGTGGACAAGCAAAGGTAACACCTCCTGAGATCAGAACTTCAGTCTCAACTACTTTAGATCTCAGACTTCTGGATCCAGAATTGCTCTGAATCTCACAGAAAGATGCCCCAGGGCTCTGAGATCCCCTGGGCTACTGCAGGTGTAGGATTCTCAGGAGGGCACCCAAGACAAAGAGGCCCTCCTCTTTTGCCACCCTGTTCAGGTGGTATTATAGTCAGGGCAGACATTTTACATCAGAGGAGAAAGACTCTAGACAGAGAGTGCATCCACGGTGACGCAGATGAAGTGTCCCTCACCATCCAGGATGTCCTAATCGAAAAAATAATCAAACAGCTGCAGCTGCTAGAGAGCTTGCCTGGCAAGTCAAAGGCTCTGAGTTCAATTCCCCAGCACCACATAAAATGGGCAGGGTGGTGCTGCGGAACTGAACCAGGTGGTGCCACACTCAGGAGATTGAGACAGGAGGATGGCTGTGAGTTCAAGGCCGGCTTAGACTACATAGTGAGTTCAGGACCAGCCTGGACTACAGATCGAGACCCTGTCTCAAAAATAAGACAAGCAAATAAACTGAATTTAGATTTAAATTTCAATATGAACAGGCCTTTACATCTAATTGCCAAGTTAAAGAATTGCAGATGTGGCTCATAACTCTTATCCTATGTATTCAGGAGTCTAAGGCAGGACAATGTCAGGCTCAAGGCCATCCTGGACAATTCAGCAGGAACTTTCTCAAAATGACATGAAGGAAAGGGCTGGGGGTGTAACTGTGTGATGGAAAACTTGCCTAGCATGCGTGGAAGGCCCTAGATATAATCCCTGGCACTGCAAAATCATAAATAATCGTAATACTGTAGAAGACGAAGAAGAGGAAGAGGAGACAATATACAGAGATTTCTAAGGACATATGCTCTGGTTCTCTCTCCCTCTCTCTCTCATGCGCGCACACACACATTTGTCCATATGAATGTCTCCTGGAGGTCACTGTCCTGGGAAGGGTCCAGTGACGTGGGAATAGCAGGATGCATGTTCAGATAAATTAATGAATTAATGCCTCCAGTTGGCATATAAGAAAACCTAAGCCACGGACTCCAAGCGTCCTAAGGACCCAGTTTTAGAGATGCACCTTCATCCATCCGAGCCGCGACAACGAAATACCTGAGGCGAGATGAGTTGCAAAAAGAGCTGTTCGCTTCTCGCGGTCCTGGAGGCCCAGGCCCCTGCAAATTTGGTGTCTGCTCAAGACTCACTTCCTGATCTCTTTTTTTTTCTTGTTGCTGCTTTTCTTTTTTGAGACAGGGTCTCCCTCTGTAGTCCCGGCTGGTCCTGAAGTCACTATGTAGTCCAAGCTGACCTTAAATTCTAGGCAATGCCTCTGCCTCAGCCTCCTGAGTGCTGGGATTACAGGTGTTAACACCAGCTAATTCTACATGCTGCTAAGGGATTCAAGTCAGAGTCTTGCACTCGCTAGGCACGTGCTCTAACCACTGGGCTACGGCCCCAGCCCCCAGTCCCTGGCTGTCAGGCAGCAAGCTCCCTCTCCTCTGTGCCCTCGGATGGTGGAAAGGGGAAGGGAACTCTCTGGATTTCATCTTATAAGGACACTAATCTCGCTTATGAGGATTTCACCCTCATATAATCACCTCCATAAGGCTTCATCTCCTAATATCGCACTGGGAATTAGCTTTCAACACACAGAAAACATTCAGACCGTACCAGGATGAGAAGAGCCTCCTGACTTCTGCTCTGAGGCTGTTCTACAGGACAGCCCCTAACCAGGAGATACCCTGCCCAAGGACAGGAGAGGGCGTGGAGAAAGGCCTGCCATCTTCCTGAGCATTAGCGGACCCCCCCATTCCCCAATATACTTGATTTTTGTGGTTTGTCTGTTCAGTTAGATGTGATCATTGCCCCCGCAAGTTGACAACCACAGTAAAGTAATATCGCTCAGAGTCTGGAAGGGCCTAATACCCCGTAGCTGCCCACATGTAAGACTGGAAACTGAGGAAACGTAGGACTGTGCGGCCTGCAATGAGCACCCGCCCCCCATCTCTGTTTCTAGGCCTTCTGCACAGGCCAAGCCCAGCTCCGGCGATTCCTCCAGGCCTTGCTCAGGTGCCATCTGATCCTCCTACCTGCCTTGGCCCTTATACTCACGGTTATTCTTGTATGCATCATCTTGTGTTGTTTTTGTCATGTCTGTCTCCCCTACAGATGCTCAAAATGGGCTCTCGTCCCTATGACAAGGACCAGAGTTACGCCAGGTCACCGGGTAGCCTGGGTGGGACCTGCCACTGTCCCACTACAACAAGGTGGATGTTTCATCATCCTTGTGCCCTTGGTACTCAGCAAACACTGCAGAGACACATAAAGACAACCCCTTGGGCTCTGGGTCTCAGGAGGCCTCAGTCCTGTTCCCATAAACTCCCTGGGGGTGGACCAGATTAAGGACGGTGGAAGTTGCAGTGGGCTCAGACGAGGGTAGCCAGAGAAATGCGACACGCGATCAGCTTCCTGGGGCTGGCGTCTGAAACACCTCCTCCCCTCCAGTCTGGCCCCTAAAGAGGAAGGGGAACAGGAGGGCCTGCGCAGGGAAGTCGGCCCTAATCAGAGCCACCTGGGCCATTTAAGTCGGTGACCAGCAGGGGGCAGCACGAGGCCGCCTCCCCAGAGGTGGCGAGCTTGACAGCGGCTGAACCAGAGAGACCGTCTCCGGGAGCTGAACAGAGTAACGAAAAACTACTGAGCCTCAGGGAAATTGCCCCAACCACTGGGACACGATGTGCAGGCCTGGAACACGTCCCAGTGTCCCTGACACTCAGGATGGAATTCTTACCTGCACCCTTCTCTACCAATAAAGTATGGTGGTGCCTGACCAAATCATCAAGGAACTAGGCTTTGCTTTGACTGTGTGACTTTGGGGAAACTACTTACCCTATCTGAGCCTCTACTTCCCTTTCTAGTAAATGGGGGCCATCACTGGGTCATTATGAAGTTCATAAACATAAAAATAAGTGCCTAATAAATGGTAAGCCACACCCCAGTTTTCTTGACTGTCTGTGCATCTCCCTCCCTGTACATACAGGTTTCCTAAAACTCCCACGGGAAAATACCTTTGTGGAATTTCTTCCTCACATGGTGTGAAAAGCCCCCTGAATATCTGCATTCCCGTGGGCCAACAGCGACTGTCGGCCATCTTGGCACTGCCAGCGCCAGCACCAATCCTGATCAAAATTACTGCTTGGTCAAAGGGCTGAGCTGGGATGAGATTGCCCAGGTTCCATCCTGGGCCCACACAGACCCTGGTTCACAACTCAGTCCAAGTCACCCTTGCACTCCAGCCCCACGGAGCCCCACGTAGCCTGGCCACCTCGCTGTCTTTTCTCCCCAGCCCTCTACGGCTCCTCTAGCAGCGCACCTCAGCCTTCCTTCTACCTGCTACGGGAGCCTCCTGGACCTGGGTCTCCCTCCTCATCTGAGTCTCTTGTCTCCATGCTGGTGCCTCTCACTGAAATGGGATTCCAACGGGAGAAAGGGAGTATCTTCCCTTCCTGTTGACCCTCCCCCACCCTTCCCCTAAGAAGATAAGAAAATGAGCCCAGTTGCCCCAACCTGTAGCCTGCGTGGATTCTGCTCACTGTGTGGCCCCACGAGGCCTAAGAAAAGGGGCAGGGTGAGATCCAAGGGAGGCAGGGCTGCCTCTCAGAGACAGGAAGGAAAAGGCCTCTTCTGTAGGATTGGGTAGATGAGACAGATCCTTGGGACCTTTCACTGGGGACTCTTTAAGAAGCTGGCCAGAGACCAAGGAGCCCTGGGCACTGTCTTCTCCTTTGTGGCTCAAAGGCAAGCCACATCTAACCTTGGCAAGACTTCGTGAGAATTCTCTTCATTTGCCTTCTGGTCCAGGAGACCTTGTACTTACTATGCACTATCTGCCCAACTATATAGGGCAGAACTTGCATCCTGCTAGGGCCACCGAATACAGAATCTCAGTCTGCGAATAAGTCTGTGATCAGAAAAATGTCCACCTCTGTGCTCTGGGTAGGGGGAATCAGTGACCCAATGGGAAAACAACAGCCACACTCCTTCTAGTGGACTCTCAACTCCCTAGGGCTCCCTCCAGATTCGGAGGCTCTGTGCCTGATGGAGTCCCCAGGGCACTTTCAGGAAGCTTCAGGCCACCTCCCCCAGCTGCGTGGCACATCTTTACCAAGATGGCTGACCAGGCTGTGTTCCCATCTGTTTCCTTGCTACTATCCTGTCTACCTCCAGTGACAACACCCTCTTCCTACTTCTCCACTCAGGAGCATTTCTCAAGGTTACTTTCCTTCTTCCAAACTCTTGTCCCTCACAAGTTCCTGGTCTTACTATAGCCTTAAAGGTACCGCCGCTGTTGTATATGGCCAAGTACAGTGCTTTCAAGTGCGCAGTATCCTAAGCTAAAGACCCCACTTTTACAAATACAAAAAAAAAAAAAAAAAAAAAAAAAAAAAAAAAAAAAAAACCTCTGAAACCAGGTAAGGAGGAATGCCTGTAGTCCCAGACACCAGAACACTGAAGCAGGAGGATCACTTAAGTTTACAAGTTCAAGACCAGTCTAGGCAACATAGTAAGACAGGTCTCAAAAAGAATTCCAGCATAAATGCAAAGAAGTATGCTCAAGGATGGTTCAAGAGATTGTAAGTATAGAGGAGAGAGCTGGGAAGTAATCTGAGCAGTCAAATTCCACGTTAAGTGTTAATGAAACATTATGACTACAGGCAGCTAAGCGTATAGACTTGGGAAAGCCAAAAGCCAACGTAGGGGTTTGGGGGTAATGCTCAAGGAATCAGAGAATTGGGAATTAAACCAACAGAATATCCCTCAACACCTAGATGCCTGCAGAGGGAATGCTGGTGCGTGTATACTGGAGCAGCCTTTCTGGACAGTGAGCTGGCAGTGTCAAGCAAGAAATTTATATATTATGTGGCCCAGAATTTAATTCCTGGGTATAATTTTATTTTCCGATGAGTGCTTAGGAAAACGCATACAAGGATGTCTGTTGTGAAACTGTTTGGGGTGGCAGGGAAATTTGGGGAGCTGCCTAGATGTCTTTCCCCGGAAATCAGTAAATGAAGGGGCCGCTCACTGGAACAGTGATCCAAGCCAGAACAGGAGTGGATCTTTTACAATGAAATGCTACTCTCCCTTCTCTTCTCTTCCTGAAAATTCCACCCAAAAGCCACTAGGTAACAGCCAAGCAAGTTGAGCTTCCCCACAAGGGAGGAAGTGTGCCACAGTGGTCCTGTGTAGGTGCTGGGATCCAGGCAGATGGACATCTCTACACGGTCACTTGTAAGTGCCTAAACCCCAACAGGTTGAGAAGGAGCTCCACAAATGAGGAAGGAATCAACTGGACCTTGGACAAAGGCACAAAGGACTATCAAATAAACATAATTAAAGTAACAGGAGCCAGGTTTCTAACTGTCGGGAGAAGAGGTTGGAAATATAGGGGTTACAAAGAGCCCTGTGGTTGGATTGAAGTTACTGGTATGAAATTATAGGTCTCGAGTGCAAATGTGCGCATGGGTATATGGGTGCATGAACGCATTCCCTGGCTCTGTCCACTGAGAGGTCTCACAGCTATTCCCAGATTAGTGACCCCAGATGTTACGGGCCCCTCCCAACAGGAACTGAGGACCAGGTCTTGGCTACCAAATAACATTGTGCACTAAAGGAGGCAAGGTGCCTTGGAGACGAAAATGCTAGAGTAAGAAAAGACTATAAGGTGAATTTGAAATGTCTTGTGCCAGAAAGTAAAAAAGACTCAAGAAATGACAAAAAGGGATCAGGAATCTCTGATAAGTAACAATGAAGAAAGTGCTCTGCTGTTTTGTTTGTGGGAGAGGGTCTGGCTCTGTAGTCCAGGCTGATCCTGAATTCGCTCTGTAGCCCGGGCTGGCCTAGAACTCATGGCAATCCTCCTGCCTCAGTCTCCCAAGTGCTGGGATTACAGGTGCACACCACTACGGCCAGTTTATGTGGTGCTGGGGAACTGAACTCATGGCCTTGCACCTGCTAGGCAAAGCACCCTAACTGCTATGCTATTCCTCCAACCCTTGTCTTTTTATTAATGATGCTGGAATCACTGAATATCCACAGCAAAATAATAAAGTTGTGTCCTTCCATCACAAAAATTGACTCAAAACTAACCAAAGTGCAAGGAAGCCAAAACTATTAACCTCTTCAGAGGAAAATGTAGGTCTAAATCTTAATAACCTGGGATTTGGTGATAATGACTTTATAGATATAGTAGCAAAATCACAAACCACAAAAGAAAAACTTCATTGAACACTTTTCTGTTTCAAAGGACAGTATCCAGAAAGTGAAGTGACAGCCGCAGATGATGACAACACCAATAATCTCAGCATCTGAGAAAGCTAAAGCAGGAGGGTCACAAGTTCAAGCCCAGCCTGGGCAACTCAGTGACATAGCAAGATCCTGTCTCAAAATGGAAAAATAAGAGGGGTGACTGGAGACGCAAAGCCCCTGGGCTTAATTCTGCTCCCCCAAAAAGTGAAGAGACAACCCACAGAAAATGAGAAAATATTTACCAATAATACATAGCTAAGGGACTTATATCTATAATATATACGTTTAAAACTCAAATGATATAAAGACAACCTAACATAAAATGAGTGAAGGATAGACACTTCTTCACAGACGTACCTGTGGTCAATAAACACATAAAGAGATGCTCAACATGACTTGTCATAGGGAGACGCAAGTTAAAACCTCAATGAAATACCACTTCACGCCCACCAGGATGGCTGAAATCAAAAAGACACTAACACACATTGGTGGTGATGTGGAGGAACTGGAAACTTCACTCACTGCTAAGGGGGAATGTACAACGGTGTAGCCACTTGAAAACAGAGTGGCAGTTCCTTCAAAAGTTAAACACAGGCTTGAGAATTTGGACTCAGCAGCACCACACATAGCCAGACACCCTAGAGAAATAAAACAGCACAAAAACTTTTACAGTGACAATCATGACAGTAGAAATATTTGGCTATTATTATATGTCCTAGTCAAATACCCAGCCCAAATGTTCATGTACTAACAGACAAGTAAAAAAAGAAAAGTGTGCCCATACAAGGAAATATCACTTAGCTATAATAATAATGCACTGATACATGATATAATAGAAGCGAACCTTGAAAACATTATGCTAAGAAGCCAGTCCCAAAAGACTACGTATTATTCAATTCTATTTGTATGAAATGCTCCCAATACGTAAACCAAACACACAGAACGTAGAAAAACAGGGTGAGAAGTGATAGCTGAAAGATCTGCGGTTTCTTTTTCAGGTGATGAAAATGTTCTAAAATTGATCATAGGAATGGCTGCATTATTTATTTGCTGAATATACTAAAAACCATTGAGCAGTGCATTTTAAATAGGTTAATTGTATGACAGATCATAAATTATGTTTCATTTTTTAAACCAAAAAAAGACAAGGAAATCACCCCTTTAAATGAACTCCCACATTTGGGACAACGGAATGAGCCATGAGAGTAACAAGTTCTAACTCACCGACTACAACAGGTTCCATGTGTTCACACTGAAATAAACAACACAGTTTGATGAGGAGCAGAAGAGTCTCTTCTCTCAAAGGTCCTCTCTGCAAAACCCTTAATAATTACAAAGGAAAACATAACAACTTGGCAGAAGGAAACTTGGAAGACACCATCTGACTGAACTGATCAAAGTTAGCATCACCAGGGATGAGATTAATCAAAGTCAAGTCCCATCTGATAGGATGCACGGACCAAAAACTCAGTATCACTTCTCTGATGGTCCTGCCAAAGTCACTAATCTGAATTGGACTGAGAGGAAGCACTAGGCAAATCCACACGGAGGTTACACTGCACAGAACACACTGCACGTGACATTCAAGCAAAGGCTGAAACTGCCACAAACTGAAAGATTAAGAAAACGTGGCAACCAAGTGAAACACAATTTGGACTGGACTTTTTTTTGACAGGAAGGAATATTTGCTTCACTGCTAGCAAGACTTCATGGAGTCTGCAGATTCAATAGCGAAAGTGTTTATTTTCTGGTGTTGACAGCATTGTGATTATAAGGGAGACTGTACTTGATTCTTTGAAATACAAAATAAAGCATTACGTCAGCAACTTCTGCTCAAGTAGGTCAGAGGAGGGGAGGGGAGTTCTGGTCTAGCCCTTTACTGTAAGTTTCAGATTAAAATAAAACAAGAAATGATAGTCTATATAAAATAACTGACCTGTATGCTTCAAAAAGTGTCACAAATAAAAGTTGACAAACTGTTTCCAGCTGGAACAGATTAACAAAATGCTGAAAACTAAATGTAACAAATAATACTGGGTTAAATGCAAAACCAGAAAAAAAAAATCAATGTACAGAACATCATCGTGACAACTGGCACAAGGTCTGAGGGTTTTAACGTAACATTGCCTCAATGTCAAATTGCCAGAGTAATGCCAATTACTCTGGTGGT
>PVKB01002137.1:82462-316782 GCA_004027205.1 Ctenodactylus gundi
TTTTATGTTAACTTAGAATATTTTAGTTATTGCTAAAAACACAGTTTGTTCATACAACACTGCAATTATAAGCCTGGCTTCTTCTGGAGAGCGGATTAAAGAAATGGGCTTGTATATATTTCAATCTATTTTATGTTTAACTTACAGTTTTTAATTAATCATATAATACATAAATATATTCTAACTAAGCTAAAGCCCAAATATTACATGCATTGTTTTGTGTGTGACAGACACAGAGAAGGAACTGTTTCTTAAAGGACAACTAGTATTTTTTAAAATAAGGATATATGAACTCCTTTGGGGCAAAACACAACACACAACGATTATGCCTTTATAAATACAGTACCCTTTAAGAACAACACAAATAAAACAAATACCCAGGTTGTTGGGTTTCCAGCTTCCTTGATCAGGACATAAGAGTGTGACCTTCCAGAACTTCCCCACTTGCACTTTTATGCTCTGGAAATGTAAAAACCAGCACAAATCCAGAAGGCTTGAGCCGCCTGCAGGACCAAATTTCTCCGTCCCTCGTGGAGCCGGCGGCATCACCCTCACTAGGAACCTTACCAGGACCACTTCATGCAGAAAAGGGGCCCGTCCCTTTGTTCCCACTGCCACCACTCCACTCACCCGGGCCTGCCTCCACCAAAGCTTGGGGTGCAAAGAAAAGTGTTTTAAGATGGAACTAATTGTTTACACCTTGACATCCTTGCAGCTAGTTCCACGCTCCGCCCACAATGATTCCAAAAATAAATGCCGAAGTCAATTGCTTCGGAAAGCAGTTCCGTAATAATTAGCAGAAACAAAAACCGCCCCTAGGATCCCGAGGAGAGTCCTCCCCATGGAGAAAGAGAACACGGGAAGATGTTGGTCTGTGCATTATTTTTCATATGCTGTGATACCTGACTATTGAGTGGTTTAAGTATATTACACTATAAAACATAATATGAATCGCCATTGCAAAGCACACCTCTCAGGATTCTACACGTAACATATATCTAAGTGCGACCTAAGTAGAACAGGCCAAATACAAAACTCACGTTCAGGGGCTACAGAATGTAAAATAAGGGTGTAAATTTAAAAAAAACAAAAACAAAAACCTGGGGGAAGGAGTACTGGTTTTCATTCTATTATTGCTGTGGTCTTAAGAACAGTGTGCGTTAAGAGGCACCTCAATATTGCTTACACGCTTTATTTATTACTTATTTTTGAGACAGGGTCTCGCTCTATAGCCCACGCTGGTCCTGGACTAGTACGGAGCCCTGGCTGGCCTTGGACTCCAAGCCTCCTGCCTCAGCCTCCCGAGTGCTGGGATTACCGGCCTGCGGCACCACGCCGGCCTATGCGGTGCTGGGGGAAGGAACTCGGGTACTCAGCCCTCGACTTAGTGCCTGCTAGGCAAGCGCTTTAACCGCTGAGCCGTTCCTCTAGTCCCTGTTTATATGCTTTAAAAGCAAGGTATTTTCGCCAGAGAAATGCGTTCCTAACGGAGGAATTTCTAGAGCCTTGACGCCCAAGTGGGACGTGGGGGACGCTGATGGCTTTCCCGGGTGGGAGCAAAGCCATTGCTACCAAGTCCACCTGGACCAAAGGGCAGGCGAGGGGCTCCTCTCCGCTGTCAACTGGGCAAGGGCGGCGAGCCCACTCGGGCGGGGCCGGGGCCTTTCCTGCGGGCGTCCCTACCAGCGACTCCCTAATCCCCGCGAGGCCAGCCGCCTGCCCACCGAAAGGAAGGGTCGGGCGAGACTGGCGAAGAAGCGCTTGGTCCGGGGGGCGCGCGGCCTCATTTCCGGCCCCGCCCCTGCCCACGGGCCACCGCTGCTCCCGGGACCCCGGCCCCGCCACCCTGGCCGCGGCGCCCCGAGCCTGCGGGCCGTCTGCCGTTTCTGGCCCGGCTTCCTTCTCTCCCCTCGGTGCCTTCCGGCCACCGCCGTCGCGCCCTGCCCGCTCTGCTCCGAAATCCGCAAACGTGGTCCCTGCGGAGCTGGCTCGGCGGTGCCCCCTCAAAAACTCAGCCTGCCCCGCTTCCGATGGGCCGGGTTTCGGGGGGATCCAGCCGCACGCCCGCGCTTCGGGGATCGCTGCCCGCGGCGGCACAACAGGCGCGGGAAGGCGAGCGGCCGAGAGCGGGGACGGAGCGCGGCGCGCCCCGGGGAAGGGACGACGCGGCCCGCGGAGCCGGAGATGGCGACGGGGCGGAGCCACGCCACCTTGCCCCGGAGCGCCCGTTCGGTCCGGTTTATTTCCTTAAACCGCCCACCCAGGCGAGTATTTCCGAGTGGAGCTCCCCACGTCGCGTGTCACAGTGTCCCCACGTCTGCTCTCCTGGAGCACGCGGGACCCACGTAAGAAAAAGGACACGAGAAACCCAGTCGTAGACAAATGCCCTGTTCTAAAAATAGCGGAGGAGTCCGGCGCGACGCCCACACGGCGGCGTCTCTCGGGGGGAGCGCGCGTGGCCGGCGGGCCAGCCAGCTCTCCCCGGACCCCGCGGAACGCACGGAGGGCGGGGAGCGGGTCGACCGTTTTTTGCACGGTGGTGTCCCGCTTCCCGATTCGTTCCGCCGGAGGCCACCGCCGCCGGGGACGGGAGAGGTTGGCTCGTGGCAAACGGGCCGCGGCACTGCTCTGCGCCTGTTGTTGGAGCGTTTGCTTGCAGAGATACGAGTATATTTACTTGGTCATAAAGAAAAAAAAAGTGATGTTAAAAAAGAAAACGGGACTAAAATCTGAGAGTAGGCGAGCCCGGTGCCGCAGACCGGCGCGCCGGGAGTGCGGAGCTCGGACTCGGAGCCGCGTCAGGGTTCACCCGCCTAGAACGGGCTCGGCCGCCGTCCTCGCCTGCCGCCGGGGGAGCCTGGCGCACGGGCCCTCCGCGCTCCGACGCCGGCTTCGCAGGTGCCGCCTCGGCCGCCGCAGGGTCGCGCCGCGGGTCCCGCCTCTCCCGAGGACCTTGACCTCGCGCGGACCTCGCCGCCACGTTTAGCTCTCCCTGACCTGCTTCTGAACCCACTAATCCCGTCCCGGAGCGATCCCTCGCCCCGGCCCGGCGCGCTAATTCTCTTTGACCCCTGGGCCCCGCCGCCCGGGCTGTCGCGGCTCTGCAGGGCGGCGCGGGCTTCCGGCCGAGCCCGGGCAGTGGGGTGCGCAACCGGGGCGGCTGGCGTCCACGCCACCCGCGCTGCAGCCTAGCGACCGAACCACGCAGCCGCCGGCTACAAACAGTCCGTCCCTCCGCTGTAGCTTTTTCTTTAACTTCATTTGTTTCTTTAAGAACCCTAAAGGTAAGGATCTGGGGTAACACGCTGAACTGGCGATCACCCAGGGGCTGAGGGCACCATCTTCCCCGGCTGGCAGCAGGAAGGGTGTGCGGGGGGCCGGCTCCCTGGAGCGAGCGCCGAGAATCGGAGAAGGCGAGACAGCGTGCGTGTGCGTGTGAGTCCAGACCCACACGCTGCACCCCTAGCCCATTTTTTAGATTTGATTGTGAGACGATCTCGCTAAGTCACTAATTTGCCCAGGCTGGGCTCGAACTTGCCATCCTCCTATCTCATTCTCCCAGAGGGCTGGGATCACAGACCTGCACTAACAGCCTGACTTTCATTGCTATTTTTAAAGGCAAGACTGCATAAAGGATTCTAAAATACAAGTCTGTGTCTCTGCAGACCCTCTGTCCCGTCCCTAGAAGTCTTAGATGGGACAAGAACCCGAGACTTCTGGGGCTGCAGCGGAGGGTCAGCAAAGACACAGGCTTGTTATTTTGTAATCCTTTATATGCGGTCTAGAATTTTTCTAGAGTCGTTTTTAATTTAAAAAAATGATTAGTGGGGCTTTTTTTTTTTTTCCTGTAGCAGGGATCGACTACCGGGCTTTCACAATGAGCTACATCCCCAGCCCATTTTTATTTTTAATTCTGAGACAGGATCTCTCTAATTCGCTAAATTGTCTCCAACTTGGGTCCTCCTATCTCCGCCGCCCAGAGTGCTAAGATACCAGGCCTGGGTCAGCAAGCCAGCATGTTCTGTTCTGTTTTGGGGACAGAGTGTGGCTACATTGTCCAGGCCAGCCTTCAGAACACCTGATTACAGGCATGTGCCACCTGACTCGGACTGATCATTATTTTTTAGGTTGATGAAATTCGACCACATCACACACACGCTTACAGATACACTCCCACGCGTGCCCAACACATGGGTCTGTTTGTTTGTTTGAGGTTGTTTGTTTTGTCGTGTAAGCCAATTGAGCAGAGCCGCTTAGGAAGCAAAGTTTCTCTTCCTGCCCTCCCAGGGTCACTGAATCTCTGCAAACGCGATTCCAAACAACTATTTTCAGGCAAGCGCTTTACGCTGCGATACTCCTCCATCCCTAAGCAAGTGTGTTCAGAGGCCATTTATGAGGTAGGAAAACAAGCTAACTTAGATTTACCGGCTGGATTGAGCCTACCAGAGCCACCAGATGGAGTGGCCCTGTAAGATCAACCTGCGATGTCCCCGCTTTGATTCTACGTCAGGTCTGACTGTCCAGGGGACTGGAGACGGCTGGCCATCACTTGGGATCCAGGTATTACCACTGCGGAGACTGGGGTCTGATTGTTTCACACCTGAGCTCCCCAGTGCCAGATAAGCCACCCAACATACAGAAGCAGCTCAATAAATATTTATTAGATTAAGGAAATCCCAGAGAGTATACAGCACCTCCTGGAGACTTATTCACAATAAATATAATTTCCGAATAGAATCTTGGGGGTGAGGAGACCCTCCAGTTAGGCTGTGACCTCCAGCACATCTTAGCTAGAGCCTGCACGGTTCCAAATACTCCCAAGAGTCCCCCAACACTGGCTGCCAGGCAGCTCCTTAACCTTTCATTTTGAAGTCCTTTCCCAGGATTGAAGATGAAACCATTTCTCCCGTACCCAGTCCCCAGGTTCCTGGGTAACCTTCCCTGCACCTGACGTACAAGCCAAGCAGCAGAGAGACACTGGCGCCAGACTCCAAGGGGACATTGGGTGTGATGAGATAGGGGGAAACCCCAGAGCCAGCCTGACTGAGGAGTGGGTGCCAGAGACTCCCCAGTTCCTGGCAGCTCCCAATCACTACGCAGCCTGACTCTGCCAGTGGGTGATGCTGATCACAGATGATCACTTCTTGGGGCATGAGGGCTGTGAGTTCCTCAGTGCTGGGGACCTGGGAGAGGAGTGGTTGATACCCATGGACTGGTGTTCCTGCAGATGCAGAGGGTACAGCAAAGACAAGAGAAGCTGCAACTGCATGGTAAGTCACTGTAGACAAGACCCTGTGGCTCAGCCGCACAGTCAGAGAGGAAAGGGCAACAGCTGCTCTTGATAAGAGAAAATAAAAGCACATATGCAAACCTATTTTCCTGTTTTTAAACTAGGTCCTTTGTAATCCAATACTCCACAAATTCAAAGGTATGGAAGGATTTAAAGACCACTTGTCTAAAGTTCAGGCCGTTCCCCGGAGGTAACCTGGGAGAAATTCTCCGTGAAAAGTGAAAAAGTTGAAAAAGTCGGAGGGAGCTAGGACCTTGCTTGTCTTAGTAGCCTTTGGCCTCCAGGGGGGAGGCAGGCTTCGATAGCTGGCCACACCCTGAGTTGTTCTTCCCTGGACTTCCGAAGAGGCTGCCCTTCTGATGCTGGCTGGGGAGAGGGCAAAATCGGGCTCACAGGCAGAAGCCTGAAGAGAACTATAAAAATGGCAACCTCGGTGGTGCCTGTCCTTGAGTTAGATGACTTCAGACAGCACCCTGGTTTGGGTCTTACAGCTCTCTGAGCTCTCTGTCCTCTCTGCATTCAAGGTCCACTTTTGGGAAGCAGAAGATGGGGTCATGCTGGTTGATTTGCTGTCCTGAGGCCTCGGCAGCTGTCTCCTTTCTCTTGTCCCCTTGCCTGGAACAGACTGAGGCAGCTGAGGGCAAGAGCCTGGAATCTGGGTCCACTTCCTCTGGCTAAAATAAAAGTCTCCCTCTCCTCCTTGGGTACAGCTAACAGCGAATGACCTCATTCCCTCCTCTGCCCTGCACAGAGGAGAAGGGGGACCAACTGGTGCTATGGTGTGCTCTTGGCTTAAAGCCCAAAAGAATACAAGCAGAAACGTTCTTATCTGCAGCACCCATGGACGGTCACATACTGTACAAGGTGCTCTACATAGATTATCTTACTCCTTAGAACAATTCGAGAGGTTGGCACTGATATGACTCTGATTTAAAAGATTGAGGCCCTGCCCCACAAAGAAGCTAACCTAACCATAGGCAAATAGGTAGTGATAGAGCCAAGATTCAAACCCAACCTAGCTATGAACGATGACTCTGAGTCATTACACTAGAGCCCCTAGTTCCTACCACCCCAGCAGCCCTGATGTCCCCTCAGCAAATTGGATAGTCACAAAGGAGGCTTCCAGAAAGTGATGGGGGTGGAAGTGGGACACACACACACACACACACACACACACACACACACCCCATCTGACAACATTTCCTGAGCCTGTCTATGCTCCTCCAGCTGCTCCCAGAAGATGTCTTCCTTCTGGCCAAGCCACTGGCTGGACACCGAGAATTAGAGAAGCACAAATACTCTCACAAGACAGAATGAAATATTGAAAGAATAAACAAAGTGTGGTATAGCCACACGATGAATATTGTTCAGCTATAAAGAGAGCAAGGTCCTGGTACGGGCTACTCTATAAATGGAGCTATAAAACACACTAAGTGAAAGAAGACAGGCAAGAAGACCACACGTTGTTTACTCCCACTTACGCAAAATGCTGAGAAAAGAGAAACCTACACAGACAGAAAGATGAATAGCTGCTCAGGGCTGAGAGAGAATGGGAGGTTCTACATTTGTATTTCTTTCTGAGGTGATTAAAATGTTCTAAAATTGATGGTGGGGATAACCCAGTATCTGCTAGAATACTAAAACCACTGAACTATAAACCACTGTAAAGCCACTGACACTTTAAATGGTCAAACCATATGATATGTGAAATACAAAACACTGAAACTGTTATATTTTTTTAAAGCAACACACAGGAGCTGGGGGCCTGGCTCAGCAGTTAAAAAGCAACACACAGATTTCTAGGACCTGAGGCTGCCCTCAAATGACCCCCTCCCCCGCAAAAAGTCATGACAAACCCAGGCTTGGCTTAGCTCTATCAGGGTCCAACTCCTTACAGTCCAGATTTCCTTCAGTTTCTGCACAGCTCACAGCTCCCCTTAAAGGAACCAGATCCCTCAATCCCAAAGCCTCTCCCAGGCTATGCCAGGAGCTGACATCCAGCTTGAGGATAGCAGAGGGTCTACCGGCCTGGGAATAAAGATTAGAGGGAGGAAATTTTCACCTTGGCAGAGCTCTGGAGACTCACACCTAGGTTTGAATAAACCTAAGATGTGTGACCTTGGCCTCAGTTTCCACCTCTGCAAAATGGAGAACTAGTACCCATCCTAAATAGTTGTGACTGCTTCATGAAATAACGAGACTAGGACAGCTCGTGCACTAGCTAGCACATGCCCTTATAGATGAGATTGATTTGGGGGTGATCCATATAAAATCAGAACATGCAGATGTATAAGTATTTTGTTAAGGGAAAAGGAAACATTTTGAAAGATTCTCTGAAGTCTTTTTTTAAATCTTTTCATTCAGTTAAACTCTTTTTTGGGCAGGAGTATAATTTGTGGAAGAGAACAGATAAAATAAGGCACCTTCACCCCATCGGGAAGAGCTACAGAGAAGACGGGAGTAGGCAGAGGAGGAGGAGAGAGAATGACAGGCAGGGGAACAGGAGGGAACTGCTGTGGAGGTCTGCTCAAAGAGACAACCAGAAAGATGGAGGAAAGACTGCAATTAACAGAGAAAAGGGGGGAGGGTACCCCTGGAGGTGTGAGGAGAGGAGATTCTCAGAGAACTCCAGGAAAGAGGAGTGAGCAGAGACAGCTCTGCCGACCGAGTCGAGATGCTTACTAAGGCAAGATCCCCATTCCTGAGCCCCGCCCCTGGTAGCCTGCTCCGTTACTCCACCTACTCGAAGCCCAGTCTGTGTTACTCTCTCTGGTTACCTGCATCACCATCTGCTGATCACCTCCAGGCCTCCAGCAGTTCCTGTTTGCTTTACACACACACACACACACACACACACACACACACACACACACCCCAATTCTGTGGCTCCCTCTACCAGTACCAGGTACTACCTGGAAGCCTTTCAAATGTATGGATGCTTAACCAGGAATGACTAGGAAGCCAATTGGTCTGCATCTGAGCACCAGTATTTTTTTCTTAAGTTCTTCAGGTTATTTCATAGGTTATGAGTGTGGAGAATTATTTTTTTTTCTCTTCTTCTTCCGTAACCCTCTGTGGCCCTGGGTCAGGACCAAAGTCAAGGTAGATATTGCCTGCCCTGGTCGTGAAGGCTTTGTCAGATCTCATCCCTCAGCCCTGGTCCTTTTAGTAGATCCCTCTTTGCAGACCAGCCTACCTCCAGCCTCCACAGTTACCCCTGATTGGTAGACCCAGCAGAGACTCGGCAGCTCAGAAAAGTTGCCTGCACTCTGTACCATGCCTGGCACACTGATGACAAACACTGACCAGCTCTGAAGCTCTGAGAGTGGCTAGGATGCCTGCTGGAGCAACAGAGACAAAGCAAAGCAGGGGAGTCCTGGCCTTGGGGGATCCACCTGTGCCCAGGCAGCAGCTGAGAGGAGCCCAGCACCACATGCTCAGAACCTGGACTAGAGATGCTACAGAGAAGATCAGCAGCAGCTGAGGTTACCTGCCCTGTGGCCTAGAGCACCCAAGGCCATCTGAAGATCCCTGTGGACAAAGTAGGCCATCAGGTAACAGATAGTCGGTGAGTCCAGAGAGGTGACATTGGCTGGTTTCACTGGTATCTCACACAGGACCAAGAGCCTTTGCCCAGCTGACTTGGGGTTCTGCACAGGAGTGACCCTTGTGTTCCCAACCCATGCTAATGGTCCTACAGCCCAAGAGTCCTGCTTCCTGCAGAATGCCCAGAGTCACCGACAACGCACCTCAGTCATCTTGTGTTACCTGAAACAAGTGAATGACAGAGCTGGCCTGCAGCCAGCGATCCAGAAGGAGCCTAAGCACCAGAATTGAGGGGCCTTAATGTGCCCCCAGGCCACAACAAGGGCCGGCCAGCCTTTCAACAACTTTTCTTTCTCAGAAAGAAATGCCTTCGTATTGTTTTACAAAAATAATAATCATTACTTTAAAATCCTAGTAGCATGCATCTTATTTTACAATGCCAGTTTCCTCCAACTGGGGAGCAGGAATCATTCTTTAGCATGCTCGATCCTGCAGAGAAGGGGAGATTTGGCTCCCAGACACACAGGAATGGGGCACAGGCAAGACCCTGAGAAAGAAAGGCTCCCTGAGCTGTCTCCAGTGTCTCTTCCAGCTCACCCAAGCACCCAGCACCCTTCAGTTACTAGAGAACTCCTATCTAAGTATGAGAGTCCCTAGGGACCGGATTCTCTGGGGACAAAGCAGATGCTGCCTCCCAAAAATCGCAGAGACCTGTGGGAGGGCCCAAAAACAGCACAGAGAGAGGCTAAGAAGAGGAGACTAAAGCAAAAAGTGGGTGGAGTGAAACCTGGCCCTTCTGATCTTCTAATAAAGGCTAGAGAGATGCCCAAGCGAGAGAGCAGAGTGGGCAGTAGAGAAAAAGAGGCCCAGTGGAGAAGAGGGGAACTGGGAGCCCAGGAAACTGGCAGCTGCTGCAAACTCAATGCAGACTGGCAGAATATCAGGGAGCAGGGGCTTGATCTCAGCCTCTCTCAACCTCAGACCCCTCAGTCTCAGCCTCAGCCAGAGGGAAGCAGCAAGGAGGGCGTGGCTGCACTGGATCAGGTCTAAACTTGGAGAGGATGCAGATAAAGAGACAAGGATCTGGTTCTGAATGCCTGACAGGGGTGCTGAAGGTTCTAGCTGGAGATGCCGGAGCACGGGCAGTGGGGGACCAGCCAGCTCTGCTGAGAGGTACTGAGAAGCCCTGAGGACACAACTAGTCTCTGAGCACCTACCCACCTACACTCACAGCAGGCCAGGCCCTCACCAGGAGGGGGATAGCCTTTATCCACAGGCAGATGGGACCCAGCCACCAACACCAAGACTGAGAAGACTATTCCATCACTGATCAGCCAAAAAGGGAAGAGAAGATGGAATGATCAGGACTGGAGGGTCCTTGGCCAGAACAGGCCTACCTCCTGAAAAGGGGCAGGAATTGGAGGGCAGTGGATGATGCTAGGAAGGGAAGGTCAGCCAACATCTCCAAATCAGGTGTATCTTGGAGAACTCTGTAGCCCTCACCCCAGCCCTACGCTTCCCAGGTCTCTGAGCGGTTTTGGAAGCAGAGGTGTCCTCCCTGCAGCCCTCCACGTTCCTCTCACTGGAGTGGAAGACCTGCACTATTGTGGATGGAGGAACACAGCTATTGGGGACTTTATTACTTGCAACCAACCAGTCCTCTGGCTGTGATGGTCTTGCAAGACCCAGGAAGGGACAACCAGTTTGTTTAAACTGAAATTTAGAAACACAGAATTCTGATCATCCTCCTGGCTTCTATCAGTTGGATCCCCTTCCCACCTCCTGCGTGTTAAGGTTTCTCAGTCAATTTCCAAAATACAGGAGAGGTTAGAGACGGAGGAAATTCTCTGTGGGTCCCCAAGGCCTTGGCCAGGTTGAAATGTCAGATAGAGGCTGATGGTGAAGGCCACAGCAGTAAGCATGGGACTGGCTCCCTGTCCCATCTGCCAGATGAAAAATCCCCCTTCCAGTGAATTTGTGCCAGGCGGGCTCTCAGAGACTCTAGTTCTGTGTCTGTCTTAAGCTAGGCTGGAGGGTCTCCCAGAGCCAGCCAGTGCCCCAGTATGTTGTCCCCAGGATACATTCAGAATAGGTCAGCACCACTCAACCACCCACCAAACCACCGACACCTCCACCCTCAGAGGCCACCTACCCTCAACAAGTGGCCTTAACTCAGGCACTTGCTGGCAGTCTTCCTTACCCAGGACCAATGGAATGTGGCAGGGCAGGAGAAGGTCTTCTGGAATGTAAAGACTCGTGGGTGGGAGCACGGTGGCCCAGTGAGACCAGCCTCCCAGGCAGGGACTTGGACCAGCACAGCAGCGTGCCGGAAAGCACGGGGGACAGGAGCAGGCAGCTGGGAGATCAAAAGCCTGGGCTCAAGACTGCCTGGACTCACAGTATGGCCTAGAAGAGGACTCCGTGGCAGCAGGGCAGGTCTGGAGCGAAGACCCAGTCCCCAATCCCACCCTCAGCAGCATTCCGGCCGCCTCTGTGTGCACTGGCCTCGGCTTCACTGTGAGCAGGCTGGCTGAGTCCCCATGACAGAGGCCTGCGGCACAGAGGGCAGGAACTTCTGCCCATGTGGAATCCCATACCACAAAGAAGAAAAAGGAACAACATGGCACGCGCGCGGAAGAAGACTGAATCCTCCCAAGAGTCACCAAGGGCTGGCCCCGCAAGCTTCCTGCAGGAAGGAAGGGACAGGTCCGAACCTTTCCTGGTCCTGGCTCTGCGGGACATTTAGTGGCGGGTGGGGAACAGCCTCTCCCAGAATAGCCCCCAGTTCACCTACGAGTGAATCTGCATCAGAACCCAGAAGAGGTCGCCAGGGCCAAGACCTGAGTTACTAACACAGAAAGATGCCGTTAGTGAGATGAAAGATTTAAACGGTGAGAACAAACAGAGCAGGGCGTGCTGGGGCACAGGTCAGCAGATGCTGTTCCATCTGTTTGCACAGAAACCCAGGCCTTGTGCGGAGCAGGTGAAACTTTGACGGCTGAGGACCGGGATGCCGAACCCAGTCCTTGTTCTTTGCTTGTGTTTTTCTATACAAGATGTATCTTATGTAAATTAAAAAATAAACACGAGAGCATCAGAGACCAGAAAAACAAGTGCAGAGGGGAGGTGGCGGTTGGATGAAGGAGGAGGACACCGGCCCTCTTCGGCGTCATTGGGGAGTTCGGCTGTTTTCCGCACCAGAGTAAGAGGGCCCAAAAGCAAGGCTCCGCGCACCTGGTCCTCGTCTCTCTTCAGTCCAGCCAGGGCCTTGCTGGGTCACCCTTCCCCAGCGCCCTCCTCTACTTCCACCTGCCCCTCCTCGAAAGCCTAGTGCCCTGGGCCCTGAACTCTCAGCACGCACAGTTAGACCCCTTATGTCTTCCCAGTGCACCCTGCCAACATTCCCGGAGCTCAGTCCCATCTTTCACTGACCCAAAACACTTTGTGACTGTGTTTCCGGTCTCCCTTGCTACTCTTTCCTTCCCTCCCTCCCCTCTTTTCTCTTTTTTTAGTTATTATGGGCCAACAGGAATTCTCCCTTGTCCCTTTACCCCCCCCCCCTTTTTAGGGGGTCCCCGAATACAAGAGTCACGTGCCCATCCCCTTCAGCTAGCAACATCTGGGATTGGACGTGCACGCACACCTAACCATCCACATGCAACTGGAACTGAGTTAAGGCACTGACATACTCCTCCCAAGATCCATGGAAGCTACAGCAGCAACCAGCGGGCCACGCCACAGACAATTATCCCCACGGATCCCATTGCAGCCTCCCCCAGCCAGATCCTGGGGAAGAAAGAAGGAAGTACCCTCTCCAGCACCTGGCTGACCCCGGCAGGCCAGACAAAGGAAGGAACGTCTGCGGTTGCAGCGCTTTAGCAAGGGGGACAGACTTTACACCTTCGCTCCGCTACACTGGGAAAAGCTACATTGTGCAGGCAGCGCTGCGGAGGCGGCGGCCCCACGGGGCCCAGCGCTGTGCTAGGGACCCTCCCGGCCCAGCTTCCCACGGCCCGATCCGACCCGGTATCAGCGCTCTCCGCTGGGCGCGTCCCCTCTCCGTATCCCAGAGGCAGACTCTGCGCGAGAAAGCCAAGGAAAATGCCGAGCGCTAGCCCCGTCTCCAGGTGCAGTCCCGTGGGTAACGGTCTCAGGGTTGCTGGGCCGTCCAGCGTGGGCAGCCTCCCAAGGCCCCACCCTCACTCTGGTCTCAGGACCCTGCCGCCCGCCCGCGCGCCTGTCCTGCCCACCCCTCGGTGCGGGTGCGGGTGCGGGCGAGTCGTCTCTCTCGGCCTCACCCCCTCAGGCTTGCTCACCCCGAGGACAGACGGGGGCGGGGAGCTGTGTTCCCGAGCGCGGTTGAGGACCTGAGGTGCGGCGCCCTGACCCCCGGCCCCGCGCCCCGTCTCCGTGCCCATCCCCACCCCGCCCAGCGCTCGGGCAAGGCCAACCTCCTGTTCTCTCTTGGCTGGGTCCCGCCGGCGTCGCCTTCCTTGCGCACTTTGGTTACTGATCCAGCAGAACCGGCGGGAGCGCTGAGGCTGCGCTTCTTTGGGGTCGTGGAGCCTGGGGAGAAGAGCAGGCGGGGGCTGGTGGTGGGGCGGGGAGGCTGGAAAACTTTAGGAGAGAGGGCAGGGCGTCCCGCAGTACGCCGGCCCGCCCCTACCCACTCTGCGGGGCCCGGGGCGGGCCTTGGGGAAGACGCGCGGGGCCGCCGCCCCCTGCCTCCGGCCCGTCCCTTCCGCCCCCGCGGCCCGGCGCTGCGCCCTCGCGCGCCGCTGGGAGTCCGCGGACCCTGACTCCGGGCCAATCAGCAGCGAGGGGAGGAGCGGCCGGGAGGAGGCGGGGCCTGCGGAAGAGCCGCCGGGAGGGGGCGCGAGGGGCGGGGACCCGCGGCTCGGCTGGCCCGAGCCGGCTAGGCGGTGGCGGCGGCGGCATTGGCGGCCGGCATGGGCGATGGGGGCGCCGAGCGGGACCGCGGCCCCGCGCGCCGGGCGGAGTCTGGTGGCGGCAGTGGGCGCAACGAGGACCTCGGAAGAGCGGAGGACTTGCGAGCTGATGGAGGTGGCCGGAGCCGAAAGGAGGTCGCCGGCACTTCGGCCTCCAGCCCCACCGGCTCCAGGGAGAGCGGCGCCGACAGCGACGGGCAGCCCGGGCCCGGCGAGGCGGACCACTGCCGCCGCATCCTGGTACGAGGTAAGAGGACAGCCCGCGGCTTTGGCCCACTGGGCACCCGTCCTACCCGCTCGCGGGCCTCCCCGTTTCTGCGGCCCCTGCCTCCGGATTCGCGGGCTCATTCATTCAGCCGTTCGCTCCGCAAATATTATTTTGAGAGTCTATTGTGTGCCGGACCAGCGCCGAGGGCAGGGGACAAAGCGGCGAACCGAAGTCGCCGTTTCTTCGCCCTCTAGTTCTCATCCTCTCGGGCCCACCCGGGCCGGCTGCTGTGCGCGGGACGGAACCGGGTCTGGGAGGATGCTGAGAGCTGGGTCGTTGCCTCGTGTCCGTCAGGACCGGTTCGGAGAAAGCGTCAAGCGCGCTCCACGGGGACTGCACTTGGAGGGACCCGAGTGGGCAGCTGCGGGAGGAAAAGGCCCGGACCCATCTGGGCCCCGGGCGGGCTGGCTCATCTCCGGCCCGGCCGCGTTTCCCACCCGGGCAGTCGGGACCCGCTCCGGTCGCGGAGGGTGGTGCGAGCGGCGGCCGCCCGGGCCGCGCTGTTCCGGTTCCCACGTCCCAGCGGCGAAGGGGCCCAGCTGGCTCTCGGCGCCACCTTTCCCAGCCGGCCTTCCTCTTGCTGTCTCCCGCGCCCCTGGCCTCCTCTTCTTCCCTGGGCATACCCTCGCTCCTTCCCCGCGCTGTCTCCCTGCGAGCACCGGGCGAGGCCGAGGCTCCCAGGCTGCCGCCGCTAGTCGCTAGCCAAGCCGAGCGCTCCGCTTTCTCTAAACCTGGGCCTCGCCGAAGGAATTGGGAGAAGTGAGTTTCGGGGTCTCGCCCTCCGATCATCGCCAGGCCGCGACCGGAGCCCGGAGTCGGCCCCCTCAGCCGTCCCGTAGCCGCTTCCGCGGGTAACTTCTCGCTCAACTCCTGCCTGCGCGACTCCCAGCCTCCTCCCGCCGCTCCCAAGCTCCCATCCTGAAAGCCACCCGGTCTTTGCGGGCGACCTGCCAGGGCTGGTTTCCTCCTCCTCTCCGCCTGGGGGATCCCGAGTTTATCTGAACGGAGTTCTGGAATACCTTGGCCGGGCGGGTACAATCTCTGCCTAAGTGGCTCTGGGGTCGAGCCGGAGGCAGTATGACACAAAGACCAGGAACAACGACCTTGAGCACTGCTGGAGCCAGGTGGGGTCCCTGGGAGATGGGGCCTCCCTGCCTGTACGGGGGTGGGGGCAGGCTTGGAACAAGGCAAAAGCACCATGAGGAATTCCAGCAGGTGTGTGGACCTGTTGGGTTTCTGGGATTAAATTACACTCCGTTCTCTAGGCCGTGGGTGTCCTGAGTGCAAATAGGAACAGCCAGTTTGGTTTTATTAAGAGAATCTGCAGGGTTTCCGGAGATAGAAAAATGAGGCCCTCCAGCCCAGACTCTCTTAGGGACCGACCTCAAGTTCCAACCTGTGACACTCATCACATTATGTCCACCTATGAGGGAAGAGGGCATTCCCTTCTGCCAGGGCAATTTTAAGTTCCCAGGCCACCTTCACCCCCTGTACTCCATTAGCCTGTGTGCAGAACAAATAAATGCTGTGTACAGATGTCAAATGGAACTGACTCCAGGTGTAGATTCTTAGAGTGGGAGACATAGTAAGCCCCTTCTATACAGAGGGACTGTGTACATTTTCCGGGGATGTACTTTATAAATTTATGTACATATAGTAATACCATTGTATTTGTAAAATATAACAGAAACATTAGATATAAAACACAGGGCCTATTTATACCTGACAGAAATGAAAAGCAAATGGAGCCCTCATAAATCCCTCTGCCCTTCTCCATTTAATGACGAAGAGGTTATTACAGGCCTAAAATGCCCTGGATGTCATTTACCACTAATCCCTCCTAGTCAGGGTTACCTGTGTTCATCACTTGCAGCCCTGCCATGGCGCAGGGTGGGGGCTTTGATGAATGCGCGAAACAGGCCTGGCACTGGCAAAGGGAAGTTTGCAGTGCCCTGGCCTGAGAGTAAACACCCCTTCCAGCAGCCCTAAGATCATTTTGCCTTTGACCTTTGAGGAGGTCATCCTCCCAAAGTCCCTTGGGAGGAAGCCATTAAATGGGAAAGGGAGGTGTTCACCTTCTCTGCCCCAGTGCTGTTGCGTAAAGCCTTTGGAAGACAAGGCACCACTCCATCGGGTCTTTTCAGTCTTCTTTCAGAAACTGGTGCTGCAGGGCCCACCTCAGGGTAGCAGGTCTATTCAGAGAACCCTAAGGAAAGCTGGTTCAGAATGCTAGGCTTCCAGCCCTTGGAGCCTGAACTGGTCCCTTTGTTTCTGTGTGTAGTTCCCCGTCTGCAGAAACAGACCAATAGCACTTACCTTAACGGGCTCACCAAGATCCAAGGAGCAGTCTGTAAAACTACACTTGGAACGAACCGCAGATATATTTGTTGAAATTTACTGGAGGAGGAAGAGTGGCTCAGAGGTAACCCACAAACCATTACTTCTTATCCCTCCTGCCCCACACCACCCTAGCATGGCCCTGGGCATCAGAAACCGATCAGCCCACAAGTCAGGAACCTGCTGGTGGTGATGGAGAGTGGGCTGCACTTGCAGGCCACACCGTGAGGCTCGGCCGGTGACTGGAGCCTAGGATGCCTCTACCAATACAGAGGAGGCGTCCAGGGAGGCTGGCTGGGCTGCAACCCTGGTTCAAAATGGAGGCCGCGTCTCACAGCAGTAGAAGCGCTGCGGCTCAGATGACCAGCGGGGGTGCACAGCAGGCGGACACTCCATTTCCTACCCAGTGAGGCTACCACCCCGGGGCCTAGACCACCTCACAGCCCTGTGCACAGCCCCTCGTCTGGTGAGGGATGGAGATGGGAGTGTCCTTCCGTTTGATGTTTGCAACCTTGGCGGGAGGGAACAAGAAAGAACAGGCCTTCCCAGACCTTGCTCTAACCTCCCAGTGCAGTGGCCTTTCGATGCAGCCGGGATCTCGGCAGGCAGAAGAGACTCAAAACTCTCTGCATCCTCACAGTCCACGCGCGCACGCGCTCTCTGAGGTGCGCCTACGTGCTTCCCAAATTAATCCGGTCTGGAATTCAACAGTGGATTGTAATAGATCCGGGAATGCTCCTCAGTACTTTTATGGGTAACGCGTGGTACAGTTCTCTCCTCACCCAAAGCTACCCCTCCGGGCTGGACACAGCCCCTGCGGGGCTCAAAACCCCACTCAAAATGCACCCCGCACCCCTACTGCCACATGCGGGCTGGCGACCCGCTCGCGGCATCCAGCAGCAAAAACGCCTTAACTGGGAGCCGGACTGCTGCACTGGGAGTTAAGAGGAAGAAGGCGGCAAGCGAAGGCTAGGCCTCTGGCTAGGACAGAATTCGCCACCGTGTGGGTGTTGGACCGACAAGGGGTTTGACCCAGGCAGGGCCTGGCCCCCGAGAGAATCAGCAGGCAGCGGCAACCCGCGCCCCAGAGCAGCACTCACGGCACAGTAGCGTGCACCCAGCAGGGCCCTGTCTCCCACCCACGCATGTGAAAGCGCCACGGCCCGGGCCCGGGGCAGCCTCCCCCTCCAGCGGCCGGATCTGGGCCCCGTGCCGCCGGCGCCCGCCCAGCTCCATTTGGATTTTCCGTAGTCACGGGGCCTGGGAGACTCGGCGCTCCCTCAGGCCCAGCTCCGCGGGGCAGGCGTTTTGGCAGTGAAGACGGCGCCAGGGTTGAACTGCAGGTCCGACTCTGGCGCCGCGGCGATCCGCGGGATCCTAGCTTTAGTATTTGTTGGTAGATCCGGTAACCTAGGCCCAGACCCCAGGGCGGGGGTTTTAAAAGTTTAAGCAGCTCATCCAGAGCACCCCATTTTGGGGTTTCTACATTTGTTTTTAGTTTTCAGTTTTTCTTGGAGAGTATCAGGATTGTTGTTTTCCCGGAGTTGGCTGCTTTTATATTTTTTTCTTGGTTTGTTTGTTTTTTGGCAGGGGCCCAGATTCTTACTGAGGCGGATGCGAGTCCCTGTCATTTGAGTGTCCATTTTCTCCTCGGGTGCTTACCTAACCCCAACTCCAACCCCACCCCCACGGACGCGCAGAAGCTGACACACACGCAGCCAGATTTGCGTGGTTGGTGCGCCGCGTTATCCAGTCTTTTTTTGCAGGGAACCGTGGCAGAGGCGGGCAGATACATTTTCTCTCACGCCATTTCTGCCCGCGTGGACCCTGTTGCCCGTGGAATCCCCACCGCATTTCTCCGTACACATCCAGGCTCACGGATGGGCCCCGAGGTAGCGCACCTGGCATCTGTGCAGGGAGGCCAAGCCTTTGGAAGCTGGGACAGTGCGTGGGTACCTGGGGCTGGGAAGAAGATGCGCCGCGGGGCACAGCCCGGGGTTAGCACCAGATTCGAGTCTTCGGCAACAGGCGCCATTTGCAGCGGGCAATGGCACATTTACCTTAGCGCAGGCCCTTCCCCAAACGCTCGCCTTGTTAAATAAATTTCTTGATTTCTATTTTAGCTTGGGGTGGGGCATAGAAATACTATCTTCCGTTTTCTGTTTGCCTAATATGAAATCATGATTGGGCTGACTCTTGGGAGAGCCGGGTGGCCGTTCCCTGGCTGTGCGACGCGGGATTCCGAATCCCAGTTCGAGTGGGCCTGATACGAGACACCGAGGCTGGACGACCCCACCTTGGAATCCGCGGGGACCGGTAGCCTGGGCGCTCGGCTCATCCCTTTCCCTTTCTGATCCGGGAGGGCAGCTAGATCTTCGCCTCGCAGACGCCCCCAGAGCCCCCAGAGCCAGGATCGGGCGCAGTGAGACTCTGTGGGGAGTTTGAAGGAGCCCGGGGGCCCCCAGCGGCTTCTTACTCACTCCGTGGACATGAGTGCGCACCTCCTGTGTGCCAGCCTGATTTCGGCCGGGGCTGCCCTCATACTGCTTTCCAGACCACTTTCCTGGCCGGCTAGTGGGGACGTACCCGAGCGGCTCCCGACAGCCAGGCTGGCGGGGAGAGCAGGGGACAGTGGCCAGCCGAGGCTGGCGGTGTCCCGAGTCTCTGTTCCCAGGGACCAATTAGGAAAGGACACTATGGTCGATAAATCCACGCGATCTCTCCACGTGTGCGCTCCTAGTCCACCATAGGCACGCGAGTGTTGCCAAATAAATGAAATAAAGTTGTCGCCGTATCCTTATTTCTGTAGGTACTAGGCCGCCACACCCGGAAGGGCATGTATTCTGAGATTACGTCATCATCATTATTTTATCACTATTATTTTGGTGTTACAATGCCCTTGTATAAAATTCTGAGGATGCAAGAACACAATATAATCGTTAAAATATAAACTTGGCAACATCCTATTTCTGGAATTCTGTTTTTGTAATCTGCAATTTTAGAAAACACTGAAAAACAAGATGGAAAAAACCCTAATCTTCCCCTCTTCCCCCACTGGTAGCTCCGCAGCCAGCGGCCTTGCGGTCAGGCCTGGCAGGAGAGCCAGTCAGTGGAAAGCGCAGGGCCAAAGGCAGGTCCTGGACTCCTCCGCAAAACTGGCCAGAAGGCGCGGTTAGCACCCTCTTGCCATCCCAGCACTTGGAAGGCTGAGGCAGAAGATTGACACGTCGTCGGAGGCCAGTTTCCCCTCTGTAGCGAGTTCAAGGCCAGTCTGGATGACAGAGCAAGTCCCTGTTTTAACACCCTGCTTCTCCCCCACCCCCACCAAAAGAGCAAGCCAAAGAGTTGAGAAAAATAATTGGTAGATCTGAGCCACTGGCCTTACCAACTCCCATGCCTGTTGCCCGGGCTGGAGCCTGGAAAAATTGAAGACATTGTTTCTCTATGTTTTGCCAAAAATTTTGACCCCAGGAAGCTTCCCAGCCCCACTGCATCGTCCTGCCAAGCTTTGGGGAACCAGGGTGGGGCTTAAAGACATTCCAGAGGTCCAGCCTTAGCTGAGGCAGCTAGATAGGAGGTCTAAATTCAAATAGTAGCATGTGTCCAATAGGAAAACAAAATTGGGAGCAGAAGAGGGCTCCCAGAAATGTCCAGCATTCCGGGTCCACTCAATATCCACGGAAAACTGGCTGGGTGGTGTAGGCTTTTAATCCCACCATTCCGAGAGGCTGAGGCAGGAAAATCACAAGTAGGAGCCCAGGCTGGGCCATTTAGAGAGATCTCATCTCAAAATCAAAAGTGAAACTGGGCTGGGAATGGACCTCTGTGTGGCTGAGCTCTAAAAAACAAACAAAAGTAGAGTCATATTACATAGGTGATTGCACAAATTTGTTTTTTAAGAAATTGGTCATCTTTTCAGCTAACCAATTCATCCTGTCCTTTGACGGTACAGTGAATATTGCTTTACTTGGGACCAGCCTAATTCCTCTAGCCTCTGAAAGAATCTTCTGGGTTCTTTTTCCTTAATATAGACACTGAAATGAATTTTCACAACAGGTTTCTCTGCACTTTTTAAAATGCTTCAGTGGAATAAATTTGTAATAACTGATGCTTCAAAAGGTTTCCATGCACTACTTTTAGGTGGCAAATAGGCAATTAATTCACTGACACTTTATTTTTTAGAGTATAAAGCGAAAGACTTTTCCCTTTCCTGTTCTTAGTTGTACAATTCCCATAAGGCTCGAAGGCAACTGTGTTTACTGCTTTCTAACTTGTCTTTCCAGATAATTTTTATGCTGTGCAAGTCAGTGCAGCTATATTATTTTTGCTGCCAACAAATGTTGAGACATGCAGAATTTCTTATTTTATGTCTGTGGATTTGATGTAACCAGCACCATACTGGTGACATTTTGCTTTTTTTCCTTATCTGTTGCTATAAAATATAGTAAAAGCAATAAATAAACATGACCTTGGTTATTCCCACATATGTGGGTTAGATGTCACAGTCCCTAAAAGTGAATTCCTGGGTCAAAAGGTACCATGTTTGTAGTGTGAAAGATGATGCCAGATGCCCCCATCAGCTGGTAGCAGTCACCCTGCCGCTATCCGTGCCAGGTCTGATGGGCTTGTTTCTCTGCCTGGCCCAGCAGCACTTAGACTTTACATCTTGCTACACATCGGCAAATCATTCTGTGAAAAAATGCCCCTCCCTATGTTAGATACACCTCAATGACATTTTTATTTTTGCTTCTTTGCTTGTCAGTGAAAATGAGTCTTTTCCATGTTCATTACCAGCTGTGCTTTTGCTCCTACCCTTCCTCTTGCCAGTGTCAATTTTCAAATACTTGTCTTGGGGCTGGAGGCATGGCTCAGTGGTTAAAGCACTTGTGGAGTAAGCACTATGTACTCGAGTTCGATTCCCCAGCACCATAAAATCCGGGCTTGGTGGCACACGCCTAAAATCCCAGCACTTGGAAACCTGAGGCAGGAGGATTGCCATGAGTCCAAGGTCAGCCTGGCCTGCAGAGCAAGACCCTGTCTCAAAAAAAGCAAAACAAATATTCTTCTTGGTAGGAATTCTATGAAAAATGGGCCTCCGCTGCCCCTCCCAGGGCCTCGTGCAGGCAGGTGCTATCCCACTGACCCGCACCTCCAGCTCTCGGCTCTCTGTGTACCCTAGGAGAATATCCATCACTTTCAGTGTATTAAACTTTTTTGGTTAATAGTTTTTCAATTTTGTTTATATCTTTTGTTTGCTAAAATGTAAAGTATATCTTTTATCATAAAAGAAACTCATACTAAGTTGTATACAAATAGAAGCTCCCCCTATTCTCTACGTAAGATACATCCAGGCTCAGAAATTACCCCTCAAACTTTCCCTGATGATTGAAAACATAAATATGTAAGCTGTATGTTACACAACGTGAGATCTTTCCAGATTTAATAAATAGAAGTGGAAATCTTTCCATTCTTTTGAATGACCACCACAATACTGAATTAATGTAGATATCATGTCATATAATTAATCCACCCTCTGTTGAAGGTTATTTGGGTTGGTTTACTTTTTCACAATTATAGTCAGTGCTGTAATGAACATCTTTATATCTAAATTAGACCAAGTGTTTTCTTTTAAATCTCACTTATGAGACAATTTGGAAAACTTAAAGACAAGTGGTATAATTTAATGTTCTAGGAAATCGTTGTTAATTTTAGTTGTAACCATAGCATTGTACCATAGCATTGTAGGATTTTTTGTTTTGTTTTTTGAGACAGGATCTTACTCTGTAGCCCAGAATGGTCCTGAACTCACTATGTAGAACTCACAGCAATCCTCCTGCCTCAGCTTCCTGAGTGCTAGGATTACAGGCATGTACCACCAACCCTATTGATGGGGTGCTGAGGAATCAGACTCAGGGCCATGTGCTTGCTAGGCAAGCGCTGTTACCACTGTGCTATTCCTCCTGCCCTGTAGTTGGCTTTTGTTTGTTTGGAGACAAGTTCTCAACATAGTAATCCAGGCTGGCCTTGACTTCTTTCTCTGTGTATCCCAGGCTGGCCTTGAACTTACAGTCCTCCTGCCTCAGCCACCCAAATGGTGAGAGTAGTTAAGCTTTTTTCTAAGTCTTTTTTATGGGTAAAATATTACAGTGTATATAATTTGCTAAAAATTATGGCAGTGAAGAAGAAATGGGATATTTTCCTCCTCGAGTTGAATTCCAGAAGTAGATATATCAGAGCTAATTATACATTCCCTAATTTTGTTTAAAATTGATCACAATTAAGTGTTTGAATTATGTTAATCTCACATACATATGGTATGCCTATAATTACAAGACAAATTCCTAGAAGGGAAATTTGAAAATCTAAGTATTCGGGTACACTTAAGGTCATTCTAGATATCTTCAGTTTTTATGCCAAAATGTACTAATATATATCCCCACTAATGAAGCATAAGTGTGTCATTTCTCCTCATCTTTCAGCTGATGACAAGCTGTATCTTTTTGGGTGAAATATTTTCAAGTGAAAAAAAGGTAATTTAACTGCTAGTGAGGATAAGCATTTAAAAAATATTTCATGTTAATTCCATGCTCTGTGAATTTTTATTTAGCCATTTCCCTATTGGATTGCTCATTGTTTCCTCATGATTTAAACACTATTTATACACTAAGAAATTAGCTCTTATTCTGTGACATTTGTTTCAAACATCCCCAGGTCTTTTCTATTTATAAACATTGTGAGTTTTTTTCCTTAATTGAAATTGAAACTGTGATCATATCTAATGGTTGTTTCTTTCTAGGCTTCAGATTTTAGTTTCTGAATAGAAAGATCTCCGTCCAAGGCTTAAAAATAATAAAATACTGTACACGTGTGCGCATACACTCACACACACACACACACACACACACACACACACACACACACAATTGTCCCTCAATGTCTACAGGGGATTGGTTCCAGAATACATACCCCGCTTCAGATGCTCAAGACTCCTATATAAAATGGTGTGGTGTTTGCATATAATCTAGGCTCTTTCTAGTACATCAAATACTCTAAATCTTCTCTACATTACTTAGAATACCTAATATAATATAGGTATTGTCCTATTACATTTTTATGGAAAGCATGGCAGAAAAATGCCTGTACATGCTCAGTACAGACACAGTTTTTAACTGAATAATTTTGATCTACAGTTACTTGAATCCTTAAGCCATCCTTACCACACACATCTCAAAAATTGGGGGAGGGACTGCAGTTATAAGTCAGAGATGGAATGCTTGCTTAGAATGTCAAGGGAGGCTCTAGGTTTAATCCTCAGTGCAGGAAGGAAGGAAGGAGGGAAGAAAGGAAGGAAGGATAGTCTTTGCAGCCAACCATGTAATAAAAATGCACAAAGTAAGATAGGAAAAATCTTTCCTCCCTGACTGCGTCCATGCCCTAGAAGGACTCAACAACACTGAGATGTTCATCCTGACGGATTTGTTCCTCAGTGGGTGCACGCACACCCCCTGACACACACACACATACAGACTGTGATTTTATCTTTTAAAACATGTATTAAAATACATGGGCATATCCACGCATGTTGCTGTTACACAGTAGTATATAAGGAACATCCATGCAGGTAAGTATGTGCAAACATGTTTCATCAACATGTGCACAGTAGCCAGAGAAAGGACTATACCATAATTTCATTCACCATTTTATTATTAATCAGCATTCACCCTTTTTTGTTTCCTTCTTTACAAACTGTGCTACAAACAGTGGGTTTGGCTTTATGATGAACATGACTCTAAAGGAGTGAAAGCTCTATGCAACGCCTGCGGAGAGGGGCCTCTGAGGGTTAGCGAGGCATTGAGAAGTTGCCCCCCAGAAGCCACTATTGTATCAGTCTATATTCACGCTAACAGAGCTTCAGGGAATCTAATTCTCTCACTTTTGCCAGGATGCTTTTCCTGCTCTGATAAATAAAATATGACGTCTTGAGGAAAACGATGGTATCCCACTGCTGTCCTTACTCGGATTTGCTCTGAGCTTGTTTTCGTTGTTAGCCACTCTGTTTCTTCTCTAAGTTGTGTGTCCGGTTCCCGCTGGCTGCCTCCTTTTGCTCACTGTGGAAGCTGAGCGCGCTTCAAGTATTAGGATTCTGTTCCACATGCACTGTGAATGTTTCTCTCAGCCTGCCATTTGTCTTTTAATCCTGCAGACGTTTCTATTTCTATGTATTCAAAAATGTTACTAATTTATCTTTTATTTTGTTTTTGAGACAGGGTCACACTGTGTAGTCCAGGCTAGTTCTGCACTCACTAGGTAGCCCAAGGCTGACCTTGAACTCATGGCAGTCTTCCTGCCTCAGCCACCCCAGTGCTGGGACTGCAGGCTTACACTCCATGCCTGGCTCACTCGGTGCTGGAGAATCAAACTTAGAGCCTCATACTTGCCAGGCAAGCACTCTATCCTCTGTGCTAGTCCTCCAACCCCTTACTTATCTTTTAAATTTTTGTTTTTTCTTCAATTTTGGAAACTTTATTTTTTGTATTTCAATGTTAATCTATCTTGTGTTTATTTTTGCATATAATGCCGGGATAAAGTATGTTATTTCCAAATGAGCTAATTGTCCAAAAGCCATGCCTTTTATAATTTTACCTTTCCTCCAATTGATTTGAAGTATTTTCTTTTTCTTTTTCTTTTTCTTTTTCTTTTTCTTTTTTTTTTTTTTTTTAGACAGGGTCTCGCTCTGCAGCCCAGGCTGGCCCTGAACTCACTATTGGAGCCCAGGCTGGACTTGGACTCATGGCAATCCCCCTGTGTCAGCCTTCTGAGTGCTGGGATTACAGGCGTGCACCACCATGCCTGGATTTATGTGATGCTGTGAACTCAGAGCCTTGAGTGTGCTAGGCAAGCATTTTAACTACTGTGCCATTCCTCCAGCCCCTCAAGTACCCTCTTTTTAGAACATTTCTTTTTTCCCAAGCTTATTTTTTTTATTTGCGTGGATTTGTGATATGTAATAATTACATTCAACTCTGTGAATTGGTGTGCTGCACACATCACGCACCCGCTTTCTGTCAGCTTAGTCACTGCAGGTGGACAACACATCTCCCTGTGTGTCAATGCAGATGTTCTTGTTTTTAAACATCTTTTTCTTAACTATTCCTCCACTTTCAATTTTCCCAAGAAACTGGAAAATGACTTTCTTATAAACAATTTTGTAGAGTAATCATATTTTTGTGGATCAGGGCAGGGAGGACCTTGTCCCCCGTCACAGTCAGCACCTAACAGCCTGTCAGCAAGCTGCCTGGGAGCTAGGCAGGGAGGGCGGCCAGGGAAGGGCTGGCTGGGAAGCCGGTTGGAAGAGGGCCAGGAGGGGCCATTGGGCATGGAGGTTGGGAGCAGAAGAGACTGTTTTCAGATCAAAGGATCACTGCTTCTCCCAAGCAAAGGGTTTAGATACGAAAATTATTCTCCCTTGATTCCCACAGCTCACCTTTCTTTGAGAAGACCTGAGGGCAGCAATACTCAGAACTAGCTTCATGTGTCAGCAGACCCAAGTACGTTCACCTGTTCAACCTAGCAGCCTGGAGGCTGAAAGGTGTCCTTCCTGAGAGCTCAGGGAGCCACATCCATGCAGGACAGCCCCAACCTCAGAGGCCTAATCAACACAAGAGCACGCCTCACTCGCGTTAAAAGTCCCTGTGAGAGGACAGAAATCCAGTTGTGGAGGTGTCATTTCTCACACACACACACACACACACACACACACACACACACACACACACACACACAGAGAGAGAGAGAGAGAGACAGTGCTGTTGAGCCCGGGGTATTTTGAGAAGGAACAACAATAGCCCCTAATGCATTTAATTATCTTCTTGGCCCTCATCATTACATTACCTATATTTAAGTTTACTTTTTGTTAAAATAAATTATTTTAAATGTGTTCCCTGTCTCCCTCTTCGGTGTGCACAATTTATGGGAATGGGATACTGTTAACTTTGCTCATTTCTGTATCCCTACACCCTGTCATACTCCTTGGCTCATAGGGGTACTTCAAAATATACTTTGAAATATATTGAATATACAGTAGTTTCTACTGACATAAATGGGATCATACTACACATATTATCCTTTAAGTTACTTTCTCTTGCTTTATGTCAATTGATGTAATTATTTCCTTATTCTTTCTAATTGCTACAAAATATCTTAGCGTATGAATGTGCCATAATTTGGCCGTTTCCCTTGTGGTTACATTGAAGATGCTTTCAATTTTTCAGTATTCTGAGCAGCGCTGCCACAGACACCATTGCCATACCTGCCTTGGAGCACCAAGGCTGTGTTTCTCTAGGAGAGACACGAAAATAAAACCTCTGGGCCAAAGTTACGTGCATCTTTAATCTTGATGAGTGCAATCTTGAGTGACTGTAGCAGCTCACAGTCCTGTACGCGGGATGTAGGAGTGTGGGCAGGTGCAGTCAACCCACTGCGCCAGGCACTGAGCATCTTTCTGATCCCTGGGGAGGGCGGTGCTTGCCACTGCTGCTGGAACTGGCCTCCTCCTGATTGCTGAGAGCTCTGCCCACCTCCTCTTGTTTATTGGCCATGTGGGTTTCTTTATACTTGAGCATATTGTTTCTACTAGGCTATTTACCTGTTTTAAAAATCATTTATTCATGGGCCGGGAATGTAGCACCATAGTAGAGCACTCACCTAGCATGTGTGAGGCCCTATGTTGATACCCAGCACTGGAGGAAAAAAAGCAAAAACAAAAGAAAAATCATTTATTTATAATTGCATGCTGGGTTTTTTTTTTTTTTTTAAAACACAGGATCTTGTTGAATCACCCAAGCTGAACTCAGCCCAGACTTGTAATCCTCCTGCCTCAGTAGCTAGGATAACGGTGCTCCACACACTGGCCTCTTTGCCTCGTTCTCTCTCTCTCTCTCTCTCTCTCTCTCTCTCTCTCTCCCTCTCTCCCTCCATCCCCCTGTGTATAGGGGGGTATTAGGGACTGAGCCCAGAGCTTTCCCACTGAGTTACATCTTTAGCCCTTTTTAATTTTGAGACAGAGTCTCGCTAAGTCATTAGACTGTTCAGTCTGGGCTCCAGTCTGCCATCCTCCTGCCTCAGCTTCCCAGAGTGCTGCACCACTGTACCGGTTTACATCTTTTCAACATTTTCTTCAAAACGGGCCTGGTGACACAGGCGTGTAATCCCAGCACTTTGGGAAGATGAGGCAGGAAGATCTCAAGTTCAAGCCCTGCTGGGCAATTTACCAACTTAATGAGACCCTGTTTCCAAATCTCGAAATGAAAACTAACAATGGGCTGGGCGAGTGACTGAGTGTGGAGACCCTGGCCTTGCGCCCCCCCCCCCCATCACAAAGAATGAGTGAGTGAGCTTTATTCAAAACCATTTTTTTGTATTTTACGTGGTTTCTGGATTTTGTTATACAGGTTTTAAACTATAATATGGTCAGAAGTAGCCTCTGTGTTTCCTTCCCAGCCTCCGGTTTTCTCTTGTTTGGCAAGCTGCTAGCAAGTGAAGGATTGTGAAAATATTCTTACATATCCTTATACCCTTATAATGCCTTCGTCATGTTATAGTGCACGATCTGCTTTGTAATCTACTGGAGACTTCCTACTTATGGTATGAGAAAGGGACTTAATTTTATTCCAAGTACATAGTGTTATGGTCACCAACCTGATTAGCCCATTGTCCCTGTTGAGAAAACCCTTTATCGCAGATTCCATCACTGCATATACATGTCTTCTATGGACCGTCCCTTCCACAGATGCCCGATATTTGGTCATCTCCACTTCTGTTGCAGTTATATGCCATATACTTAATAATGCATTTTGAAATTACTCACTTTAACACCCTGAGCATGTAAAAATATAGGTTTAAATTTTTTTCTAGTAAACTTTAAAATAACGCATAACTTGTCCAATGTAAGGTGACACGTTTAGGTGCCACTTTGCACCCTGTCACAGTTCACAGGTGGAATGCAGGGCACTTGAGCAAGCACCAGTGTATTCTTCCACCAACAAATCTGCCCGTTTTGGTGACAATACAGCATTTTAGCTATGTATCTTATTTTTGTTGTTGTTGTCCACTTTTTACTTGGAAGTAATTGCCATTAAAAGAAAATTGTAAAAAAAAAAAAAAATGGTACAGAGAGGTCCCCTACCTGTACGACCTGACCCAACTGCTCCCATCGTGTGTATCTATAGCTTGTTGCCAAAAGCAGAGTGTGTGTGGGGGGGGGGGGAGTGCTGGGGCTGGAGATGGACCCCAGGGCCTCTGCATTATGCTACATCCCTGTTCTCTGCTTTTGGTTTTGATTGTGAGATGGGGTCCCAGTGAGGCTCTAAGTTGCCCAGGCTGAGCTCAAATTTGCAATCCTTCTGTCTCAGCCTCCCAGAGTTCTGGGATTACAGGCCTGAGCTACCAGATCCAGCTAATCAGAAAACTGACATGGGCACAATCTGTCAATTGGACTACAGACCTTCCTTAGGTGTCACCTGCATTTCCTCGTGCTCCTTTTGTGTCCTTGTAGATAGCTGCATGACGTTTTATCACATGTAGGGATCCATCTAATTACCGCCACAATAAAAATACAGACCTCCAGTGCTGTCGCGAAGGCGCTTCCTCCAGCCTGTGTCCCCACCGATCTGTTCTCTGCCCCCTAACTTTGTCATTTTGATGTTACGTTAGTGGAACCGTACAGCACACACCTTTGGGGACAGGAGTTTTTACTCCGTGTATTTTCCCAAGGAAGCCGCTCTGCAGCAGGAGGGGCTGTCCCACTGTTGTTTAGCCTGGTACCTGCTGTCTACACTCGGGCTAGCCAGGGAGAGCGGCTGTGCTCCTCCGAGTGCAGGTACCTATGCTTTCATTTCTCTAGAACAAATGCCCGGGATTCAGACATGGTGCTGTGTGCTAAGTATATTCAACTTTAAGAAACTGCCTGGGGCTGGGGATGCACCTCAGAGGCAGATGCTCACCTGGAATGCTTGAAGCCCTGCGGATCCTCAGCACTAGAGAAAAACAAAACCAAAACACTGCCAAACTAGTTATCGGAGCGGCAGTACCATTTTACATTCCCACCAGCAAATATGAGAGATCTACTGGAGTCACTCTCTTCCTTCTTTGCCTTCCCTTTTATTTTTTTTCTCTCCTTCCCTGTAACAGGATCTTCCCGTAGTCCAGACTGGTCCTTAAATCAGTCAGTATGTGTCCCAGGCTGGCCTAACACATGGCACTCCTCCTGCCTCAGCCTTACAAGTGCTGGGATTATGGGCATCTGCCACCATAGCTGGCATGTGCCAGCTTACGTGGTGCTGGGAAATGGAACCCACGTGTGTGTGTGTGTGTGTGTGTGTGTGTGTGTGTGTGTGTGTGTGTATATATATTTGCAGTTTCCTTTGGCCATTTGCTCTAAAGAAGTTATTTTTCTGGTTGGTTTGGTTTGGTTTCTTTGAGGCAGGGTCTCGCTCTGTAGCTCAGGCTGGTCCTGAACTCACTATGGAACCCAGGCTGGCCTTGGACTCACAGCAATCCTCTTGTCTCAGCCTCCCAAGTGCTGGGATCACAGACACTGCCCAGCTTATGTAGTGCTGGAGAATCGAACTTGGGTACTCAGTAGCACTTGCTAGGCAAGCGCTTTAACCCCTGAGCCATTCCTCCAGCCCCACAATTTGACTTTCCACAGCATATACCTAAGGTAAAAATATGTGTGGTTTAAACGTGGATCATCTTTAGCCTTATATATAAGAAATGCATAAATATGGCCACTCCCCTGCATATTTTACTTTCTGGATGCGCAGTATTCATTTTATCCACTACCCAGGCCCTCTTCCTGGCAGCCTACCCGCTGAATTATTAAGGATGAATCAGAGAGGGCGCGTGAAATGAAACGAAAGCGCTGCGGGGTTAACTGCGCCATCGGTGTGACTAAGACACAGAGAACTTGATCCTCTGGTGCATCGTCTGTAAATAGGGATAATGAGGGCTCCGAGTCCATGGAGTCCGGACAAGCAGCGGCAGTCACCTGGGCAGCTAGCTGTTCCGGCCCGCTGGGAGGGACAGCTGGGTGCGCCCCCTGGAGGGCGCTGGCGTTCCTGCAGAGGTCGCTGCACGGTTCCTGGCCTTCCTCTGTAACACACTGAACCATAAGTTCTCCATTGTGATGCACTTCCTCTGAGGTGGCAAATCATGGTTAGCCGGTTCCCATAGCAATGTCATCCATTAGCAGTGGCTTGCTAAATCCTACAAGTTATGGTGGTGCATATATTTTTGAGACAGTCTTGCTATGTAGTCCGGGCAAGGCTCAAGTTCAATCTAGATCCTCCTGCCTCAGGCTCCTGAGTTATGGGATCACAGGTGTGTGCCGTCATAGCCAGACACAATTTGATTTTTTTCAAGTGCTGGGAATTGAACAAGGGCTTTCAACCTGAGCTACACTCCCAGTCATTTTTAACAGCTTATTCTAAAAGCTACAAATAAGGTAAAAATGTATGTGGTTCAGACATAGATCACCCACACCCTTATACTTTAAAGTGATGCATAGATATCACCATGGCATCAGATTTTTACTTTCTGAATACGTTGTGTTGTCACCACGTGGAAACATGCTGTGAGCATGGGCCGCAGGCTGCCTGACTCTTCTCAGGACCTGCAACATTCTGTGTCTGGAGAGCACCGGTCCTCAGCCGGCCTGGCTCTGCGGTTCCTCCCTGGGAGGAGGAGCAGACATCCTCCCTCCAAAAGGCACCCAGCAGCCCTGTGCTGTGGCAGATGTTCAGGGACTCCAGCTTCCCACTCTGTCCTCTAGCCCACACCGGCTGACCTCTCCATGGACACCCAGAGGACAGTGGGACAAAGTGCACACTCATGGGCACACACCTGCCTGTGGCCTAGGACCTGATTTCTGGGATGCCTTACCACCCCTAATGCTAACCCATGCTTCTCCTCTCTACTTGAAGACACAACATATATATTTTTTCCTATTTGGTCATTCCTTTGCTAAGTGAACAGAATTCTGGCTAGCTTGGAGTGAGTCCCTTCTGTCTCGGCCACGACAGCTGACACGTGTGGAGAGTTTCACTCACAAATGTATATGCACCAGGTGCAACGTCCTGTGTTGGGTGGTGAGGAACCTGGGCCCAGAAACAATGAGCAATTTGGTATGGGTCACAGAGCCAGGCCTAGGCCAGAGGAACTTCCGGTTAGGCCCTGTCAAGATGCCTTCCAGTGAATGGACTAACTGGCTCCCTTCATGGCCCCTACAGATGCCAAGGGGACCATCCGGGAAATTGTCCTGCCCAAGGGCCTGGACCTGGACCGGCCCAAGCGGACTCGCACATCCTTCACTGCTGAGCAGTTGTACCGCCTGGAGATGGAGTTCCAGCGCTGCCAGTATGTGGTGGGCCGTGAGCGCACTGAGCTGGCCCGCCAGCTGAACCTCTCCGAGACCCAGGTAAGAGGCCAGGCCCTGGTGTCACTCCTGTCCTGGCAGCCCAGGAACGTCTTGGGGTCTGAGGCTATGGGTTGTTCTGGGGAGATCCAACTTCAGAGGACCTCAGGGAAAGGCTTACAGCTAAACCAGAGCAAACACTGTACCCGCCAGAGTGTCACAGAGCGCCAGGGAGAGGGAGCCTCCTGGGAGCACCAGCCGTCTTGTGGAAGATGGGGAAGACCAGAGAAAGGGGGCGACGTAGGGAGCTGCATAGAGAGGTGTTGTAAGAGGAGCCTCAGGGGCCAGAAGGAAAGGGGTTGCCTTGCTGGGAGCAGAGATTCTGGGGAGTAGACAGGTGCAGTGGTGCAGGCCTGTAGTCCTCTCTGCTTGGGAGGCCGAGGCAGGAGAGCAGCACAGCAAGAACCCCTCTCGAAGCGTCTCTAAACAACAACAAAGAACACGCTGGGGAAAGACAAGGCATGACACAGTTGAGCTGGGGAGCTCTCACTTCCCCACCCTGGGGCCTTGGCTGCTCCCCAGCACCTTCCCTTCACCCCAGTGTGCCGTGGTGCCTTGTGTGCAGAGGGGTCTGAACATTTTCCTTTATGCAGGGAGGCCTGGCAGCTGCAGTCTCTGCCTGGACTTGGCTTTCCCCTTCTGCCACTATAGACATTCCACACAGCCCAGCCAGTGTCTGGGAAGCTGGGCTGTGCTCCGAGAGGAGGCTTCAGTGGCTGGGCCAGGCCAAAGCACCGGGGAAGCCAGGGAGGCTCTTTCAGCTGTGAAGGCTGGATCGAGAGGCAACATATGTGCCTTCTCTGTGCCCTACTCTCTCCCTGCCTCACCTAGTTTTCTGCCCAAAACCCCTCCCAAATTGTGCTCTCTGGATGACTCAGGTGCCCAACACCTGCTTCTTTAAGCTTCATTCCTATCAGTTCCTTCTCACCTAGCCTTGGTCCATGGTCAGCAGTCCAAGCCCCATTCTGCCGGGAAGGCTCTCTGTCCTTACCCCAAGAGACTTTTCCATGTGGCTTAATCTTAAATTGTGTTTGTGTATCTGTGTGTTGTGAGGGCAGCAGCCAGTATGTACACCCCACGGACGAGTATGTGTTTGATGGCCGTGTCTTCTCGCCAGGGCCCTGGGGTAGCCTAGAGCCAGCTGGGCTAACGGTAAGCCCTTGGTGAATTCTGAGCTTCCTGTTGACTGCTCACATGTTTCCTTTTTCCCAATCCTAGAATCATGCAATAAAATAAAAAATGGCCAGCCAACACTGGCTAAGCTTCCCATGAGCCAGGCCCTTGCCTTACTTTTATTTCTTTAAATTTTATTTATCTACTGTGCTATTGGAAGTTGGACTCAAGGCCTTTGCACTGAGTGTATACCACTTCTTCCCACCCCCACCCCCCGAGCCAGAGTCTCACTAAGTCACGGGGCTCTAACTTGCCATCCTCCTGCCTCAGCCTTCTGTAGCACTAGGACGACAGGTATGCACCACCACACCCAGCTTCACCAGGTTCTGTTCCTAGACCTCCTCTAGTGTAACTATTTGGGTCTTCATCATAACCTGTGGATTTTTGAGGCACGCTTCTGACACCAGGTGTGGCTGTGTTCCGGCATCACCACCAGCCAGCACCCCAGTTCTTACCAAACGGATGTCCCACAGTTCCATTCTGACACTGATTCCAAGAGTTATCGAAGACCCCACAAGGCAAGGGCTCAGCCCCCCCAACACGGAGCTATGGCAGATGTCAGCTGCCAGTCTCAAGAGCCACCTGTGCTTCTGACCCAGTGACCCCAAATCTGAGTGCTTCCATGTCCCCTTCCTCAGGTCTGAAAACCCACGAGAATGACTCACAGAACCGAGGAAAACACTCATTTGCATGTACTGATTTAGTTAGTATGAGCGTCACAAGTCAGGACCAGCCAAGTAGAAGAGATGCATGATGGGAGAGAAGAAGAGGAAGAGCTCCCTGCCTTCTCCAGGGTCCCACCCTCACAGCACTGTCCCCAGCCTCTGGCACCCTCGCCTGCCTGGAGGCAGGGGGTGCTGAAAGCTCTCACGCTATGATCCAGTGCTCTTTCTGGGACCACCGTCTATCCTGAGAGCATGGGGTCTCTTCATGAGCATAAATTCAGGTATCATGGGAAGGAACTGTAGGAATAAGCCTTTTATGAATAACAAGATGCTCCTGTCAGTTAGGTCACTCAAGGGTATCAGGAGCTCTGTGTCAGATCCCAGGACAAAAGCCAAACCTTTATTATTATACTAAATAAATCGTTGTTGGAGGGAAAGCAAGGCATGGAAAAATTAGACAGCTGGCTCAAGACATAAAGCAGGCATGTTCATGAGCTCATGGAATCTTTGGAAGAATTGGTCCTGGGCATGGTGGTCTGCTATAACCCCAGTAACCCCAGACTCTGACAGGCTGAGGCAGGATGATTGCAAGGTCAAGCCCAGCCCAGGCAACTTAAGGATTTAGTGAGACCCTGAATTTAAATATATATATATATATATATATCAAAAGGCTGGGGATATAGCTCAGTGCAAAGAGACACTGAGTTCAATCCCCACTACTGGAAAAAAAAAGAATTGGCTTTATGGATAATATTATCCCCACTTAAGAAAACTGAGTCTTTGAGAGGTTAATTAACTTGCCTAAGATCAGATCATTTAGCTAGGATTTGGTGGAAGTCCTGGTATAGTCACTCAAACTCTTATTCAGAAATCATCCTCTATGTCTGCCTTTTTTTTGGAGACAAGGTCTCGCTATGTATCCCAGACTGACTGGCCTTGGACTCTAAGCAATCTCCTGTCTCAGCCTCTCAACTGCTAGGTTTATAGGCATGTGCCACCATGTTCGGTTTATGTGGTGCTACGGAATTGAACTCAGGTACTTAGCACTTGCTAGGAAAGTGCTTTAGCTGCTAAGCCTTTCCTCCAGCCCCCACAAGGTGCTATTCTAAGGCACTAGGGGGTAGGCAGAGGCAATGCAGACCAAGGGTCCACCCTATGCAATATATGTCTAGGGGAAGAAAGGCAAACAACTCTTAAGAGTGACACATACCACAGGGGACAGAAAATGGGACAACCATGTTTAGAGACTCAGAGGGACTCTTCTACTGGGTGATCAGGGCGGGCCTCTTCGAGTAAATAACACCGGACTGAGACCTGAATGACAGGGAAGAGGTGCCAGAGGAGGAGCCGGAAAAGACATCAAGGCAGAGGAGCAGGTACCCACGTAGAGAGGAGCTGGACCTGGCATAGAATGTTCTGGAAGTACCACAACAGGGTGGCCACAGTTGAGCTAATAGGGTTGAATAGGTTGGAGGCAGATCCTGTAGCCTTGGTGAAGACTCAAGATGACTGGAGTTTCTGGCAATCTCTCAGGCTGCCATCGGGGGCGCGGATCACAGAGTACAGAGGGGCCAGTGAGGGGCCTGACGTGGTGTTCTGAGCAGAGTGGAGGAGGAGGGAATCACATGGTCTGCGACGCACTGCATCCTGGAGTGAGCACCTGGAAGGCTTGCCTGTGGGCGACACGCACAGGGTGAGGGGGTGGAGGTGGTCTGGCAGGGACAACGGGGTGAGCGGCGAGGCCTTCGTGAGTCTGGGAAGTTGAGAAGGAGCAGCGCAGTGGAGCGGAGCCTGAAGCTAGGCTCCATCCGGATGCATGACAGCTGGGTTAAGGTGTAAGGAGGGCATACTGGGTATTTTGAGGGGGTTTGCTCTCTCTGATTTATCTGAGGGTCTTGGGCAGAGCTCTTTTGAGAGAAAAGATAAAAGAGGTGCTCAGATGATGGGTGGACCCCAACAGAGGTCAGATCTTGTGCAAATTTACAAAAGAAGAGCCCTGTTGCGGCCAGGATGAGGAGAGTCTGGAAGTGCAGGTCAGTGGCACCTGAAGGCTCCGGCACCAGTATCCTCTCAGGTTTTCTCTCTGGTGCATCACTGCCCTGCAAGCATCGGCTTCCCTTTCTGTCCACTCTCCTCCTGCCAGCAGCACCTTTCCGCCCTCCTTGGGAGACAAAAGGATGCTCCCCATGGCCATACTTCATGGTGACAAGGGAAACACGGGGCTTGGCTGGAACCCTAGTTTCTACCTTGACCTCTCTGGGCCCAGTGACGTCACAGGCACCTGTATCCTGCAGCCCACCTACAGAAGCAGCGTGCAGAACAGCGAAGCCCTTCCCTCGGCTCCTACCAGCAACAGCTCTGCAGAATGAACATCCATGGTGTAAACTGAGCGCTGCCTCGGCCTTATGCAGACCACCAGGAGCAGGAGGAGTTCCACAGGGATGTCCTCCTCCGTGTCATCCAAGCATCCTCCACCAGAACATGTGCTAAGAGCTCCTCTCAACCACAGTTAGAAAACAGGGACAATCCCACTTAGTCCAGTTCTCCCTTTTTTAGATATGTCTCGATATATATTCTCACTGTGTGGTGTTAAGAAAACAAAGTTGGGTGTTTGGCTAAAACAGTGTTTCTCAAGGTATGGGTTGTGCAACAACCCTGGGGTTCTCAACCAAGTATAGATGACTGCTGATTCAATTTCTAGGGAATATTTTTCCCCCCAGGTGAAGCATAGGAATATCTGAAAAGTCACTGAATTGTGGTAACATGACCGAATGTGAACAGCTGATGTAGTAGACTTTAGTTTCTGCCAGTCATTCTACCATATCCATGGTCATCGGCCCTGGGGTCATCACAGCAAGTCCCCCCTCTGAGGAGGCATTCATATGGTCCCCTCTTACTGATGCGGAAGCAGAGCAGCTTGCTCAGTACAGTGCAGCCGTGAGGGGGCGCTGGGAGGGAATTTATGTCTGAGTGGCCCCAGGCTCTTCTTGCCATGGCTTGCCGCGTCTGCCAACACCCCCCAGTGCTTGCCGACCTGCTTGTGTCCCCACTCCTGGAGTCCGAGAGCCAAGTGGGTCAAAATGGATGATTACTTTTCTTTTTTCAGCACCTGGCAATGGCTGGCATATATCAAATACTTAATATTTATGTGTCATAGGAATAAATGCCTAGAGTTCCAGGGTGGGAGCAGGGACACGGCTGTGGAAGAAGGCCAGGTAAAGGGCTGACTCCGGAGTCCTCCCCCTGTGCTGGCCTGGGCAGCGTGGGCAGGCCAGGGCCCGAGGGCTAGGCTGCGGACCAACTGCCAATGCCCGATACGGACAGATCACCAGCGAGCTTGTCTAACAGCCGCCCAGCCCTTGGTGATTGTCCTCCCCTCCACCCTCACTGCCCCACCCACGTGGCTTCTTCTGGAACAGCAGAATAGATGATGCCATCCTAGCTCAGGTTACAAAACTCATGACCACCCGAGACCCAGGCACCAGTTGTCTCAGAAGCATATGTGCCCACGGCTACAGGAAATACCTCTTTAAAAGATTAATATCACTTCCAAATGAGCAATAACTTTTTGAACTCCAAGTTGGCTATGAGCCCACCTGTGTGCTGGTGGAGTGCCCCAGACCCAGAAACCGCTGCTCCTCTGACAGCAGCCTCTCCTCACAGTGTGACCCAGCAAAGAACCAGGACTCCGGACCCCAGGCGCTCACTGAACTACAGGGAACCAAGATGGTGTTCCACAGAGAAGCAGCACTGAGAAGACAGCGCCAGCTGCTGCTGCGGGAGTAATGCTATGCGTCTGGGCAGGATGATGGCCCAGCCACCTCGTGGGGCGGGCCAGGAGTGGCTTCGTGGAGAAATGACTGAAGGAAGCCTTAAAGGTCCTGTAACTTCAGATTTAATCCTCTGACAACAGGTGAAACCAAAGTCTTCCTAGAGGAGTTAGAGGAGGAAGAGAACAATTTCCAAGGGGCTGAGCCTGTCTCTCCTCTGTCAGCCCCAGCAGCCGGGGACTGCGGGGCCGATAGTGGGAAGCAGAGAGGGGATCCTCTCCCCTCCATCCTCCAAGGTTGCAGCACTCAGAACCACCCACCGAGCTTTGTATCCAAGCCCACGGCCTCAGCTCCACCCTCAAGCAGTTTGACCAAATAGCGCCAGTCCCAGGTAAATCCAGCGTGCAGCCAGGGCTGGGAACCCCTGGTTGTCCCACACGTGCCACTGTATGACTGCCAGGTCCGGCCCTTGCCCACCTGCCCTCGGTGTTGTCCTGCCCCCTTCCCAGGCCCACCCGCTCCGGGGACTCTCACACCCTGTGGCACCCACACCCACCTCCCCTTGCTACACCTGGAAAGACGGCTCCTTCGGTGTGTGCTCTGTCATTCCACATTGGTCACACCCCTTGTCACCGCCACGCCCTTGTACCTAATTGCCCTGTTTGCTGGGAATGGGTTGGTTCCCTCCCTGCTAAATCCTTTTCTTCCCAAGGACAGAACCGTGATTTGTGTGCTGCTCTCGGCCCCCTCCCTCAGAGCCCCTGGGGCAGCTGGACCTCGGGTCCTCAGAAGGCTCCCATCCTTCCCCTTCAGGGCCCTCTGCCTCACCCGAGTGAGAAGCTCTGGGACATGAGTCTGGGAACTCTGCGGTGGCCCCAGCGATATGGCAGCCTGCCATATCTGCTACCCGGTGAGCGAATGTCAGTCTCCTTCTCAGGGGCACTCTCAGTGCCCACACGTGGTTCTTTCTGAGCCCCCGACTTGCCTTCTTGGGAGGAGCACTCCCTCCCTCTCAGAGACAGAGGACGTCCCTTGCTGGCATCGGGTTTGCAGCCCTTACTCCCAGCATCCCTTTCTTTGTACAGACCCGGGAGGGGGCTGTAGTGCTGGGTCTCCGCGGCAGGATCTCTGCCCTGTGTTGGTGGATATCTTTGGAATATGGGATGCTTGGCACCTGTTTGCCAGCTTCGAATGTGTGGCTGCCGGAAGTTCCCTCACAATACCCTACTACCTCCTGTCTCCCTTGGTACCACATTGAGAAGTGTGGCCTTTACCGAGGATGGAGAAGGAATGGGGCTACTGAGATGAGCCCAGGATGGCTGGGCTGGCTAAGAGGAGCTCTCTCTCCAACATGGGGTGGGGGCAGGCTGGAGGCAGAAGTAGGGCTGTCCTCAGACTGGACACCTGGCCCCTGCCTTGTGCCCTGTGTCTCAGAGGGCCCCACTTTGGCCTCCGCTGTCTGTGTCCCTCCTCATGGAATGAAGACTTTACAAAGCCAGGGCTCACGCCCAGTAGGAACCTATGCCCGGGTGGCCAGGACTCCAGAATTTCTAGTCAAGAGACACTGGCAGTGCCTGCCTGGGCCTCTTCCCAGTCTTCCTAAGCACAGACCGCAGACATTCAATACCCCAGGCCCAGGAAGCACCAGTGGGGGCTGTCAGCAGAGTGAATGGGCAGGGTGGCCACACGTGTAGATCAAGGCCGGCGCAGCCCATGAGCCAAGGCCTTCTGTTTTACCTCTTGCTCTGCAGACCTTAGGGTTTCAGCATTGCCTTTCTCACGGTGGATCTCCTGTAAGAACTGTGAGGGCCTGAGTCCTTGCATCCGGTTCTGAGCTAGTCAGGTGAGGTCATCGGTGAGTTAGTGTTAAACAAAGCTCTTCTGGTGGTTCTGCTGGCATTGATAATGAGACAGCTGCCACCTCCAGGTCAGTGAGGGTGGAAAAGAGAGGACGGGCTGCGCTGGAGAGCGGAAGGGAACTTCTCCCCGCCCCACGCCAGTTTCTCCTTGGGTGGAAGAGTCACCATGACATATGGGAGAGGCCTGTGCTGTGGTCTGGATCTTGAGTGTCCCCTAAAAGCTGCCATATATTTGAAACTGAGTGTTACTGGAATGCGGAGCTTGGCTGGAAGGGGCTGGTATTTGGGGTTTGACCTGCAGGGACTGTATCAACTTGCTGAGACTGGGAGTTGCCCGGGGTAGAGCTTTCTGGGGTTAATGATTTGTGGATCAGGAAATGGAGGAGGGGCACCCACACTGTTGGGCGCAGGGAGCGGGCTCAGCTTGAAGTTATTAAAGGAAGGAAGAAGAAACACTGTTCCAGTTTCTTCCTTGGAAAGCCCTAGCCTTTGCCTGAGTCTTCAGACTCACTTGGCTTCTGTCTGCAATAGGGTGGGCAGCTCTCCAGGTTCTGTCTCTGCCATGTCCCTCCACCACTGTCGGCTGCCCCATGAGTGGACTGTGTGTGTGAGACCTTCTGAAACTGTGAGCTAAGTAAGCCTTTCCTCCCTTAAATTGTGGATGTTGGGTATTCTGTCACAGCAATGAGAAAATAACTAAGACACCCAGCTTGGTGGGTTGACCCAGTCTCTGACAGGGTTGGGGATGCTTCTGGGATATGCACAGGCTAGTGTCTTACGGGCAGCTGGGTACTCAGCTTGGTGCTTAGTACTTGGTACTCAGAGCCCTTTACCTGAGGCCGTGCTGGCAATTGCCAGAACGTAGTGGTGGCCGAGGTCATGAACTTGGTTAAGAGCAGAGAGTGTGAAGGTCAAGAAGGAAGCTTCAGTTGTATCCCTAAACTCCACCCTCCCACTGCCAATGGCTCCTGAGTCAGTTTCTTTAATTTGCGGATGAGGGTCCCTGATCATTTCACCCAGAGCAGGGGCTTGTGGGAAGATTTTAATGACAATTGTTCTTCTTTCCCTCTCTCTCCCCACTTCCCTCCCCACCCGCACTACCACCTCTGTCCTGGCCCCTTGCACTCCTCTCTCGTCCCCTCACCTGTCCCTCTTTGCTTTGTCTGTCTTCCTTCCCCCCTTGACCCCTCCTCCCCACCCTCCACCTCAAGGTGAAGGTCTGGTTCCAGAACCGCCGCACCAAGCAGAAGAAAGACCAGAGCAGAGACCTGGAGAAGCGGGCATCCTCCTCGGCCTCTGAGGCCTTTGCCACCTCCAACATTCTACGGCTGCTGGAGCAGGGCCGGCTGCTCTCTGTGCCCAGGGCCCCCAGCCTCCTGGCGCTGACCCCAAGCCTCCCGGGCCTGCCTGCTGGCCACAGAGGCACCTCCGTGGGTGACGCTAGGAACTCCTCCCCACACGTCAACCCGCTGCCCTCGGCCTCGGCATCCCCACCGCTGCCACCCCCTCTGCCGGCCCTCTGCTTCTCCACGGCCCCTCTTCTGGACCTGCATGCTGGCTATGAACTAGGCTCTTCGGCCTTTGAGCCCTACAGCCGGCTGGAACCGAAAGTAGGCAGCCCCTGCGGCCATGGCAAGAAAGCTAACACCTAAGACTCCCACCCTGTGTGACTCGAGTCCCTAGCACAGCACGGCCCCGCCTCCTGGCCCAAGGACTGCACTGAGCCGGCCCCAAGGGCAGGGGTGGCAGCTGCAGGCCCCTCTCCACCTGCCCCCAGCTCAGAGACTCGACCAAATGGCCTTGGTCCCGCCGCTTGTGTGTGTGAGTGCAGTGTGTGTGTGCGCGTCTCTCACTGAAATAAAGGAAAACCATGACAAGAAGGGAAACAGCCCCACTACACGATCTCATTCCCTTCCATCCTGTTCTCACTGAGGAGGAAAATGGCCCAAGAGGGAGGGGCCCTCAACTGTGAGGGGGTAGCGACTGGGGTCACCGGGCATGTGGTGTCTACACGTGCCTGTCAGTTCCCGCTCTCAGCGGAACTCACCCCCAGTGCCAACATCGATGCCTTCTTATGAAGTTCTGCCTTTTATGCAAGTTGCTCTTTTACACTTAGGAAAACAGCAAAGTCCTCTCAAAGAAAGCACCATGCAGGTGAGATGGGCCGAGGCAGCAGCGGAGGTGAGCCCAGGCAAGCCCCAGTGCTCAGAGAGGGCCTGCCTGTGCGAACACTGCACAGGGAAGCACTTTCTAAAAGCCTTTTCTCCTCAAGGCACTTTCATTTACTGAACTTTTGTTTTGTAATAATTATAGGTGTCCAGGATGTCGCCAAGATGGGAGTCTTTTCACCCACTGTCCCCAAATGGTTGCATGCCCCCAAACTAGCATGTCCAGCTGGGAATTGACCCTGGTACAGTGTGTGTTGTTCTGTGTCATTTTATCACTTTTGCAGATCTGAGGTACCTACCACCACACAGTCAGGGTGCAACACTGTTCCTTCACCACAAAAATCACCCCCCTGTGGTCCCTTATGGTCACACCCCCCTGCTGCCCCCAACAAGAGAATTCTCTGATCGAATGGGAATTGTATTTAGAGGAACCAGAGACCTAAAGTGGGCCAGCAGCCAGAGGATGCGGGGTGAAATTTGGACCATTTGGGGAGGAAAAATTGCCCACTTTGCTCCCAGCCGCTCTGGGGAACACAGTAGGTGCCACTGCGGTTTTGAATGTGCTGCCTCGCTGGAGTCAGCCATGATGGAAGGCTGGGAGACAGGGATCCCAAACATTGGCACTTCCCCCTTCTGCCCAGGACATACAGTTTGGGGAGGTGCTTACAATGCAGGAAGTCTGCAGTCTGGAATGAGGCGCCGGGGACCTTGGGACGGGCTGGTCAGCCACCTCCAAGCATCCAATCTGCCTTGCCCGGCACACCTATGCTACACTCCACTGGCTCTGGGAAAAGCACGGAAAGGGCCCACTGGAAAGTAGAGGACAGTCCTTGGGAGAACATAGGCCAGGCGGTGGGCAGTAATTAACTCCAGATACCTAGATACGTAGTATTAGGCCTACACTTGTACTTTCTGTCCTGGGCTGAGAACATCAGGGCAGGCCTGACCTTGGGCGGGACCCTGGATGTGCACAGAAGGTAAGTCCTCAAGTCAGATGGAGAGACCAGTGTGGGTACCCAGGAAGCTGCCAGTAGATGGAACAGGCAAAGGCTCAGCTTGAGGCCGGCAGCCCACCAGTGCTGTCCTACGGGAGCAGAGCTTGGTGAGTCTGGGGAAGGCTTCTGTCACAGGCGGCAGTGAAGCCGCCATGGGAGTCTTCTGTAAGTGTTGGGGAAGAAGCCGATCCTGGTGTGGTGCCAGGGAAGAAGAACCCACGTATAGGTAGGGCATGGGGAGCAGAGTAAAGGCCAGGGGTGGACAGCAGGAGACAGCCACCTGCCCGAATCAGGCCCTGTGAGGGGTGTGGGACTAGGAAGACTCCGTCGAGGGAAGGAGCTGGAGTCACAGGATGGGCTGTGGGCAGGCGGACAGCCAGGCACAGAGGTCAGAGGAGCCACAATGCTCCCTGCCCTTCTCCCTTAACACCAGCCCAGCCACCTCCCGGGTCTGCATAGCTCTGTGGCTAGATCCAGGTTTCCCTGTTTACAGTCATCAGCCTCAGCCCAGGGAGGAGTGGAGCGGGGGGTGGGAGGAGAGGGGCGGAAGGGGAGGGGTGGCCGCAGGCACAGGCTAGTCAGCGAGTTCCAGTTCGAGCTGCCACCAGTCTCTCAGGCACTGGCTTTCAGGCCGGCTCACCATGGCCATGAAGGTAGACAGCAGACCTGGGGGGCTGCCCGGCAGCGGCTGTGACCGGAAAACAGACAGAGAGCACGTACAGGCAGTGACCCGAAACTACATCACCCATCCCCGAATCAGTGAGTACGAGCTTCCAGCTGATGAGGCTGGGGTCGGGGCTGAGGGGTTGTGGGTCCCAGGGCTGCACTTCTTGACTGAAGAAAGAGTAAGACCAAGACCTGGGGGGACCAGGAAGTTCCCAATGCGGCAGGGGCAGCCTGCGGCAGGCATGACCTCTTCCGGTGAAGGGATGGATGGCCGGCCCAGGCTAACCCAGAGGAGAGGGCTGGGGAGGAGCTGCCATCACCCTGACCCCCGCCTAAGACACGAAGTCCACAGGGAGCTCCCGACTGCCCCGTGTGTGCATGCTCCTGTGTGAATATGTGTACATGTATGTGTGTATGTATATGAAAAATGCATGTCAGAGCTCCCACCATACGTGTGTGGTAAGAGAAATGGGGGGGGGGGGCGTGTGTGGCAATGTACAGCGTATGAACCTTCTCAGCATGAGGAAACAGGCGACCCTGTGTGTCATCGGTGGTAGATGCTGAGTGTGCCCCAGAACAGGACGTCCACGTGCAGAAGCAGGGGTGGGCAGCCTGGGAGTGTGTACCTCCTTCCCTTGGGGACGAGGAAGTGTGTGACTGTGTGTGTGTGTGTGTGTGTTTGTGTGTGTGTGTGTGTGTATGTGTAGATGCTTGGTCACACAGGGTGAAGGCAAGAGGGCCTGTGTTTGTCAGGTGATGGTACATGTCTGAGTGTGGCAGTGTGTGTAGAGTTAGGGTAAGGGCAAATGTCGGGTGGAGAAGCCACTGGGTGCTAGGATGTATCCCAGTACAGGAGGCCTTAAGTTTCGCGAGGAGGCAGCCCTGGGGCTGTTCTGCAGGGTGGCTGAGTCCTCATGTCTGGAGTGGAAAGCCTGGCAAGGTACAAAGGACTAAAGGGAACACCCCAACCCCTCAGTCTCCTTGTCCAAGGTCACTCTCTCTGGCATGGAGAACTTTCAGACGGCCCAGCTCACTGGAGTAAACCAGCTTGGCCAGCCCCACCTAAGCAGAGCTAGAGGTGCCTATAGGGCGTGTGGGTGAGGGGAATCAGCCTGGCACAGCCGCCGCCTCTGCCTCCCTCAGCAGCCAACAAGCTGCAGACTGAGAGGGCAACTGAGGGATGAGCCCATAGCAAACAGGCGGGGGGGGTGGTGGCCATGAAGCAGCCCCCACAAGCTGTCACCTCTAGAGGCCAGACACAGGGCAGGGGTGGAGCTGAGCTGAACTGAGCTCAGCTAAGGAGAATTCGAGACTGGGGGCCTGCAGGCCCTGTGCAGATTGGGAGGAGGACAGGAATTAAGATTCCCTGTAGGCCAAAGCCGGGGTCACCAAGGCTGGATATCAGCAATGACCTAACCCACTGGGTTCACAGCTCCCCAGAGGGAAGAGCTGGGGAGTCTGATAATTGCCCCTTCCCATGTGACGACTCTGCCCTGCAGGCCAGCCTCACACAACCATGTCAGGTGGAGTTGGGGGTCTGAACCTATAGACTCTGCTCTCTTGGCATGGGCCCTTCCAAGCATCTCCCAGGTACTACCTCGGGCAGGACCACCTACCCGGACCTGCAGCCACCTGCAGCCGCCCCCGGGGCCAGTTTCCTCCCTGCCAGCTCCTTATTTACAGTCAACACCTGGCCAGTTCTGAGCCAGATCAGAGCCCAGGATTAACAGTGCTACTCTGCCCACCCTTGGGGCCCGCAGGCCTCCACCATAGCTATAGCTGCGTAGCTGCGTGTTGTTCACATCCAGACCATTGTGTTCATATGCCCCGGGGGTGGGGGGGGGGGGAAGGGGCTGCCCCAGAACCCAGGTCAGCTGCAGGAGGCCCTCGGGCTCTGCTGTGGCCAGTGCCTTCACTGCTGCACATGAGAGTCCTCAGAGGATACACCAGCCCTCCCGGCCATCCTTCCACCCTGGGTCTTTCATTTCTTCCTGTTTCCTTCAGGCGACAGGGGATTGTCCCCCATCTACTTCCCCAGAACATGGACAGGCACAGAATTGGAGAGGGTCTCAGGACCTTGCCCCCCCAGCCACTGGCCTTTGTGGGCTGCAGGGAGGGCTGCATTTCTCTCTCTGGCCTCCTACTCTGGGGTGCTAAGCTCCCTCCCAGGTTGGCAAACACTAGTGACAGAATTCCGGACGGGAGGGCAGAGGTGAGCCCAGCTCAGTGCAGGAAGCCTTTCCCTCCTACAAGAGGTGACTTGCCTCAGTGGAGGCCGGGAGGCCGATGTCTCCGCAGTGGTGGAGAAAGAGAGTTGGCCAGAAAGGAGGAGCAGGATAATCAAAGTGGGGTGTGGACACGGGCAATAGGCACCCTGCGAAAGAAGGGCACCCTTTGGCTCCCACAGAGCTCAGTCTTCCCCATGGCCTTGGCTCGGTGAGGATGGAGCTTCCTCTGGTCATTTGGGGAAATGACGCTAGGCAGGAGTGAAGGACACAGCCTGGACAAAGGTTTGGAAAGGCCAGCCCACAGCCTGGCTGGAGAGAGACGGAGCCAGGTCAGATCACCAGGGGCTTTGGGCCAGACCTCTGGGTCGCCACCCAGCCGGAGTTTCCTCAGGGAAGCAGTCCTGAGCAGCAAGATCTTGGGCTGATTCTAAGAACCCCAAGCTTCCAGCCCTGCTCTCACTCCCCAAGTCTCTCCAGGCGGATCTGGGAGGAGGTGCCAGACCTGCTGCCCCAGGCTTGCCCCCAACCTGGCCTCACGCAGGGGTGCCCGCCTCAGGCCGCTCCAGGGACGCTGCAGGTGTGGCTGGGCCGGCGCTAATTAGAGCGCTGTGCGGGATCCCCGCTGAGCTTTTGACGGGCAAGGCGGTGGGGCGGTGGGGGTAGGGAGGCGCTCCTGCAGCCGGCAGCCCAAAGTGCAGCCCCGTGTCAGGGAGGACAATGGAGACCGGTGGGCCAGCGGCTGGGGGGTCCTGCGGAGCCTGAGGAGGCCCATTGAGAGAGTGCCCCTCAGGTCATCCGCGCCAGCTCTCTGCCAGCAGCTCAGCACCCCTTCCCCTCCAGGGTCAAGGGGGACATCCAGGGTCAGGCAGTGGCCATAATCCCCGAGTGCCACAGGATAACATCCTGACTTGTGTGTCTAGGAGGGACTGGCTGAGTTGCTAGGCCTCAGTTTGCCTCTCTATGCATTGGACACAAAGCTGAGGGTGGGCTGTGCGCAAAGACGTAACAGCCCGTCAAGGACATCAGTACTCCTCCTCATGGCTGTGTCCAAACCGGACAGCTCTAAGACCTGGCCAGTGGCGAGAGAGGCACAGGCCGGCTAGCATGCCGGCCCACAGTGCCCGTGGGTCTTCCTGGGAGGGGACTCGTGGGTGCAGAAGGCTGGTGAGGACACGGCTACAAGGAGTGTGAACAGGCCAGTGCCGGGCACCAACAGGCAGCAGTGGGTTTTCTGTCCCGAAGCCTGCAGGCCACGGAGCGGAGCGATGTCCTCAGCCAGCCACTCTGAAGCCTACCTAGAGCCAAGCACAGCAGCTGCTGACAAGCCTGGAAGAAGCCTGGGTGGGCTCACCTGCCCCTCAGCTCCACGGGGTCCAAGGGTTCTAGAAAATAAACATGACAAAGCACGGAGCCTCAGGACCCTTCCATGCGGGCAGGAGGGGCATGTGGCCATCGGGCAATTTTTTTCCTGGTAGGAAGGGTGATGCCTAGCCTCTAACTTCGACTCCCCTCCTGGCGTGTCCTGCGCCGTCCTGCCAGCACCTTAGCCTGGTACATGTTCTTTCTCTTCTCTTTGGCCTGTCTTCACAGGGAGTGCACAGGAGCTGGGGTGGGCACCCCGTAGGCAAGAGCACAGGACCCGCTTTTGGTGTGAGGGCTGCCAGGTGGGTGGCTGTCACCTGCCGATTCTGGTGTGGGACAGAGGGAAACGCGGATGGAGCTGGGGAACGCATCCCGTAGTTCATCCAACAGGGCACCATTCTGAGGTGGGTACAGCAGTGTGAGCCGCAGAGGACACTGCTGCCCACGTGGAGCGGGCACACCCTCCTGCACCCGGGAGTGAGCCACCGCTCTGCCCTTCTCTTTTGCCCACAGCCCCAAAGGATCCACCCTCGCTCACTCTGAGCTAGCTGCTCACACTGCCACACATGCCCGCTTTCCTCCTGGTTTGGTGCTGAGGTCTCTGCTCAAAGGCCCTTCCTGGCCAGGAGCAGTGTGTGCCTGCAATCCCAGCACTTGGGAAGGCTGAGGCAGCAGGCTGCAAGTTCCAGCCTATCTCAGAAGTTTAATTTTTTTTAAGAGCTGGGATGTAGCTCAGTGAAATCTCTGAGTTCAATCCCCAATACTAAAAGAAAAAAAAAAAAAGTCTTTTCTCAAAGTGCTTCCTTCCTTGAGCATGCAGTTTCAGTCGGGTTCCCTGGCCCATCTCACTCAATGAAACCTGTTCTTTCCCTTAACACCTAAACCAGTCTGTAATCATGTTATTTTCTTGGTAGCCCTCATTTTAGACCGTAAGGCTCCAAGTTCTATCACTTTATTTGCTTAGACTAGTATAAAGAAGGCATCCAATAGATACTGCCCATGTGGTGTACGCCAGTAATCCTGGCCGTAAGGAGCCGGAGGGACAAGTTGGAGGTTAGTCTGAGCAACATCCTAAGACACTATATCTCAAAATAAAATAATGAAAAGGGCTGGAGTGTAGCTCGGTGGTGGGCTACTTGCCTAGTGCTTGCAACGCTCTGGGTTCAATTCTCAGTCCTGGGATAGAAAAAGCTTGAAGAAAAGATAGAAAGGGAAGAGTGGAACAGGTCACCCAGGGAAAGGGCAGTGAGAAGGAGGGAGCCAGGCTCACGCTGTCAGGCCTTACTGAAGGGTATGTTGAGTGTCTCCCCAGGAAGCTGAGGAACAGCCCAGAGGTGGGGCAAGCCAAGGTCTCCCCAGAAAAGGAGAGTGTACCCTGCCTCTTGGATCCTCCAGTCCCCTTGTATGGAGCAATCTAGAGGCTAGTGGTCACCTTGAGAGAAGACAGCCAAGAAGCCAGCGTGAAGAGCGAGAGAAGAAAGGAGACCAGAGCCAGCACAGCGAGAGTAGGTGCTCGGGAAGGACCGGGCTCAGGGCACAGATCTGCAGGCGGGACACGCCAGAGCTTGCTGGATGGGCAGATCACAGAGGGAGACAGGGCGACCTTCACCCCAGGAGGTGTCATCTCTAGGCCTGGTCCTGGGTGCAGAAGGGCCTGCCTAAGAGGAAGGTGGGGTCTCCATGGGAATGGGGAGGAAGGGGGTCGGCTCAGACAGAGTGGGGCTGCAGGGAGATGAGAGGGCAGGGAACTGGCCAAAGCCCAAGCGGAACTAATCTCCTCTGGCTCTTTGAGGCCCTCACCCTGCAGACAGTCCTTGCCTTTTGGTGGATCCTTGCTAAATCTGTGCAAGAATCACCTTTCACCAGGACCTGGTGAAAGAAACTCAGAGCAGACCAAAATATAGTGTATAACCACAAAGACCCCAGCTGGGAAGGAGTTGGGGAGGGGCTTTCGGCTCCCTGTGGCCCTGGGTAGTTTGGGGCCACACTGCTTCAAGGGTAAGGCCTCCCTGCACAAGGAAGGGCCCTGCCCTGGCACTGGCCCAAGCCGTCTGTGTGTGCTGTGTGACCCTGGGCAGGCTTTTTCTCCTTCTGGGCCCCGTTTTTTTCTGCCTCCCCTCTGAGGTCTGCCAGTCTGAGTGATCCAGCACCCACTCATCTTGCCCTTCCAGTTTCCTTCATCTCCATGTGTGTTGGTACCACACAGGAGTTCCAGCAAAGGTGGTGGTAGGCCATTGTCATGGGAGAGGGGCCATCCCAAGGTATCCAGCCAGTGCCCAGCAGAACAAAGCCAGCTTTCTTGGCTGCCAGTCCATGGCTTCTTCTGCTGGAGTCCCTGGGACTGTGTAGACTAATCCCGCCCTGTAAGCTGAGCCCTTCTGCCATTTGCGAGTCCCTCTCGCTGCTAGGTTCATGGACATCTCTTCCTCCTTCCTGTGTGGGCGTTCCTTCCTTCCGCCCTCTTCTCCCATGTAGCACTTAGTGAGCCAGGGGCATCCCGGAGCCCACCAGGGCCTGGCGGTAACAGCAGAGGCCCTGGTCAGTTTCTCTCAACCAAGCAATCCCCTCTCCTGACCCCCTCCCAGTGTTTAATCAGTGTAGGGTGAACAGAGGGAGGTGTAGGCCTGGTGAGGGGCAGAGAAGGGCAGTTCTGGGCCACAGCTGGGGCCAAAAGCTTTTGGACAACAGTTGTGAGTCAGAGAAGAGGGGGTGCATGAGGTGGGGGTTGAGGCCAGAGGTGAAGGAGGAGAAGGGCCTCTGCCAGCTGCGGAGGACTCCGAGGAGGCCTCTGCCCTCCCCCAGCCTCCTGCAGGTGTCCGAGGCAGCGGGGGCCCTGCGGGCAGGGGCATGACCCTTACAGCAATGGTGGCTGGCCCTGTCACAGCTAATGACCCTGATGGCCCAGGCTGGGAAGGAGGTGGGGAGGAGAGAGAGAGAGAGAGAGCGAGAGAGAGAAAGCACAAAGAGGATGCTTCTGTGTGTGAGTCCATACTGGCATGTGTGTGGGAGGGTAGGGGGACACAAGGGTGAGACCCTCAACCATCTTCTGGCCCTCCCACAGCCTACAGGACTGTGTGCAGTGTCAATGGGCCCCTGGTGGTGCTGGACCAGGTCAAGGTAAGACTCCTCTGCCTCTTCCCTGTCCCCATAGCCAAATCCCAGGCTTTCCCTCCCCTCACAGGACTTCTTCTAAATTGCCTTCCCCCTGGGTGGACTCTAAGGCATGCCCTGTTCTCTGTAACCCTATCACCCACTTTCCTAGTCTCCTTCCCTCTGTGTCCCCAGGCACCCAAGTTCCCCCTTCCTGCCCTCACTGGGGGCTTTAAGAGCCACAGACCCCATAGAGATGGCTCCTGGCCCCTGGGTCTTGTTCTAGTGTTTGTACTGAGAAGCTGGCAGCTGGCCCCTGTGCCTGCGTTGTCCACAGTAGATTGGTGGTGCCTAGTGCCTCAGAGGCTGGTCTCTCCCACCTGTGGCTTACTGAGGCACAGGAGGTAGCAGCCTGGCAGCCTCAGACAGTATCTGTTAGGAGCTCGATGGGTTCCAAAGGCCTCTGAACCGTCTCAGTGTCAGAGCAGTCCCATGGGGGGGGGGGGGCGAGGAGTGGAGTGGGCCCACAACAGGTGACTGGTATGGGGACTATCTTGCATCCCAGGAACTGGCGGAGACTGGCAGTGTTGTGAATCTTGGGGTTGAGGACTGTTGAGTCCTAAAGAGCCCTGCAGAGATTTGAGATCACTCCCTCGGAGCTGGGACCCGGCTCATGTCCCGCCAGCTCTCCCCCGCATTGCTACCTGATTGTGGCACTGGCCCTCCGGCCCTTGTCTGCACCTCCCACCCTATCTCCCCCCTTCCCCTGCAGCCATCAGACCTGCCCCTGCACCCCCGCCTTGCACTCACTTAGGGTCTCCATGCCTTCCCCCTGAAAGGCCTTCTCCTTAACGGTTAGAGGCATCCTGGCAGCTGATGCCTCCTGGCCTTTGCACGTACCTTTCTCCCTCTTGGGTTTGCTCTCCCTATTCCCTTCTCTGGTGCATCCCAGGCCTACATATCACCTTCTCCCAGATGTCCGTGCCAGCTCCTGGCACTGAACCTCTTTCTCCTCTCCACACAGCATCCATTCAAGTGCTGGGTCATGACCTGGTCACGTGTCTCCTCCCTGCTCCTCCCCACCCTCACACCACCCTCCTCCTGGGCATGTGCAGTTTAGCAGTCCTTCATTCCCCGGGGCCCAACACAGCACTTTCACTGGACACCCAAGCCATAGCGGGTGCTCAGTATTTGGTTTTTCAAAGGAAACACATGACATTAATGAGACGAATGAATGAATGAGTGTTAGCATGAAGATATATGGACCCACCAAAAGCTGTGCCAACTCTACTGAAGAAATCAGACCCACATTGATTCCAAGCTCAGAAAGACACTACTGCTTGGCCCACTCATTGCGTACGGGCCACTCTAGAAGAAGTGTCCCCACACTGGGGTCAGGGATCCTGAAGAGTCAGGCTTCTTGGGTCTCTTTTTCTCTAATTTTAAACAAGGATCAAGATTTGCTTTTTAGACCCAAATTGCTACAATAACATTTTGAGATAATAGAGAATTCTGTCTTATGAAAAGGCAACATTTGACTTGATTTTTAAACTAATGTCATATAATATTTGTATTTACTATGGGGTAGAGTATTATCACTCAATACACATGTACAATATACTATGATCGAATTTAAATATTATCACTTGTGTGTTTTCAGAGTTTCCAAGCTCTTCTCTAGCTATTTTGAAATATACAAGGAGGGTGGGGGCATACCTCAGTGATTAGAACCCTTGCCCAGAAAACGTGAGGCCCTGATTTTGACCCCCCAGAACCACGTAATGGCTGTATGTAGTGGCAAACACCTGCAATCCCAGCACTCAGGAGGCAGAGGCAGAAAGAGTGTCTAGAGTTCCAAGCCAGACTCAGCTACACAGTGAGTTCAGGACCAGCCTGGACTACAGAGTAAGACTTGTTATAAAAAAGAAAGAATGAGAAAAGGAAAAAGAACTGTATAACAAAGACTTCTTGCATTTAATTTGAGCTCCATCCCACTCTTTTCTGCTAGCTCCTTGCCAATCCTTGACCAAAAGTTTTAGCACTGCCTGGGAAATTGTTAGACGTGAACACTGTGAGCTCCACCCCTGGCAAAATCAGAAATTCTAGTGTGGGGCCCACAAGTCAGTTCTTACAGCCCCACAGGCTTAAGAACCAGCTATCCAGGATTGTAAATTCCAGTTCCCTCATCTATTCAGTGATAATCGAGCTGGGATGAGGACCAAAAAAAGGTGTTACTACTCTTCTGAAATCAGCCAGTAATAGCTGTGTCTTACTAGACTGACTAGCTGAGCTCTCTTTGGCCCTCTCCTGTCTCACCACGCGCCCGCCATGTCTGTTCACAGGAGAGCCCGTGCACACCTGCTCTCTAGCTAATGGTAGGCATTCATCTTTCACCTGTAAAATGGGGCTGGTCTAGGAAACTGGAGCTAGATCCCTAGCTGTGGCTCTGTGGTTATCATGTGCTTCTGTAACTTGGACCGAGCAAAATAACTGGCTGGTGAAGGCACCCAGGGAGCCCTGAGCTTGCAGGAGGACAGGAGTCGGTGGTTCACACCCTCCAAGTGCAGCAGAAGGAGACGCGCTCTCCTACTGCCTCCTTGCCTCCTCCCTTCCGTGAGTGGTCAAAATGCCATGACTCTGTCTCTACAGCGCCACCTTCTGCCTGAATTGAATCATACCAGCAGTTATTCTTCCTGCTTCCACTCTTCTCAATGGGGAAATAAGTTGGGAAGAATTTTGTGTGGACCAGAGGTTCTTAGCCTGGGGAATCAGGCCTTGACATTGTAGGCAAGCTTTTGAAGGTATGTGTGCACATGTGTGCATATTTTTCAGGAGGGAGTTACCATGGTTTCATAGGATTTTCCAAGGTTTTGATTCAGAAAAGGTCAAATCTCTGAACTGTACCGTGTAAAACTGACCCTCCCAGATCATGTTATCCACATCCCCAGCCCTGATCTCACAAAAGCACACACACCCTGTTACACACACGGACTCAACAGCTCACACACTTGCCCGTTCATACCACCTTACACACTAACACACACTCACTGTGCTCAAACTCTCAAAACTCCTCGAGTCACTGAAAGCATTATAGAGGAACCTGGCTATCTGACACCCACCTGCACGGGGTGTTCTGGAGGGATTTCAGGAGGACAGTGATTCTTAAACTTGAACTTGCATCAGAAGCCTTTGGAGGGCTTGTTAATACTTCCAGATCGCCGCCGTGCTCCCCCCAAAGTTCTGATTACAGCAGGACTAGGCTGGGGGCCCACAGATTTGCCTTTTTCTTTTCTTCCAATGCTGGGAATTGCATCTCAGCCTTTTTGTTTGTTTTTAATTTTATATTTTGAGACAGGGTGCAGGCTGGATTCAAACTTGGCAATCCTCCACCTTAGCCTTCCTGAGTGCTGGGATTATAGGCTTGTCTTAACAGGCCTCGCTAAATTTGCATTTCTAACAAGTTTCAGGTGATGCTCATGTGGCTGCTCAGGAGACCCGCACTTTGAGACCCAGGACCCCAGAGATTCACTCCACTTCTACATTCTGTGGTTCAAAGAGTATTTTAGTTATTTTGTGGGCATAGTATTTTTATTTGACAGTTGGACTAAGTGATGCCTTATCTACCAGACATGATCCCAAATATCTGTGTCTGCTTCAGCCAATTTCCAAAGAGGAGTTCACACACTGCCCTGGCCATCGTTGGTAGGAGAAGCCTTAGAGACCAGCGTTCCTTTGCACAAGCCCTGGCCCCCTTGCCATGTGTATACAGCAGCTCCCTGGGCATGGCCCTTCCTGCTTGAGGAACTCAGCTGAATCTCCTGCAGAGACAACTGGTTGCACTGAATCATCCCTCTCTGCAATCCTCCTAGTAGCCAACAGGACACATCCATAGGGTCGGGCTTGCCCGGTGTGTGGCTGGGAAACAGGGTTCCTTTGAGCATAAGCTCACTGCTGCACGCCGGAATTCCCCCTGCGCCTACTGCTATGACCGATTATGAGACCCTCGCCTCACAGCACACCCTCCTGCCCACTCACACACACGGAGCGTGGCATTCTCTTCCTTGAGGATTCCAGACTCTACACCTTCCACTCCAGGTGTGATGGCCCAGGTGGCATGGGCCTGACAGTTCTTGCAAACCTCCTACCCCCATCCTCCTCTCCTCACTCACATATAAAATATTGTCACTTTTTATCACCCCATTGCCTAGTTTTATTGGGCCAATTGCCTGATTGCTTTTAGACCCACTCTGTTCTGAGTTTTGCCCAGTGGTTTTTCTCCTGGCTTTAATAGCCCACCATGACCTGCACTGAGGTGGAAACGCTGTGGCGGTTTTAGATGAAGACCCAAAAGACAGAGCTGAGGAGGAAAAGACATGAGGTCTTCAACCCTGGAGTTCCTTTCCCAGGCTCTTGCCATGTTTGCTCTTGGGCTCCCTCTTGTGGTGAGAACCCGAGTTAGCCGCTACTCCATGGGTGTATTCTTGGCGTGGGTCTCCCCTTGAAGAACCCCAAGCCACAGGGCCCCAGACATGGGAGGGGGAAGAACACGTTCCTCCCATCCTCTTCACAGGGCAAGAGGGGTCCAAGTCAGAACATCCTTCAGGGCCTGTCAGTGTGGCAAACTCTCTAGGCTCAGGTTCGACACCTGGGGGGTGCCCTGGGGAGTGGTCCCCACTTAAATCATACTTTGTTTTGGATATGGGTCATCCGCTTCATCCCCAATCCCTTCAGGGCACTAGTCTATGGTCAGTGGGAGACAACTGAGAGTAATGATGACGGTAAATACATACATAGTAGTTGGTCATGTCCCCAAATTTCATTACTTTTTAATTATAAAAATAATTCATGTTGCTTGTACCTAGAGAAACAAAGAAAAGTCACGTAAAGCTAACGACCTGTCTTCTACAGCTTATTTCCAGCCTTCTGAGATGATAGTGAAAAGATCCTGCTGGGAGGATTGTAAGTTCGAGGGCACCCTGGGCAACTTAGCAGGACTCTGTCTCAAAATAGAATTAGTAAAAGAGCTGAGGATGTAGCTCAGTGGTAGAGCACCTCTGCGTTTGAGTTCCAGCATCCCTCCACCTCCCAGATCCTGTTGTATAAGCTCAAACAACATAGACAAATACACACACGCTCTGGTCTCATATTAGTATTAGCCTCCCAATGTCAAGAACTCTTCAGTCTACACATTGTCTTGGACAAAAATTAGCAGGCTAGATAGTATGGATGAGATTGATTCAATAGTACTATATGGAAAGATAGCTAGTGTGTTGCTATCACTAATGGTATGGTGATAAGCAGTGTATCTCTTTCATACTGATACTTTTATTGCTATGGGATAATGCTATAGGACAATTGGAATGGCTAGTTCAGAGAATTGTTATTTTTTCAGGTGTTAATACTGGGGATTATACCCAGAGCCTTGTGCATGCTACACTGCTCAGCTACACCCCACCCCCAGCACTGTTTATTTTTGAATAGCCATGACAACATGGGGTAAGATTGCTCAGAAGGGTTGAAGTAATTCACATTCCCACTTACAGTGCATGAGAGGACCCACTTCTCAACATTCCTGCCAGCCCTGATTATGTCTATCCTGTGATTTTGCCTGTATAGTAGATGGAAACTAGTTCTGTCTGGTCACGAGGTAAGCTGTGTATCTCTTTACCAGTTAAATGTTGGTTTCTCCTCTACAAGATCTTCCTACATATGAAGTTGTGCATGTGGAGTTCTGAGCAGTTTTTCTGTATGCTTCCCAGGCCACCTTCAGCCACCTTATTTTGTTTATAATGTATTTATCATGCAAATTCAAATGCCCGAGTAGTAAAATAGGTTTTTTTGATTTATGAATTTCTTACCTTGATTAAAGTCTATCTTTTAATTGGGTTATTAAGAAAGAAAGAAGAAATGTTCTCCTAGTGTTTTTACAAGTTATTTTGGCTTTATATCTAAATTCTTTATTGCCTGGGATATATTTCTGTTTAGGGTGTAGTTATCTTCTAAATACATGTCCAATGGGTGTTGGCACTATTTCCTCAAGACATTTTTCCTCTTTACATCAGTATTCCACATTCATTCTCTAATAGTCTTGTAAAACGTGGAGACTGATTCTGGACTTGCTAGTCTGATCCATTTGCTTGCCTCACATTAATTTTTATTTTTTATTTGGTTTGTACTGGGGATTTAACACAAGACTTTTGAACTAAGTTACATCCGTACCCCTTTTATATTATCATTAATTTTTTTCTTCTGAGACAGGGTCCCTCTAAGTCACTAAATTGTCCAGGCTGCTCTTGAACTGATGTTTCCAAAGTTTCAGCCTCCCAGAGTGCTAGGATTTCAGGCATGTACCATCACACCCAGTTTATAGCGAAAAAATTAAATAGCACATTTGAATATCTGATAAGGTAAAATTTCTATCTCTAATCTTGTCTGTAACTGTTTGGGGCTATTTTCAGACATTTGTACAAACTTTCAGATCATTTTAAATTCCAAAAGAAGCAATAATCCATAATAGATGTATTTCATTTATACACTTTTAAAATGGTTCATATCTGTATGATAGTAAGTTTTGTCTTGGAAGAAAATAGTGTCCTCCATTGATTCAGGGCTTATCTTGTGTTCACCAATAAGATTTTATTCTTTTTAAATTTTTCTTATTGCATTTGTTACCAAATATCTTAGGACTTTCGGCTCTATTGTGGGTGAGATGTGTCTTAGTTACTTTTTCAGTGCTGTGACTCAATACCTGACATCCTCAACTTCAGGAAGGAAAGGTTTATTTTAGCTCACAGTATTAGAACATCTCAGTCCATTCATGGGCAACTGGCAATAATGGAAGCACATGGCGGAGGTGAGCCAGAGGAAAGCCGCTCACAGCACGGCAGACAGGAAGCCACTTGAGCAAGGAAGGGTGGAACTAGCATATGTCCTTCCAGGCCGTGTCCCAGTGATCTGCCCTTTCTAAGTCAAGCCCCAGTGGGCCACCCTTCTGGGTTCATCGATAGTAACCTGCCCCTTCCAGGTCACATGGCCAGTAATGTGCCACATGTCCATAATCTACTACAGGCCCTCAATCCACCACACGCCTGCAATCCCCCCCAAATGATCAAGCCCACCTCTTACCAGCACGTGCTTCCACAGGTGCTCCACAGTATCCAGATCCATGAGGCCTTCGGGGACATCTCAGATTCAAACCATGGCAGGATGTTTTTCACCTCTTCTAGCTGCTTACTGAAATAGAAAAAACAATTGATTTTTATGTATGTCTTGTGTATAGACCAATTTTCTCATTCACCCTGTTAGCTTTGTGGATGTGTGCATGTGTGTGTATTTAAACCAGAGCCTTTTGGTTTTTTCCAGATTTACAATATCACCTGCAACACCTGCAATAAGGGGAATTATGTCTCTTTTTATATTAGCAGACCTTTTTTTTGAGACAAGGTCTCACTCTGTAGCCTGTGCTAGTCCTGAACTCACTGTGGAGCCCAGGCTGCCCTTGGACTCACAGCAATCCTTCTGTCTCAGCCTCCAGAGTGCTGGGATTACAGGTGTGTACCACCACGCCCAGCTTATGTGGTGCTGGGCAATTGAACTTGGTGCTTGGAGTACTATTTGATAGGCAAGTGCTTTAACTGCTGAGCCCCTCCTCCAGCCCTAGCAGACCTTTATTATGCAAAAAACAAATATAGTACTAGAACCATCCATGTATGCTGTTGTTAATAGTTTTTCTGTGTTTTTTCAGGGTAAATTATGTCCAAATGCTCCAGGGTTTATTTTCAAAGAATAAAGCTATTCTCTTACATATTCTTTTAACCAGAGTACAGTTATCAACTTCAGAAATTTATACTTTAATACGTTATCTATATTCCAATTTATCAGCTGACCCAACAAGATCTTCTATAGTGCTTTCCCCTCTTGAGTATAAGATTCAGCCAGATGTAAACATTATGCATATATATATATATATATATATATATATATATATATATATATAGTGGGAAGAAAAGATTCAGCTCAGGGTCATGTATTGTGTTCACTCCTGTCTGGGTCTTTACCATCTGGAACATTTCCACAGCCTTCCTTTGACATTTTCCAAGACTCCAGCCCCTTCCCACTAATGCCCTTAACAGAGAACATTCTTCACTTACATTTCCTGGTATATTTAAATGTTTCTGTTTGCCCATTTTTATTAGTATTTGTGATACACAATGCTTACATTAAACTTGAAAATTTTGTACACGTATGACATCCACCTCACAGACTCCTCCCCTCCCCCTTCCCACCCTCCCATCCCCTCCCTCATTCCCCGACTCCTAACATCTCACTTGTTTGACTCTATTATTTATGTATACTCAGGGTTTCTCATTTGTTTTATTGTACAAACTAAGATGTCTAAAACAATACTAAATGGCAGCAGGGCACAGGTATCTCCTTTAACAAATTTTATTGAAAAGAAAATGGCTTTAGCAGTTCATCATTTACAAGGATGTTTGTGGTGGCTTCGACAATGTTCAAGTAGCTGCCTTTCGTTTCTGTTTAACATGGAATTGTATTAAAAGCAGTAGCTTTGGAATTTTCTGACAATTGTTTCAGCTTCTCTTTACGTAATCCTAAGGGTTTTTTGTGGTTGTTATTATTGAAAAATTCCCTATTACTATGATTTGTGTTGTCAAATGTTGACAAATCCCCTGATATTGATTGCTGTTGCCTCGCATTCTGGAATAAACTCTACTTGTTCATGCTTCTTTATCTAATGTATTGCTTGATTAGACTAATAGCTTACTTTGAATTTCTGCATCCATATTAAGAGATGTGCCTATTGTTTCTGTTGGGTTTGGGATTGAGGAGACTTCTGTTTGATGGTTTTGTCTCCTTCTAATCTTCGTTCATTTATCTCTTCTTTCTACTGTGCCACTGCAGATCTTATGTGCAGGATGTAGCCCATGCTAGCCTTAGACTCAAGGCAGTTCTCCTATCTCTGTCTCCTGATTGTTGGGATTACAGGTGTGTGCCACCGGGCCAAGCTTTATATGTTGGGGATTTGAAATCAGGGCTTTGAATTTGCAAGGCAAGCACTTTAACTGTTGTGCCATTCCTCCAGCCTCTTAGTCCTAATTTTAAAGGGAAAGATCTATGTATCATATCCTTTAAAAAAATCTACAGAAAATACCATATTCAGTGATTTTATTCTTTTTTTCTTTTAATCATGGATAATTCTTAACTTTTCAAAATATGTTTAAGATGTTCTGCATTTTTATCTTTTAATCTATTAATAAAATTAGCTACATTTGTAGATTTTTTTAATATTAGGGGAACCTTGCATTCCTGAGATTGCTTCAATTTTTTCCAATTTTCTATCGGTATGTGTTTTTATTTTCTCATTTCCTGACCAAGCAGCCCTCATTTTTAAAGATGAGAAAACTAAGGCTCATGAGTTAATGACTTAAGTTAAGTCATTAAGTGACTTCCAAAAGATCAGAGAGTTCATCTCCCAGCCAGGTACACGCCCTTCCAAACAGAATTCAAATGTCCATTTCCCAGCCTCTCAAACTCATTTCCACAAATATCTGGGCACAGAGGTCAGAGACGGCATCAAAGAGGAATGAGGGAATTGATACAGGCTTTGCTTCGGGTCTCACTGTTGTTTGTTCGGGGCTGCTCTTCTCAGTTTGCCCAATATGCTGAGATTGTCAACTTCACACTGCCTGATGGAACTCAGAGGAGTGGCCAAGTCCTCGAGGTTGCTGGGACCAAGGCAATTGTTCAGGTAAGTGGTATCAGAGAGATGTTGGCTCAGTGAGTAAATGAACAAATGCAGTTTCCCACACTGCCTCACCTGTCCTGAAGGCAGGAAATGACCTATTGTCCTGACAGCCCCTCCTGTCCAGAGTAGGGCACAGCGATGCCTACAGTGGGAAGCCCCATGGTCTCTAGCAAGTCCCTTATCAGTTTAACCGCCACCTCTTGTTCCATAGGTATTTGAAGGAACCTCTGGGATCGACTCCCAGAAGACTACCTGTGAGTTCACAGGGGACATTCTACGAACCCCAGTTTCAGAGGACATGCTAGGTGAGGCAGGGATGGGTACTCCTCCATCCTTCTGCCCCAGCTTATCTGACTAAGTTGTTAGCTCACTGTATTGTTACTGCCTGTTTGTATGTCTGTCTTTTCCCATGAGGCAAGAGATATAATCTTTTCTTTGGTTCCTAATTCTAGTTCAAGTGGGATGAGGAAAGCATTGTCAGTAATCTACAGCAATAAACTATAGCAGGTGGTTGTCTGAGGTCTGCCTGAAAGGGACTGATAAGCAATTCATGTCTCCAAATTTATCTCAAGACCTGCCTACTTGGCTTGGCCACCTCTCCCCTCTTTCCAACCCTAGAATACCACTGTTAAAGTCATTTTCCTGAGCAAAGGTCTTCAGAGAGGAAGGAGGACTCCCAAGAGGATAGTCACTGTACTCAGCAGTCAGCTTTCTGGGGTCACAGAGGGTGGAGCAGGAGAGGGTAATGGGCAGTGGGTATTTTGGAAGGATGAAAGCTGGTAAAGTGGGCTGACAGCAGTGAGAGACCGAGGGCTGACCTGGGCACCCTCTTCTCCCCAACTTACTCTCAGGTCGGATTTTCAATGGCTCTGGCAAGCCGATCGACAAAGGGCCAGCTGTCATGGCGGAGGACTTTCTGGATATCAATGGTGAGTGAACGGAGGCCCTGGATGGCTTCTCGGGCCCAGCCCCTCAACACCTTTTTACCCCACTTAGTCATTTTTGCCACCTTGCTCTTGGAAGTTCTGTGTGAACACAGGCCAGGGCCGCTGACCTGTGCTAACCACAGGACCAGTCAGAGTAAGAGTAGATGGGGGTGACATGAGAGCAGCAAAGGACTCCTGTCCCCAAATCTTCCACTGAACCAGGACACTGCCCCCAGCACCACTGATATACAGTGTGCTGCATATGCCCCAGGGTCCTGTCCCCATCCTGAGATCACATCAGCACAACCCGCCTTCCTCCATTCTCCACCCATCCTGTCAGTTTACCGAAGGAGTGATGGAGGCCCACAGAAGCCTGATGTTTACCCAAGTCCACACAACAAGCTGATGGCAAAGCTCAGACACACATCTGTGCAGACAGGCAGTCTGTGAGTCACCTTCAGGGCCTCTGAGCCCTGCACAAGTCCTTGTTCACAGTGAGGGTGAACCGGCCTACCTCCTGCTGGCAATGCACTAGGGCAGCGCTGTCCAAGGTACCACAGAACCTGAGGTCTTTAAAACTTAAACCAACCCAAATAAGAAAATTTCATTCAAGCCACTTAACAGGACAGGAGGTGTGGCTCAGCGGGAAAGCACTTCGTCCCATATGCTAGGCTCTGGATTCAATCCCCAAGGTTAAAAAAAGGTGGGTCAAGCCACATTTCATATTGCCGCGGCCACATGTGGCTGGGGCCATACTGGGCAGCGCAGCTGAAGCACAGGTCCATCATCACAGGAAGTGCCACTGTTCGGAAGGCTTGGTGTGTTCGGGAAGGGCAAGGAGGGCAGAACCCCTGAGCATGGCTCCATGTCCTCACCGCAGGCCAACCCATCAACCCCCACAACCGCATCTACCCAGAGGAGATGATTCAGACGGGCATTTCTCCCATTGATGTCATGAACAGCATTGCCCGTGGTCAGAAGATCCCCATCTTTTCAGCAGCTGGGCTCCCCCACAATGAGGTGAGGCTCTGGTGCCACCAGGCAAGACCACGAGGCAGAGACATGCAAAGGCCCCAGGCTGATGATCCAACAAAGACAGCTCCTGTGCCAAGCAGGGAGTGGGTGACCAGCCTCCAGGCAGGCACTCAGGGCTGCAGAAGCCCTCCTCCACTTCCAGGCCTGGAGCAGGACTCGAAGCTGCTCTGAATGGCTGCGACACTCACAGGCTTGTGGCCCTCCTGGGCGTACCCCAGTGTTGAAATCCTTGCTTGGGATACTACAGCCTCTACCCACTTGTCCTCATATTAATCCGCCCCGGCTCCACCTACTCCAGCACCATCATCTGCTGGGACAGTTGTTTCCCCTCAGAGCAGCTGGTAGGATAATGTTTCTAGGCATTCCTTCCCCACTACTCCTGAGTGTTGCCCACCCCAGCCTTGAAATAGTGTCAGTTATAAGAAAGCACACCTGCTCCTACTCTTTTTCACACACTGACTTGGGACATGTGGTCTGGTAGTTCCACATATTATAAGCCTGGCATGTTGTAACCCTGGGTCCATAAACCCATCAGGCTGTGAGAAGGGCCTAGCTGCCCCATGCCAAGTAGCTCAAAGCCTGCCGAGGCCATTGCTGCTTGGAACTGCTTGTGACTCTGCCCTGTTCCTCATGGCAGGCAGACTGAGTCCTTTGCTAGCCACAGAACACCCCACTCCCAGAAAGACTGAAGGACCCAGGAAGCTCCTTCACTTCTCTTGGCTCGGCCAACCCTTACAAAAGACGTTGGCAGGGAGATGCACAGGAAATGTCCCTGTCTATCTCCTCAATGAAGCTCAGGGGGTGGGGACCGGGCTCTGACTCTGACAGTCTTCCTACCAACCCATTCTGCCTCAGATCGCTGCTCAGATCTGCCGCCAGGCTGGCCTGGTGAAGAAATCCAAGGCTGTGCTGGATTACCATGATGATAACTTTGCCATTGTCTTTGCAGCCATGGGGGTAAGAGAGCCTCCTTGGCAGACTGGAAGCTGCTAGCAAGCAGCTCTGTCTCCCTTGGACCCTTGCACAGCCTTATCTGACGGGAAGGGCACAGTCCTTCTCCTTGAGAAGCCACCAGAGTCCAGGTTAGTCTGACAGGAGAGGCAGCAGCCTGAGTGAGGGGCGAGGGTAAGCACACTGACCAAGGCAGTGTGTTCCTAAGGTGTCCCAAAGGCTGTGATAGCTATCAGATGGGCCCCGCGTGGCTAGAGGAGGAAATCACGGAACTTTGTGAGACAGGACAGTTTCAAGGAATACCAGGGGTCCTCTGCAGGTCAAAGGGCAGGGGGAGGAGCAGGTAGCAGGTGGCCAAGAGAGGGCAGGGAGGGTACTGTGCAGATCCAGACCAGAACAAGTCTCAACTTTTCTGGGGGCTCTATGAAGCCTTCTCAAGTTCCATGGTCACACCAGTAACTGGCACTTTTACCCCCAGAAGCTGTTAGCCAATGTATCCACAGGTTTTCCTGGGAGCTGGAAGGCCAGGCCCTGCCCCCAGGCCACAGGGCAGCAGCTCTAGCTCTCCTTGTTGTGTCTAGGTAAACATGGAGACAGCCAGGTTCTTCAAGTCTGACTTCGAGCAAAATGGAACCATGGGGAATGTCTGCCTCTTCCTGAACTTGGCCAATGACCCCACGTGAGCCCTCACCAATGTCCAGATGGCCCTCAAAGGGGCAGATCCCCTTGCAAGACCAGAGGGCTCAGGGCATGCCAGACCCAAGCCACAGGCTGGAATTGGGGGAACATCTGGGAAACTGAGGCCTGAGAAGGGCTTGGGTAGCCCACTGAGAGACAGAGGGAGCCAGACACGACCCCATCTGCCATCTATAGCCTCTCTGCTCTTCCCATGACCTTCATCCAGCTGCTGTCCTAAGTCAGGGCCTTTTGTCCCTGGGTCACTTCTACAAAGTTACCAGTAAAGAGATCACTATTCTCAGCCATTTACTTAGGAAAACTGCTTTTCTGAAAGTTTTTTTTTTTTTTTTAATGGAAATCGAAATCTGGGAGGCCATCTGGGTGAAAAAATATTTTACTGAACCAACCGAGGTATTAAGGGTCATCCAATACCTAAGTAACAGAATTACGGAGGCTGTGACAATATCACCAAGGAGACGAAATCACAGGCCCAGGTCTGGGGACTGAGAGAGCCTGGGGAGGAGGTGTTTTGAGAGTACATGGGAAGGGCAGGTACACTAAGTGAGCTCAGGATAGGAGCCAATCCCGAGGATGCAGGATGAGTGTGCTCCAGCTGACGCAGGTGCTGGGTGCTCCGGAGTAAGAGAAAGCTAAGCAGGTGCTGTGCCCCACCTGGCCCACACAGTGACATGCAGGGTCCTTTGTCCTCAATCCCCAAGGACAGGTCACACTCATTCTCACCAGAACCTCCCCGTGTCCCTTCTGCCTCTGTCTGTGCTCCTCCCTGCCCTAGGACAGCAGGCAGGGTGGGTGTCAGACTTGCTGGAGAATGCCCACTCCTCAGAACACAGCCCTAACCTTGGACCGAGGCCGGGAGCTCATCTTACCCACCTCCCTGCCGCTATCCATGGCCAGCACTCGGCCCTGGGGCTGTGTGGGCTAGTCCTGGGCCTCCAGGGTCTCTGAACACTGGCCATGCCTCCTCTCAAGGATCGAGCGGATCATCACCCCGCGCTTGGCACTGACCACGGCCGAGTTCCTCGCCTACCAGTGTGAGAAGCACGTGCTAGTCATACTGACTGACATGAGCTCCTACGCAGAGGCCTTGCGGGAGGTAAGCTGGCTAGCAAGGGGCAGCAGTCTTATCCCTGCCTCTCCCTAGGCCTGATGTTCCAGGGGTCACCTAGCAAAGAGGGAAGATTGCCCACCCAGTCCTGCCCCCAAGGCTCGGTCATGGCCTGGCCCTTCCTGCCTGTCCCCACAGGGCCACTAATCCTCCCACCTGCCCTTCCTCACATCAGCCTCTCAGCCCCTTTCTTACTCCAGTGCCCATGCATGTTGCAGGTCTCAGCTGCCAGAGAGGAGGTGCCCGGGCGCCGAGGCTTCCCGGGGTACATGTACACAGACCTGGCCACCATCTATGAGCGCGCGGGCCGCGTGGAGGGTCGGGGTGGATCCATCACGCAGATACCCATCCTCACCATGCCCAATGACGGTAGCCACTCAGCAGATTCCGCCCTCCAGGGTCCCCGTTCCCCTTCTCACCGAAACCTGCAGAGGTCCTTGCAGCTGGCTCTGCCTTTCCTTTGCCCACCTCTATGCCATCACTTCCCCAGGAGAACAGCAGCGGCTCGGACTGCCTGGTGACCTGGGCCGTCCACGCTGACGCCGGTGCATTTTCTCGTAGACATCACCCACCCCATTCCAGACTTGACGGGTTTCATCACTGAGGGACAGATCTACGTGGACAGACAGCTGCACAATCGGCAGGTAGCGCTAACCTTCCTCCCACCCTGCACTCACACCCTAAGATCCAGAAAAGAGGAGGTGCAGGCCAGGCAAACCCGAAGGAGACACACCTGGGACAGCCCCGGTACCGGCCCACCTGGCTGGGCGATTTGGAGGTATTAACCCCATCCATCTGAGAAGCACGTAAGGACCCTCATGCAGATCACAGATACTAAGTACACGCTAATTCTTTCACCTTTCTGGTATTTGGTGAGCAGAAAATAAGAGGTAAGCGGCGAAAATAGATTTATGTATAGTGTGCCAAAGGTTAAAAATGTCTGTCCCATCCATCTATTAAGGCTGACGCGTTCTCTTCAGGTTTTCTTTGTAACCACTCGCTGCCAACTTTCAACCTGGTTTTTGTCCAAATAACCAACCGTTTTGTAAAATCTCCCCCAACCATATTCTAAGGGTGCACGTGTGGGCACAATTTAAGGGAAGTGGAGGGAGGCAGGTGAGGCCCTGAGAAGCTGGGGAGCGGCAGGGGAGCGGAGCCCGGCCTGGCGTGACGCGGCCTCGGCCCCCCAGGTCTACCCCCCTATCAACGTGCTCCCTTCGCTGTCGCGGCTCATGAAGTCAGCCATCGGGGAGGGCATGACCAGGAAGGACCACGGGGATGTCTCCAACCAGCTGGTAAGAGGCAGAAGAAGCCAGGGGCGGCAGGGAGGGCGGTTTACCGGAGCCGCCGTCGGAGCTCCGTCTGGACAACCTTTCCTCCTGGCAAAATCCCGTGCCCGGAAGGGCGACGCCAGCGCGGGCGGGCGGCGCCGCCGGGCCCGCGGTGACTCTGGCCCGCCCCCACCGCAGTACGCCTGCTACGCCATCGGGAAGGACGTGCAGGCCATGAAGGCCGTGGTCGGGGAGGAGGCGCTCACCTCCGAGGACCTGCTCTACCTGGAGTTCCTGCAGAAGTTCGAGAGGAGCTTCCTCAACCAAGGTAGGCGCGGCGGGCGGGCGGAAGGGGCGGGGCACGCACGGGGGCGGGGCATCCAGGGGGCGGGGCCTCCAGACGGCCCCGCCCCGCCGCCCCCGCCAAGCCGTCCGCCGTCCCCAGGCGCCTACGAGAACCGCTCGGTGTTCGAGTCGCTGGACCTGGGCTGGAAGCTGCTGCGCATCTTCCCCAAGGAGATGCTGAAGCGCATCCCGCAGGGCGTGATCGAGGAGTTCTACTCCCGCGACGGGGCGCAGGGGGCCGCGGCCGACACCGCGCTCTAGGTGGCACGCCACCACCCACCCGCCCGGCCCGCCCCAGTTCACCGCCTCCGGGCCCACTTGCAGCCCCGCGAACGTGGCGCTCCGTCACCGCGCTGTCCTGCCAGCCTCCTACTGTCTTAAAAGCTCTCCCCCTTGGCCCCCAATAAGAAGCGACTAAGAATTTATTTTAGGTGAAAACAAGACTGGCAAAAAATTGGTAATTGTTGAAGGACAGGTGATGGGTCCATGGAGACCACTAAGCTGCTTTCTAAAAACCAACAACACACACACGTGTACGCACACACATGGATGTAGGTATATGACTGAGACAGGATAATCACAAGTTGAAAGAAGGAAGGAAAGAAAAAAAAGAGAAAAAGAGAGGCAGTTCAGCACTCTCTAGGGCTCAATCTCCAATACTACAAAATGGGAAGAAAATAAAGTTGCATTAGGGCGTTAACAGCAGACAGTAAAATTCCTCTAAGGAAGATATCTATCTTCGTTAAGAAATACCTCGATAAATTCCTGGGGTAGATGGTGCCCTTGTGGGCCATGAAGGCACAGCCATAGTCACAAGCAATGCTTGACTTTAAGCAGCTCGGCCTGAGAGCGGCCAGGGAGCTATCTGATTTGCTGCACATAGAGAGGGAGCAGAGTCACTAGGGTGATAGCCCAAGGGACACGAGACACCAAGAGTGCTGGAGGCCAGGGAGAGATCACTAATTTAAAAATGAGTAAAGAACATTGGAAATTCCTTTGAGTGATGTCACCCCCTGATTTGTTCCCCCCCCCTTATAAATAAGTCATGAATCTAGAAAGGACTCACCACTGCTTCTTAAAAAGGGAGAGGGAAGGTCGGCAAGTTAGAACATCAGCAAAAAGATGAATATGATTGCTACATCAATGTGTTCTAGAAGCAGGTCGAAATTCTTCGTTCAAGAGCTGGAACCAGCTCGAGAGGAGCTTCCTCAACCAAGGTAGGCGCTGCGGGATACAATTTTCAAGACAATTGACAACCATCTTGGAGAAAGATTTAGCTGTCTATAGAGCATTTTAAAAATTTATTAACAAGTTTATTGAGATATGATACATCACTATATGTATCATATTCATAACTGTATGACTGTCTATTCATAACTGTATGACTGACCATTTTTAAGTATCTTCACAGAGTTAGATAACCACGTGTACAATTTATTTTAGAACATTTTCACTGCCACTAACAAAATCCTGCCCCTGTAGCATCACCCATCAACCTCTCCCCATCCACACCTTCCCCAGCCTGAAGCAACCATCTATCTACTCTGTATCTCTATGGATTTGCTTACTCTGGACATGTCCTATAAATGGATTTGTACAGTATGTGGGCTTTTGTGACTGGCTTATTTCACTTAGCGACACATTTTCAAGGTTTATGTTGTGCGATAATATCATACATCCATTTTTATTACCGAGTTATGCTCCAGTGTGGCTATTCCTTCTTCTATCTGTCCATGGGAGGACACGCTGTTTCCATTTTTTAAGCTATACTGAATAATGTGCCTGCCGATGAACATTTGTGCATGTGTTTACATGGATGTATGTGTTCATTTCTCCTGTGTGTACACCTAGGAGTGGAATTGCTGAGTTGCATAACTCAGTTTATCCTCCTGAAAACTACCAGACTGTTTTCCAAAGCAGATGAATCATTTTACTTTCCTATGAACCATGTGTAAGGGTTCCAATTTTTTCATTATCTTTTTCATCACAGCCATGTGAGTGGATGTGACCTGGTGACTCACTGGGGTTTTGAATTTGCCAGTGTCATAGAGTTTATCAAAGTTGTTGGCAAGTAATTATTTATAATATTTCCTTGTAATTCTTTATAGTTCTGTAAAGTATGTAGCAAAATCCCCACTAATTTTGTATGACTTTCTTTTAATTTTATTGAGTCTTGGTTTGTTTGCTTTTGTTTATTGAGACAAGGTCCTGTTCTGTAGTCCAGGCTAGTTCTGAACTCACTATGTAGCCTAGCCTGGCCTTGAATTCTCAGCATTTCTCCTGCATCAGCCTCACAAGTGCTGGGATTACAGGCATGCGCCACCATACTGGCTTATATGGTGTTGGAGTATTGAACCAGGGCCTTGCCCTTGCCTCTGTGCTATTTCTCCGCCCCCTAGAGTCTTGGTTTATGACTCAGCATATTGTCTACCATGCAGAATATTTCACAGACACTTACGAAGTTGGGTCCCCAGAAACCAGTGAGCGAGCTCACATGTAGAGCAAGTAAAGGATTGAACTTGGGAAGAGGACAGATGGAGGTCTACCTCTACTTGTACCAGCAGGTGTCTGCCCTGCCTGTGGCCCTGGCCTCTGGGCTTCCAGGGTGAGGAGCGCTCTCTTCCCCAGGTCTTCTGCCTGTTCCCTCTGGATTACCTGCAGCCTCCTACTCCCCAGGGAGACTGCAAAGACAGGAATACCTTAAAATTGTTATCAATCCTGGCAGTCCAGGAGAATTATCTGGGGAATTATATAAAATGCCAACTCCTGGGCCACAAACCCGCTCAGTTCATCTGAATCTGCTGATATAAAGTCCCTTGTATTGGTCCTTTCCCCCTAGGTGATTCTAATGTATATCCAGAGCTGCTAAATACTGACACAAATACTGAAAGAGATCCCACGTGAAGGTAATGAGGGTAAGCCAGAAGTCCTTTGGAACAAAGGCTAGCCGCTCCCAGAAGTGATGGAATCCTCCTGCAAAGCATCACCTCCTAATTTTATTTTACTTTTTTGAGACAGAGTGTCTCTAGTCCAGGCCGGTTCAGAGCTCACTGTGTAGCCAAGACTGTTAATTTTCATTTTAATTCAATTGCCAAAGCCCCACAGGGGCAGGGCAGAAACCCGGGGATTTCAAAGGTGCATGGCAGGGGTGCTGACTCCCGATCGCTGGGGTTAGGGAGCAAGTGGGCCTCACTCCCGGGTGCAGATTCTGTAATTCCATCTCTGTAGCTCACCGAGGCCTCGGAGGCTCTTTCTCCTTTAGTTTTCCTAGCAAACTCCTGGAATGTTGAGGTACTGAGGGAAGAAAGTGATAAGAAACGGGCAGTCAAGTGGGACCAGGACTGACGCAGGAGCCTCAGGAGTTAAGGGTCAGGAAATGAGAACGTGGTGGAGTCGGCGGGTACACAGCTCGCCGCCGGGCAGGCACAGCAAGCACAAGGCCCTGGCTTCCATTTCCCAGCACCACATGAACCAGGCAAGGTGGCACGTATCTGTACTCCCAGCACTCTCGAGGCTGAGGCAGGAAGACTGCCCTGAATTTGAGGCCAGCCTGGGCTACATCCATCTTGAGTTCAGGACCAACGCAGACAACCGAGCAAGACCCTGTCTGAAAAAAAGAGAAAAAATCTTAAGTGACCCAGCTATAGCTAGAACAGTTCTTTAACCCCAGCCAGCGTGTAGACAGATGGTGCTTCTCCGCTAACCTCGCTCCCTCCCTGAGGCGTCGCGCCCCGCGACGGGCAGGCTCAGGTGCCCACGCTCACGAAGGCGGAGCGGACAGGGCCCAGGCCGCCTCGCGGCGTGCGCTCGCTCCGCTGTAGGAAGAAGTGGAAAGCCGCTTTTTGGAGGAAGAGGGGAGATCCGTACTGGCAGCTTAAAAACGCTTCCTTTCCCTCCGGAAGTCTACTTGCGAGAAGCCCCCCAGCACGAGTCCACGCGCCCACGCGCGGCAGCCCGCAGATTCGCGGGCCGCGCTGCGTCACAACGTGCGGGGCGCGTGGGTCGGCGGTCGGAGCCAGCTCACAATGCGACGCTCGGGGAGGGTCTCGAAATTGTGTTCGCGCCCGTGCGCAAGCAGGCCGCAGGCCACGGTGCGCGTGGGGCGCGACTTAATTTCCGGTGCGCTTCCGCGTTCGGCTCTGCAGCCTGAGGGTCCCGGGCAGGGTCCCCGCGGGCGCCCAGCTTGGTACCTCCAGCGCGCAGCCCCGGGCGCGGTTGGCCGGGCGGTGGCTGCCGCCCTGGCGGCGGCTGCGGGGGGCCGCGGGGAGCCCCCGAGGCGCGGGGACCGGGCCCCGCGGGACCCAGCGCGGGGCGGGGGCGCGCCGGGCGGGGACGGCGCTCGCGCTGGAGAGGGGCCCGGGCGACTGCCCCCCGTGCGTCCCGCAGCCCAGCCCGGCTCACCGCCGCCCGGCGCAGGCTTCAGCCCGGCCGCGTCGCCCAGGAACTACTCGCAGCTGTTCGCGGCCGCCGTGGGCAACGTGGAATGGCTGCGATTCTGTCTGAGCCGGGACCGTGGGGAAGTCCGGAGGGACGACAAGGTAAGACCTCGGAGAGTGCGGGCGGAGACCGAGGGTCGCGCGGAGACTCCTCGCGGAGGACCCGAATGGGGGTATCTTGTGTGGATGGCCCTAGCCCACCTAACGTAGGGGTCCCGGTGTGGGGCACGGAGGTGGGCTGAGCTGATAAGCGCAAAGCAGAGAGGGAAAGCAGTGCTAGCCCCGCCCGGGGCCCGGGGGAGAGGGGGACACCCCACCGCACTGCGGTGTGAGGGTGTGGACCCTGGGCGCCCGTGCGGCTCAGCCTTCTCCTGCTCTCTGGACCCACAGGGGTTCACGGCCATCCACTTCGCCGCCCAGTGGGGCCAGCTTACGTGCCTGCAGGTCCTGATAGAGGAGTACAAGTTTCCCGTGGACCTGCCCACCAGCGACAGACAGACACCCCTGCACCTCGTCATCCGCAAACACAACAAGACTGCAGCGCTCCCCTGCATTCACTACCTGCTCAAGAAAGGGGCAGGCGTCAACGCGTGAGCCCCGCTCGCATCCGCGCACCCGCAGGGAGGCTGGTCCATGCAGGGAGGCAGAGAGCGTGTTGATCCCCAGAGGCCAGGGTTGGGTCCCTAGAAAGCCGCGAGCGAGCTCACACGTGGAGCAAGTAAAGGATCGAACTTGGGAAGAGGGCAGATGGAGGTCACATTCCAGGTTTGCCCTTGCTGTTAGAGCAACAGGGAATTCCTCAGCCTTCATGAGCGCCAGTGTTCTGGTTTCCAGACTCAATAGCACGTTGGGATCCAGTGGGGGCTTCAAAAATGCCAGTGCCTGTGTTCAAATGCGGAGATTGAATGGGTTGGTAGTGTGGTGGCGGCTCTGCAAGTCAAAAACTTACCCCAGGCGTTTCCACTTGGCAGTCAAGTTTGGGAACCACTGTTGAGTCTTTTACCAAGATTTTGAGGAGATACCAGTGCCTGTCTCATGGGGCTCCTGTGATAACCGAGAGAGGGCATGGCACGCAGGAGACGGTTCCTTCCAAAGACCGAGCGTGTTAGTGACATGAAGCAGGCACAGAGGTTAAATGTTGTATGGTTTCTCTAATATGAGATAACCATAAAACAAGTAAAAGAGAGGTGAAAGAAAGTAAGGAGACTGGAGAGGGAAAGAGGATGAGGGGGTGATGGGGTGGGAAGGGGAAGGATGGGGTATGGAAATTAAAAATTAAAAAAAGAAAATGCCAAGAGAAAAAATTAAGCATGCACCTGTGTGCTAATAAGTGCCATTCCAGACCTGGAGATACAGTAGCAAACACACAGAAAAGTGCCCTGCCCTCCTAAAGCTGACAGGCTAGAGCCCCAAGCACGCAGTAAATTAGCAAGTGAATAAATAAATGGCTACAAAGAGAAGGAACAGCAGGTGAAGTGGGAGGAAAGGGGACGAAAGGACCTTCTCGGGAAAAGGTAATCACCTCTAAGGAGGTGACACTTGCAACATGGAGACTAAAGGAGCCAACATGAGGCAGAGAGAAGATCATAAGCAAAGGGCCTGTGCTGGAGGAGAGACACGGTTAGAGGACAGGGTCAGGAAGAGGCGGGACCCGGATCTGCAGACCTCATGGCAAGACAAGAGGAAGGGGTGGGTGTGGCTGAAGGGGGCCTGGAGACTTCCGAAACAACCCAGCTCTCCTTCCAGCAGTTCTTGCCGGCCAGGTACTCTACGGTCAGATTTTCTCTGCTCATTTAGTCCAATCCCTCCAACGGTAGAGAAACTCAAGGTCCAGAGAGGGCAAGGGACATGACTAGGGTCTACCAGTGGGCTGGTGGCAGAGCAGGGCCAGGAGTCGGGCTGGCCCGCGTATCTGATGAACAAATGCTCTTGCCCTTCCTTTCCGTGCTTTCCCCACTGTGGGGCCCTCTAGTTGTACAGGCACCGGTTCCACGCCCTTGCACCAAGCAGCCCGGGAAGGCCTCCTGAGCTGCGTGCAGGTCCTGGTCCAGAGTAATGCCAATGTCCATGCTCAAGATGTCACAGGCTGCAAGCCCATAGACTACTGCAAAATGTGGAACCACCGTGCCTGTGCTCGGTGAGGATGTAAGGGCCACCCAAAGCCTGACACTCCATCCTTTTCTCCCAGTCCCTCTCTTACCTGTCTCCCAGGGCCTTCACCCAAGGCTAAGCTTTCAAGAGGACAGTTAGAGTAGACCGATGGCGAGGGGCTACACTGATAAGGAAGGTCCCTGCTCAGGACATTAGCCAGGTCTCACAGCCTTTAGGGTGAACACACTCTCCTCTCTCCTACCTTGCCCTAGGACCTCTGGCTCCTAATCAGGAGGGCCATGATCAGGCCATCAAAGACTTTGCTCTTTCCCCTAAGCGGGATAGGTACTCAGGCTCATCACCACTCCAGCAGCTCCTTCCACCCCCATCCACCCATCTAGGCCCTCAGCAACTACTGGTCCTCCCAGCCCCCATGGCAGCTCAGTCTGTGGGGAGTAACATGCCCCTCCACCTTGGCACCAGGTTCTTGAAGGATGCGATGTGGAAAAGGGACAAAAAGGACTTTGCACATGAGATGGTGAAACTGAACCAACTCAAGGACCAGCTGGCTCTCATGGAGCGCAACTATCTGATTGAGTATCAGGTAAGGAGGAGTGGGCAGGGCCAGGCATTGGCTGCTGTGCCAGCTTGTGAGCAGAGCAGGGACCCATGGCTGCGGCTAGAAGCGCTCAGACCCAAAAAGAGTCTCCAGCCACCCAGTACTCTGGGGATATTCCTCCCTGTAAACCACTCCTTTCTATCAACAGCCTCGGCCTGTGTCACGGGGCAAACGATGTAAATTAATGAATATTCATGAGTCCCTCTTGGTATACTACCCCACTTCAAGATGAGGATCTCTAATAAGATGGGGCCCAGCTGTCAAAGGGACTCTCACTTTGGTTAAAAAGAAGAATCAAGGCCAGGCACACACTTGTAATCCAAGCACTCTAAGAGTAAGGCAGGAGGACTACAATTTTTGAGTCTGGCCTAGGCAATTTAATGACTCATCAAGAACCTTTCTCAAAATTAAAATATATTCAGAGGGAAAGCCCTGAGTTCAATGCCCAGTACAAAAAAAAAAAAAAAATTCACCCTTCCTCTCAGCACACGGCACTCATTTTGCACTAGGCACCTGCTAGACCCTGCATTCCAAAAACCAGTATGGTGTGGTCCTCACGCAGATCTAGAGGCTGGTAAGGTTAAGTTCCCATAGTGAGTGTGTGTGGTAGGGGGAGGACCTAGGATGGTGCAAGAGGGGATACTTAAGAGCAGTCTTCCATACGGCAGAAGTTGGCCATATGAAACAGTAGGGAAAGGCTGACCAGGCAGAGGTAATATTAGGTGGAAAGGAACAGAAGTGTAAGGGAACATGATACACGTGGAAAACCGCAGCTTTAGGGATCAGATGTGTAGATCAATGACATAGTCTGGATAGGAAGAGATTTTAAACAATTATATAAGATGCAAAAATCAGAAAACCCAGAAGGATGCTGGGAATTTTAATTGAATCCCTAAGTGGGGAGAGTTTCAGGGCCCTATTACTATTCTACTACTCCAGCTACATTTCTTTCCTTGGATTTCTCATTGTTTGTGTCACCCAGCCCTCAAGGCACACGTATATCCAGAGGAGACAAGGTCCATCTGTCTCCTGTGCCCCTAACCCTTTCCAGAGCCTTTTGTAGATCTCCACTCAGGAAATCTCTTGTTGGCCTCAATTGGATCATGTGTCCATTCTGGTGCTAATGACTAGAACTAAGGGAAAGCCATATGCTGATAGACTTAGATGTGGGGCAAGGCTGATGGAATTATGATGATTGGCTTAACCTAATTAGAGCCTACTCCTGGAGCTGGGTCAATCTCCAAAGCACCTGATTGCTTAGCAGCAGTCTGGGTGGGGAGTTCTGTGACAGGTGGAAGGTTCAATTCCAGCAGAGGCAAGGACAAAGCTCAACTGAGTCACTGCCACCCAGGCTGGGAGCCAGCCAACTGTCCTCGCCTACATGACTTCTCAGATCTCACTACTTCTAAGGAGCCATCCAGTTAGCTCTACCCAATTCTAGGTCTTCCAAATCTACTCCTTCCAAGGGCAAAGCAGTCACGCACACTTCTCATTTGGCTGTTCCCCAATCAAACCAGAGACTCTCTTCCTGCGTACATGTCTCTACAATCAGACTGGGGATTCCTCTGGAGAAGGGAACTTGTCTCCCATGAGACTGAGGTTTTCCCTAAGGCAGGGACTGTGTCTCTGTGCTCAAGCAGGAGGCTCACCAAGTCAAAAGCTTATTTCCCTTATCAGAGTGGAGGCTCCCCTGCAGAAGAGGTGGTGTCTCATCAGTCCAGGAACTCCTTTAAGGCAAGACTTGTCTCCTCCATCGGAACAGGACTCTCCCAAGGCAGGCGTTTCTCTCATCAGATTTAGGGGTTCCTTACTACAAGGACAGCGTCTGGTAGTTAGATGTGAGGTTTCCAAGGATGACAGCCACAGGGTCTCCTTCCTTATAATCTGTCCTGTGCCTTCTGTTGCAGAAAGAACACCAACTTCTGAATGAGTTGGATTTCAGGAAGTGGCTGCATAGCAAGCTGGTCTCCAACGCCAAGCAAGAAATTGGTGCCCCAACTTGGCCTATTGCTCTTTCCAGGACCTTAGGAGCCCAAATTTCCAAGAGCTTCCACCATTCCATATTGGCCCGCCTGCAAAGCATGAACCGGCCCAAGGTGCCACCCAGGCCCACCTACTGGAAGCCTAAAATCCGTCGGCCCAACTTGTGGAATCTTAGTAACAACCCTTCCACATCTCCTACCACTGAGATCAACTTCCCGCAGGGCATCCGCCTGGGCGTGCACCCAGACCCTTGCCAGGAGCCTGACTTTCAGGGCTACGTGAAGGTGACTAAGAATGTGAAAGGTGGTACACAGCTGCACACTGTAGATGGCCACTGGGTGGCGCCTGTACCCCAGCTGCCTGTCGAAGTGGTAGTCCGCGTGCTGCACCCAGGGGTTCGACCTTATAGGATGAAGGTGCCCCAGGGCTTTTATGTCAACAGCATACTGGACACACCCCAGCGCCGGCACTTGAACCAGGACACTTTCCGGACTAACACTATGGCCATGACGCTCCGAGACACATTTGATGAAGCCTTCCTGGCAGCAGTGCAAGCTCATCAAGAGCTCCCAGCCCTGCCTTCCCCTCAAGTTCCAACATAAAGTTATTGTAACCTTCTACAATGAAGGCTGAGGGGTGGTAATGTGTACTGTGAGTGGGAAGGAAGGGGCGGGGTGCCCAAGGGGTGTCCCACTCTCAAGCTCAAGGATAGACCCACTCTTGTGCCTTTCCCCAAAAAAGCCCAGACCCCAGGCTGGCCTTCTCTGCAAAGAAATCTCTTGATTTTTCCAGACATTTCCAAACTATGGTAGAGCCTCAAGTTTCAGGTTGGAGTCTGTCATTATCCTGGGCCCTAACAGTGTAAAAGTGACACTCTGGTTCCCTAAGACCCTCCCCTCCTCCACCCCAGCCCTCCAAGAACAAGGCTTCCAGGAAGGAGGACCCTCCAGAGATCCTACCCCTTGCTCAGATTAAGTCTTGTCTGCTGCAGGATTTAAGCAGAATGTGTCCTGGTTCAAGTCCTGCCCCACCTTTTTCCTTTGCAGTATTGGGAAGTGAGCCCAAGCTGGTCGTGAACCCACTAGTAGCCCAGGCTGGCCTTGGACCACAGCAATCCTGCCTCAGCCTTCAAGTGCTGGGATTACAGGCATGTACCCAGCTTTATGTGGTGCTGGGGAATTGAAATCATGGCCTTGTGCTTGCTAGGCAAGCGCTTGAACCACTGTGCCGTTCCTCTAACCCCCAGTCCTTTTTTTAAATTTTAAGACAAGATCTTACTAAACTGCCCAGTCTGGGTTCAAATTTGCGTTCCTCCTGCCTCAGCCTCCCAGAGGGCTGGGATTACTGACAAGCATCACCATGCCCAGCTTCTGAGCCTCACCCTTCAACTGCAAATCCAGGTACAGTAGAGGAGGGCTAATGTGTTACCCCGACACAGGCTTCCGTGATACTAAGGACTGCCAGCCCTCACTCAAAGCCACCCCTACGGTTTTCACCATTCAGGGAGACATGGAGAACGTGAGGAGCTGCAGGTCCAACTTGAGACTACAAAAGCATTTCTTCTTCCTCTGGGAAGGTATCAAGGTCCCCTGAGTCCCCTCAGAGGCATCACAGTCCATTCATTAAACAAACATTTATTGAATACTTTCTATATGCCAGGTGCCAAACCAGGCACTATTGATACAAAAATTTAAGGACGGTCCCTGCCCTCAAGGAGCTTACAGTCTAGTGGGGAGAGAGCAACCATAAAACAGGCAAGTAATCCCAGTGATCTATGTAGTATCCGGGGGAGGAGGAGCAGGGAATTCAAAGATTGCTGGAGGAAGTAAAATCTAAGTTGAGACTTAACAGAGAAAGTATCAAATTCAGGGGAAAAAAGGGGAATCAACGTGGTAGGAGAGCCACGGTGTCTCTGCATAGAGGAGGCTGGGACCCAGAGTGCAAGAAGGCGAGTGATGAGGCCAGAGAGGAGTAGGGACCAGGACACTAGACACGGCCATGTTAAGGGGTTTGGACTTTATCCTGAGTGCTATGGGGAGATGCCAAGTTTTAGGCCAGGGAGTGAACGGCTCAACTGCATTTTGGAAAGGTTAACTCCCGGCTGGCCTTGGGATACAGAAACAGCAGGAGGCTGCCACAACCACCCAAACCACCCAAGTAAAAGCTGATGATAGTGAAAATGGTTTAAACCAAGTGACGTCAAGAAAGCAGCTTTGACAGTTTTTAGAGATTGGATGTGGGAGACAGAAAAAGCAAGAATTAAAGGTAAGTTTCTTGTACGACTTGTAAGAGGTCTCAGGGCCATGACAGGTACTCAAAAGGAGCAGGTCTGAAGAGGACAGCAAGAAAGTGCCACCTGGGGCACAAACTTGAGTGATCTATGCACCCGAAGAGCAAGAGAACTGTGACTCAGATTAGAAGGATAGTGGGGCTTGGTCAGCTCCAGGCTCCTGGACACAGTCCCTGAAGCCATCGGCATGGAGGGACTTCCCAGGGAGTCTACAACAGAACCCTGAGAGTCCCCAGTGTGCATGGGCCAAACCGAGAAGCCTGGGGAATGGAGACTGGAAAGAACAGCTAGAGAAAAGGATAACCAGCTATGGGATGGGCCAGGAAAGCAGGATTCAGGAAGCTGAGGCCGAGATCAGTAGGATAAAGTATAAATAAGATGCTAGATACAGCCAGTAGAGTCCCCCGGTCACCCCTGGAAAGCACTGACCTGCTAGCAGCAGAGCACACAGAGGGGCAAGCTCCATTGTCAGGGTGAGGAACAAGAAATGGACAGCAAGGAGGACTAGAACCAGCCTTCAGCCCATTGGTGAGGACGATACTGGCCTCTGTCCTCTACCTTGTCTGCACAGCAGAAAGGGCCTGGCAGTCTCCCTTGCACCCAACAATCAAAATGTCTAGTCCTCCCAGGGAATGGGGAAAAACCGGTAATTTTAGAATAGAAATGCCAAAGCCAGGAAAATAAAGGGCTATGATGGGATTTCAGGCATGACACAAAGGTGTTCGAGCATAGGGTCTTGTGGTGACTTAAGGGTGCCACCTGTGTACAACCCATCCTGTGCTCACCAGCCTCACTGTGAGGTATAGGACACGGCCAGTGATGGCTCTTACTGGGACTTCATTCCCATACGCACTGCGGCGCACTTGCAAGGCACTTTGTTGGAGTGCAAGGTCAACAAATGCTGGTCTGCGCCTGGGATCTGGCCTGCCTTCTTGGAAGGCAGAGATCATTTCACTGGGAGCCAGGAGCACATAAACAGAGTATCAGGCCTTGTGTGCTCTTACAGTGACAGAGAGCCTGTCCCACCAAACCCATTTATTTTAAAATAAGGCGACAGCGCAGGCTGCCTGGAAGCTAATTTGTATTTTTTCTTTGAGCCTGAGACAGAATTCAGCCAGAAACTACTCCTTTTTCCCAGAGGAAGACTTATAAATAGAATACTGTAGATGTTCTGAAAAATCTAACCCAGTCCTAAACTGTCTCCTTCCTACCCTCAGCCTGACAGAGCCTTGAGGAAAGATGAAACGGACATAGGCATACAGAGACCACTGCACCCCGCCCCCCACATCCTGCCTTGACTCTGCCCCTCCTATCTGCCCCCTTCCCAGCAAGGGCCACAAGAAGAGTCCCTTCAGAAGGGTCCGACCCAGACTCAGAAGAGGGATCACTGGAGCAAAAGCTATCCAGCCCCGGCAGAAGGTTAGCAGGAAGAAAGGAAGATGAACTTCTGGGGCATTAAGGCAAACAGCGCCACCTAGAATCTTTATTCAAATGGGAATCAGCAAGTGGACAAAAATCACAGTTCAACAGCAAAAACCATTTCTCTCGGAAGTGCCAAGCCATATCCCCTCCCTACAGCCATCTGCCCAGGGGACCTGTCACCGGCTATTCTGCAGCTCCAGAGACCCAGCTCTGATTGCCCTGGCTCTGCCTGAACCTCCCACCCACCTCAGGAGGAGGGGGGAAGGGCTGGGGAACTAGGCCTCTCGGCTGAGTAGGCTTTGCACCTCCCTGAGGGAGATTTTAGGCCCGGCAGCATCAGATCCTAGCCAAACTAAGCCCCCAAGGAAGGTAGGGATGAGGCTTCAGAACTGAAGGGAGGGAAGCCAGGGCCTTCCAGGCTCCCAGCCCCTTCCTAGCACAGAGGCCTGAAGACTCTGTTGGTCTTGTTCCACATTCCCTCCCCAGGGGCTCAGTATATCTTCTGACGACTGGGCAAGATGGCCTCTTTGATGAAGGAGAAGACAACCAGGATCCCTAAGCGTTTTCCCCGCTTGCCTTTGGTGAAGTAATTGGAGACCACGTCATCTGCGAAGACACAGGCAGGGAGGTGAGTACAGGAGAGGACAGTGTGTATGCATGCCCGTGCGTGCATGTGTGTGCGTGCGCGCACACCACTCTCCCAACCCGGAGCCCCGCTGTCTCATCACAGTGCTGGGCTCTGCTTCCCTCAGGCCACTCAGTCCTTGCCGGAGTCCCCTGCCTAGCGCCTTACAAACCCCTCCTCACCTCCGGGCTGCATGGTGGAGGGCAGGACATTCTCTCCAGCCGAAAGTGACACAAAGAATGCAAATGGGATTATCCACAGGCAGAAAGTGAAATAGGCCAGGACCTGGCAACAAAAGAGACTGAGAAGAGAATGCCCTCGGCACCAGAAGTGAGCCAAGCCTGGCCACCAGGGGTCGTGGGGAAGTGGTGGAGTGCACAGAGGCCTGTCGTAAACTCTGCCGCCCGGCATCCTCAGACATAAGGATACTTCAGTCGGGAAAGGCGGAAGGTGACAGTGACTGCTAACATCCCAAACAAGTGACCTCTTTTTCCCCTAGGGCTTCAAACCAAAGCTGCAGTGTATGGGAAAATCCTGGGAAGAGAAAACATTGGCAGGAAAGCTGGGGCTTATGGCTGTAGCCTGCCCCTAACTGTGAGGTCTGCTTCAGACAAGGCTAGCCCAGGATGCGCCCTCTGGGCCTCAGGGTACCCAAAGGTTTCACTGGAGGACAGCAGTGTCCTCTCCACTTTAGCCAACGGGATGCCTTCTGCTTCTTAGCCAAATAACTTCAAAATCATCTATATCATATTTCAGATTATGCTGAGGTCATAATACAAATCCTGCAAGTCCCCTCTCTACTTCCCAATCCATGGAATTCTCTGCATGTGCTGGAAACATCGTACCTCTGAGAAAGGGTAGTATTCTTCAGCAAAAAACTGAAATGCTAGGTAGTGATTTACCACCACTAGTCCTGTTAAGGGAATGAAAAGTTGGTTAGTTTGGAGAAACAGCGTAAAACTGGACTTTTTATTTTTAAAAGGCCTTAGGAAGTGGGAGCCCTAGGTCTTCCTCCTGACTCTGCAGCCAACTCAGAGCATGGCTGTGCAGCAAGTACACTACCTCCAGAACTCAGTTCTCCATCTGTCAAGATGAGAGAATCAGTCCCAACCTGGCCTCTGTAAAGAGCATAACAAAATGAGAAGGTACATGAGAAAGCTCCAAAATATTACAAGCATGAGGCTTCTGAATCATATAATCCAAAACACGACGATAAACCAGTTTTGATTGTATGTGAATTTTAAAGGACTCACTCTCGGCTAGGCATGATGGCACACGTACAATCACAGAACTCTGGGATGCTGAAGCCAGGAGATTGTAAGTTCCTGCAGAATCTTAGCAACTGAGATCCTGTCTCAAACCAAAACCTCCTCCACGAGCTGTAGGTGTGCATGGGTGTGCAAACCAGACCCTAGGAGATTCCATTTCGAATAGGCCTCATCATTCTCGTTCTTGGAAATGGCAGTGTATAGACACGCTGAGGTACACTCTTAGGTTCTCAAGAATCCTGAGGAGGGGTCCTGGCCCATCTTGCCCTAGGGTGAGGCACACTAGTCTGAACTGAAATGCTTCGGTCCTTCTCACGTTGCAACCAACTTTATGAAAAAGCAATGAGCAGATCCGAGGGCTAGGCTGCTTGAGGCAAGCGTCGCTGCCTGTTTCCATGGTGAGGTGAAAGCAGGCACCAGAAAGAACATGTTTCAGGAACCAAAGCCCCCTCACACTCACCTCACAGAAACAACCATTTCTCTCTCCTCCCTTCCTGCTTCTTCCCTTTTAAGGCAGAGACCACACTCCACTGTGCTTAGCAACATGCTAAACTAAGGGATTTTGGAAGATGAGATGGTGCGTGGTGCCCATCAGTTCTTTCAGCAAAACTCCCTCCGGCATCTAAATGGCAGGCTGAAGGAGTGGCAGAGGAAGCCAAGGGAGCCTGCTGCCGGGGTGAGGTGTCCTGGATGACACAGAGGGGCCTGGTCTCCAGGGACGGGCTTCCATAAAAGCCCCTGCTGAACAAAATCTGCCACTACTTTCTGATCCTAGGGAGTGAAGTCCCTAGGGCAATATCAGGGATCGAACCCAAGGCCTCACATCTGCCAGGCAAGTGGTCTACCACTGTGCTGCATCCCAGCCCTTTATATTCTGTGACAGGGTCTCACTAAGTTGCCCATGCTGGCCTCAAAGTTGGATTCTTCTTGCCTCAGCCTCCCGAATTAGCTGGGATTATAAGCTTGCACCACCATGTTCTGGCTCTGCTGACTAAATTCTGGGATGAAACGATATCAAGGCCCTCAGGGAGGCCGGTCCTAGCATTAACACTCTGCCTTCCTTGTAAATAACACTGCACTTAGGGGTCTCCTACAGAAAAAGACAAGTAACTCTAAACCACCTGTAATCTCATTTGACATCCTGACCCAAGGCTAAGATGACCTATAATGATTAGCAGGAGAAATAATAATCCTTGTGAGTGAACCCTTAACGACGCCTTCTTCATGAACACAGGCAGTCATCTGTAATCATCTACTGTGTGCCACGTGAGTCTCCTAACAGTCCTGTCCTGCCAGAAGCATTGCCTCTGAAGAGACAGGAGAGCTAAGGCCCGGGCAGAGCACTTCGCTCCCTAGGATCAGAAAGAAGTGTCACGGTGAAGGCAAGAAGGCCAAGATCCTCATCCCCAAGGCAGTAACACTGGGACTGGGCCTTGAAAAGGGTGCCCAGTGAGGCACCTGTGCCTGGCCACCCGAGGCTCCAGACTTTATCGTGACCTTGTGCCAAAAGACTGAAAGGAAAGCTGCCCCCTTCAGAGACGGGCTTGGAGCCTTTGTGGCCAGCTCGCTTGAGGCTGAGACTACTCATGTGGAGGCCCTGTGTCCACCAACCCACAACCTCTTTCTTCTTCCCACACCCTTATTCAAACTTACTGCTTCAGAAAAGCCCTCCTAGCCTGGCACCCTACCCCCCACTCGAGTTCTCGGCTCTGAAGAGCCTCACTGGCCTGCCTCCTCCTCTTTATTATCTCCAGTGTCCAGGACTGAGCTGGGACTCCGACCACGTGAGCTGCCCACCCTGCCTAAAGTCTGTCCCTTCTCACCGCACGACAGGATGAAGTTGGGCGAGGTCAGCATGATGAAGGGGAAGGTCTGGAGAAGGCCGAAGTAGACGAGGTTGGTGAAGAGTCCCACGCCAATCATGCTGGTGGGAAAGCGCTCAAAAACGTACAGGCCAATCAGCACAGCCGTGGAGAACTGAAACAACCAGAGGGACCCAATGCAGCGAGCCCTGCCGGCAGGTGCCCAGACTCCCTAAGCCCAGCTCACTCTGGGTGGCAGGAGGCTTGGGCTTCAATCCCACTTCATGTCCCAGGCCTGGTCCCGCCAGCCAGACTTTCAGCTCCCAAAGGGTAGCATCTTTGAATGCCATCTCTGAAAATGTCCTGACAGTAGTCTATAGTATAAAAATATTTTTATGCAGTAATGCCAAGACAGGTGGAGTTAGCGGAAACCCATTCACCAGCAGTCATTCGCATGCCTTGACATCAATGGCTAGGACTGTATCTTCAAGAAGAGAAGACTCTCGTGAGGCCAGAGGAGGGCAGGGCCAGGGCCAGGGCTCTCAATTAGGACAAATCACTCCATCCAATAAGGGAATAAACAAGTGTTCAAAACTGTCCTTAGGGTCCAATAAATGCTGGGAACAGAGCACATAGCCAACGCTGGTAAGAGAGAGGCAAGCCGAGGTCGCGGGTTGGTCAGCAGAGGCTGTACGGGCTATGGCCATGAGGAAACGAGAACAAGGCCCAGCCCAGGGAAGACATGGCCCAGGAGTGCAGACCCAAAAGACAAGGCACAGGGCCGGCTGAGCAGGAGTGCCACTCTCAAGTGAGAGCAAAGACAGCGCTCTCATCCAGGCCAAACCGTCCCCCCCCACCCCCGCCTGCCTTTGACATAGGGCAAAAGATTAGGCAAGTCCAGGGGAGAGCTGCCACTTACCCAGATCATGTATTTTATGATTCTGCTGGTGGCCACTGTGTATTCCTCTATCAGCTCTGCCAGGTAGTAGAGTCCAGCCGCTGGGATGGGGAAAGGACCAAGCAGGGAGAACATTAGCCATCCGGGGGACCCCTTTATCAGCAGAAGGGTCCCCATCAACCCTTCAAGAACTCTGGAAAGTCAGGAACAAACCAAGCTTGTCCTTCCGAATCTGGAGTAGAATTTGACCAGGGAAAAGTGAACAGAAGCCGGCATTTGTCTCCTCCGCACAAGGCTAACCTCCGGCCCAGAAAGCTTAATTTTATCCACTCATTCAATAAACACCCGCGGGGCACTTAGTACGGGCCAGCTGCCTGACCGGGCACAGAAAATACAGTGGAACCGGACGGGGTTCCTTCCCTTGGCCCCCGGGGAAGGGCGGGTGGGAAGTGGGCAGGGGATCCAGGCGATCCCAGGGTGAGCATGCACGTCAGGACTAGTACGAGGCACTCGTGGGCCACCGAGCCCCGCGGAGGGCTTCCTGGAGGAGGTAAAACCTCAACTAAGATCAAGAAGGCACAGCCGGGAGGGTGAGGGAGGAATGCCAAAGGCGGAGAGCTGCGAGTACAAAGGGCCAGAGGCACAAGGGCGGCAGCGGTGCCACGGGGGAAAGTTCAGCGCGGTGGGTCGCGAGGGTGGGACGGCCGGCAGCTCCCGGGCAGCTCCCGGGCGAAGCCGGGCACTTAAGTCGGGCTTTCTTTCCGGGCAACGCCGGGCGGACTCCGTGACACCTGGCAGGACTCGCGTGTCGGGCTGCTCAGCACGGGGCAGGGGACGGGTCGGGAGGGAGCAGCGAGGCCCGAGAACGCCGCCCGGGCCCCCGACCCGCTCCGGACGCCCCGCTCCGGGACCCACGGCGAGTACAGATGTCGGGGCGGGAACCCGCGCGGGCCGGCGTCGCGCACGCTCACCGACGGCCAGCGTGATGAAAGCCACCTGGATGAAGAGCGACAGCCAGCTCAGCAGGTACATGAACCACATGGCGCCCCGCGCCCGCGCCCGGCCGCCGGGACGGGCCTGCCCTCTGCGGCTCGGGCGACACGGAACCGCGGCCGCCTCCGCCGCCGAGTCCCCGCCCCGCGGCCGACGGCCGAGCGGCGCCGCGAGAGCGGCCCGGCCCGAGCGCCTCCCCGGCCACGTCGCGAGAGCGCCGCCCGCCGGCGCGGAGGACCACGCGCGGCGGCCCGTGGGCGCGGGGCTCGCCCGGCTGGGTTCCGAGCTCACCGACCGGTCCGCGGCCGGCTGCAGTCCGCGGGACGGGGCGCGGTCACCAGGGGGCGAGCCGCGGCGCGCTTACGGTGGCGCGGAGTGCAGGTGTACGCTGGGCTTCCTCTGCTATCACAGGCGACAGGGCCAAAGGTGCTGGGCGCCTATATGTATGGCAGGCGCCTGGCTCAAGGCCAGACTCTGATTCGATGGTGTGGATCTTTTTCTGGGTCCGGAGAAGAGGACGAGGCAGGTTACCTTTCCCAGGTCACACATCTAGGAAGCCTCGCCCGTCACGAGTGGATACCTTTGGCCCAACGGTTCCGTTAGGCTGGGTTTTTGGGGTACATTCTGCACCTAAGCACCGCTGGCCACGCAGGGCGATGACTGTACCTGCTGTTCCTCGCAAAGAAGGCCACATCCTTGTGAAGGAAGTCCCCCACCTAGTGGCTGAGACAGGCATAAAAATAGGCGGGTGTAATGAGGTTCTGGTATGCTCATCTCAGGATCGTATTTTTGATGCATAAAATAAATGCATACTCTTTTAAAAAACAAACACAGAACTACCATATGACCCAGCAGTTCACCTTTGGGCATATCCGCAAAGGAGCTGAGGGAAGAGAGACGTGCACACCACTGCTCATTTCGTTATTCACAACAGAAGATGGACACCACCCAAATGTCTATCAATGCACGAACAGATAAAAGATACACACAACATAATATTCCTGGCCTTAGAAAAAAAATGCAGAGCCACAGAGGCCAATGAGGGTGTTCTTGGTGTACTCATGTGGAACTCCTTTAAAAAAAAAAAGAATGGGAGAAAGAACTCATGTATATATATTTTTGTCTATAAAACATTTCTGGGGCTGGAGATATAGCACAGCAGTTAAAGAGGACTAGCACAGAGGTTAAAGCACATGCCTAGCAAGCACAAGGCCCTGGGTTCAATTCCCCAGCACCACATAAATTGGGTGTGGTGGCCCATGCCTGTAATTCCAGTACTCGGAGGCTGAGAGAGGGATATTGCAGTGAGTTTGAGGCCAGCCTGGGCTACAAAGTGAGAACCTGCCGCAAAAAAATTTTTTTTTTCTCCTGGAAGGATATATTAGAAAGAGGCAGGGGTAAGAGTGACCTGTTGGCTAATGGAGTGCTTGAGGTGTGAGTGTGTGATGTTCGCGATTTGATCTCTGAGGCCCTGGATGTGTCTGAGCAATATGTGAGCAGCTCTGGTCGGCTCCGGTCCCCCCAGCTCTTCAGCAGTTTATCTTTAACCCCGCGGACTTTTCTGTGCCCTGGCCAGGACAAGTATCTAGCTGGACCTGTGGCCCAGTGGTCACCTCACAGGGGCCAGCCCATCCCTGGGGCAGTTAGGCCCAGGTTGCTTGGGCCTTTACTATCTCTGGGCCGTGTGGGCTGCTTCCCTCTCGTGGCGGGCAGAGGAACTGTAAAGGACTGAGCCTGTGTGAGTTCTTGGCTTCCTTGGAAGGACTGTGAGAAAAACAGGGGCCTTAGGGCCAGTCTTAGAGTGAAAGCCAGAGGAGAGGCCCTGAGAGTTGTGGGCAGGGCCACTGTTGCAGCCAAGCCTCTGCTGCCCCTGGCTGGCCAGGCTGCAAACAATGGCTGTTGCCCAGGAAACACCATGAAGTCAGGCACAGGGGGACAGGCTTAGAGACCTGCCCAGACCTGGTCCTTCCCTGCCATCTGGCCACGACTCACAGAAGCATGCCGTAGGGCAGGAAGAGTCAAGCCTTAAGGAAGCACTTCTCACTCGCTCTACTGTACCCATTCCACCAGATGTCCCTTTTTGAGGTCCACCTTTTTCCCATGAAATTCCATGTAGTCAGCAGGCTTGCTGTTTGGTAGTCTGCAGCTGGTTAGCTGGAGCAAAATTCTAGTAAGAGAAAAACACAAACCATGGCAGCTAGCGTCTGCAGTTGTGTACCCAACATCTGCCTGGCCACACCAGCCAGGCTTCCCGCCTGTGTCCACGCTACGCCCCTGCCCCCATCCAAGCGGCTGCAACACATGCCTGCCCCCTCCATCCCATGCTCGCAGCCCCACTTCAGCGGGCTGAGTGACAAGTCCCCCAGAGCTCTATCACCTGCCTTCCGCCAAGCTGCAGTGCGGAAAGGGCCACCCCGCATGATGGGTGGGGCGAGCCGGAGGGGCAGGGAAGACTGGAACAGGGGCAAAGGTGCGAGGATGTTGTTAAATCAAAATTCTAGAGATGGAGAGATGGCTGAAACCAAAGGATGTCGTGAGCTACAACAAAAGCTACCCAGGAAGAAGGAACCAGCCCTGGGACAAGTTCCCTGAGCCACCAACAGCAGGCCTACGAAGTAATGAGGAACATGTCTGCTGGATCTGAGCCAGAGCATATTACCATGAAAATCTGGGGGAAAGACAGCACGAGCCATTTACACAGACCCGCCTTGGCTATTGGTAAGGGAGGTGGACAGCATGTCGCAGGCATAGCTCGGGGGCAGGGGCAGTCCATGGGAGGCGCGCTTGTCACTCATGGATTATTGGGGTTGTGAGCAGAAGGTGGTGGCTCCCCGACAGCTGTCCTCCTGGGGTTTCATCATACACTCAGGAATGTGGAACAGGCTTTTTGTCTGTTTAACCAAAAGCCACTAGCTGAGTAGTTTATCTGTTTTCTCCTCCCATCCTCTGCTCTAAAATTTAAGATATCTCAGAATTTTTTTTTTTTTTGAGACAGGGTCTCACGCTGTAGTCCAGGCTGGTCCTGAAGTCACTATTGAGCCCAGTCTGGTCTTGGACTCACAGCAATCCTCCTGAGTGCTGGCATTATGGGGTACTCCACCACGCCTAGCTCATGTGGTGCTGGGGAATCAGCCTCTACATCTCAGGATGTTTTTCTTACCGCCCCATGTCTGTCTGCCTGTCCCCCACCCCCACGTGCACGAGTGTACACACACAAACCAGAGCTCCAGGTCACGGCCACCTCAGCCCCGCAGCCTGGTGGGGGTGGGCAGGGGAGAGGGCTGATGGATGTCCAGGTGGCCTGGGCCTGGAGTTCCTGTCAGAGGCAACCTTACCAGGCCGGACAGCAGAGAGCCATTGTCACCACTGTTTCCCTGCTGCTGTTCAAACAGCCCTGCGTGGTGTCCCCTGACAGGAATTTCTGACAAGAAGAACAAGGACTGCTGTCTCGACAAGCCGCTTCTTTCCTTGAGGAGCTGGGGACAGGGAAGGCGGGGAAGAGATGGAGCAGATCAGAGGACTAAGGAGTTTCTGGACTGGGACACACAGACCTCTTCACAAACCAAGCCCAATCAAACTCTGCATCGACTCCTAGCAACCTGCTACCCACCCCATGATCTGTGGGCAATTTTTTTCCCATATATAATGGCACCTTGATACTCATCATTAATAGGTTTCAGGAGGTCCACAGGTATCAGAAACATCTAGTACCAAACAACTGTCACTCTACCCACCCCACCCCACCCCGAGACATTCCAAGTTATGGCTTTGAAACCCTAAAGAGCCCTGCCCACCTTGTCCCCAGCCTCCTGCACCAACCCCTCCCCAGCCATACCCTTGCTTTACCCAGCCTGCCCTTCCTGCTGTTCTCTCTGCCTATATGGGTCCTACTCAGGGCAGAAGGATTGCCATGAGTCCAAGGCTAGCCTGGACTATAGAGCATGACCCTATCCCCCCAAAATAAAACACCCACGTAACATCCCCTCCTCCAGCAAGCCCTCCTGATTTTACAGGTCACTCCAATTCTGTTTTTCTCTGGTCCTCACCAGGCTCCCTCAGGGCCTCCTCCTGACATCTCCTGCTCCTGAGTTAGTTTTCCAGAAGTTTCTATCTTGCCTCCCCAGCAGGTCTGTTAGGCCTCATGTGTGCCCAGCCACAGCCTGACCGGGCACTGGGCTGGGCACTAGAGGCTCAGAAGCCTGTGCACTGGCTGTTGCTCCCAGTCCCTTCTCACTTCCCTGCTTCAGAGAGCCTCGCTGAGGGGCCCAGCCCTGGGGGGGGTGCCGAGGGGCCTAAGTGGGATGGTGATGGGCTCTGGAGACAGGGTCCCATTCTGTAGTCTAAGCTGGTCCTAAACACACTATGGAGCCCAGGCTGGCTTAGAACTCTCGGCCATTCTCCTGCCTCAGCTTCTGGAATGCTGGGATTACAGGCATGTGCCACCACACCAGCTCACTGGGGATTCAAACCCAGGGCCATGTGCTTGCTGGGCAAGGCCTTTAGCCACTGTGCTATTCCTCCAGCCCCTAGACTACCTGTTAGTGGAGCCCAGCACACTAGATGAGCTGGAGGTCGCAGCCAGCCAGCCTGCCTGTCATCGTCCTCCACGTTCCTTCAGGGTGGGTGACGGCATGGAAGGGGATGTCAAGACACAGCCAGAGGTCGCCGAGCACCCAGGATTGATGTGTGACTGGTTTTAAGACCCTGGCCTGATTAGCTGCATGGGGTGTGTGTGTGGGCAAAGCTGAGTGCAAACTTCTGCCAAGCAACAGCGCAAGCGTGGCATCTCCGAGTGCCAGTGAAGTCTTGCTGTGGCCATCTGCAGCCCCGATGTGAGAACAGCTGGCAGCTCACCTTCCCCTCCTTCCCACCCCCATCAGCCTCCAAGTCAGCTGGGGAAGAGGGGGTCATAAACATCAGAGGATGACAGGTGACAAACCTTGAGACACTCATGTACTCTCCCCGCGAAGGCATGGAGAGCCCACACCCCTCAGCTGGCAGAGGCAGAAGCTCCCGAGACTCACAGACGTCGACCCAGCTAGGTTGGAACCGGACTGACCTGGCCGCCGAGGACACACACACAGGCAGATCCACAGGGCAGGACCTAGCCAAGTCCTCTGGGGACAGTCAAGACCATATTCTCCAGTTGCAGGGCACACTTAGCTGGCTCAGTGTAAGGACAATAGTTTTCCCCACCCATGGCACCTCCCTTCCTCACAGCCCTGTACCTCTCCTTGAGACCTCCTGAAGTAGGGCCAGCCCATGTCCCCTTTCTGGGGTCTAAGAGCCCTCTGTTCAGGGATGTGGATCTTGAGAGACAGAGGTCACGGCTGGAAGCTGGCTTTCCATGCCCTCGCTGGGGGTCTGGAGACTGCCCTTCTGCGCATGAGGATGGGGCGGGGGTGTGAGGGCAGGCAAGGCCTCCCAACTTTCCCTAGACCCAGGCCTGGTTGCTGCATTTGCCTGGGATCAGGTAATTTCTCAGGCCTCTCGCCCCCAAGGAAAAGTCTGGGATAAGCGAGCCTGGTCTTACTCAGGGCTCTTGGAAGCCTATCACGTTATTTGCCAATGGGTCCTCCAAGTTAGGGTGCCCACGGCAGCCTTGGACACGGCCACCAGGAAACAGTTCCAAGGCCAGTTTCGGACTGTGGTTACAGTTAAACCTGGCTGCAGGCACCCTCCAAGCCCTCCTTGAGCATTCACTAGAGTGGGGCGCCATGTGGACACAGCTGGACCCACATGGCTGAGAGTACCCAATGGGAACAGCCCCCTGAGCTGTCCACACGGGCAGGGGAGGCCCCTGTGCACCTAGCAGTGGCACTGGACTTAGGAGGACATCAGAGCTGGCTTTCAGTGTTGGCCTGGGCAGGTGGATTCTCAACAAGGGCTGTCGCCCCTCACTGAAGACACCACACCGACTCTTGCCTGCTGTCCCCACCACCCCTGGGCTCCTTATATCACTGGCCCCAGCCCTCTTCTCTGCCCTTCATCTGTACCCCTTCTTCTCCAGATATTCAACAGACAGCCTCGTCATCATTCTGGCTAAGATCACCTCCCCCACAAGGTCCTTCCTGATCATACTTGTTGAAAAGCAACCCCCACCCCATCTCCTACTTTGCTTTCCTTGTAGAATTGATGCCTAGGTGACAAGGTAGTAGGTGCTTATTTTCTGTCTGTCCCACTGGAAGGTAAGCTCCATGAAGACAGGGACAGGGACCTGTTTAGCCCCAGACTTCCATGCACAGAGCAGGCAGGCACCAAACCTGCTACATGAACACAAGAGGGCATGCACACAGAACTGACACACAAGTCCATCATGCACACACACATCCAGCACACACCTGCACACACACTTGTGAGCAGAAGCATGCGTGTTCACACATCTCGCTTGGCTCAGCTCCCTAGAGCCCAGGGGAAGTGCTATCACCCTTGTTCCCCGACCCAGCAGCCTCCAGCCGGACTCCACTCAGCCCTCCTGGTGCTAACTTGGCCTGACATGCAGGCTGCGTGGGAGGCCTCCTGTGGAAGCTGCAGCAAGTCCGCCACTGTTGCGGTGGCTGCTAATTGGCTCTGTGTTGGGCCTTGGGTCACCGCTCGGTCAGCCATGGCTGATACCTTCTTCCCACTTGTCTCAGGAAAGGAGCTGCTGTCCCTTCCGCTTAGGCCTCAGCAGGCTACTGAACCGCACATGCCAGGCCACGTGGGACCAGCTGGGCCAGTGAGCTCTTCTGATGGCGGCTCCCGAGAGATGACAGAGATAACTTAGCAGACAGGACTGGCCTTGGGGTGGGTGGCTGTTTCAGGGACACGGCGTGACAGTAGAATATGAGGAAGGACCCAGCCCAGATAACTGTCATAACCAGACCCAGCATCTGACGTGCCACCACAGAAGTCTCCCTGGGGAGAAAGACGGCTGCCCCTCCCCTCAGCACTGGCTACCATGCAGGGCTCCTGTTAAAGTGCCCAGCACCTGCTGGGGTGGGGCGAGAAGACGGGACCTGCCATGTGGAGGAGGAGCACCCCAGCCGAGCCTCAGATACATGTGCCTGCTTTAAGCCTGATGCTGTTGTGCCCCGCAGGCCCAGGGCCAGGGCTTTCTGGCCAGAAGCTTTTGGAGCAGAAGCAGCTCTACCTACACATCTCCATCGTACCCATCTCGGAGATCCCAGGGCTCCGGCACCTCAGAGTGGCTTTGCCTTTGCCATGGATGGGGCCTCAGTGGGGACTGGTTTACCTGACCTTCCTCCCAGTGGGATTCGAGAGAGGACAAAACCTGGGTCACAGGAAGGCTCGAGATGGGGCTCCTACAGAAAGTGTGGCCATGCCACTTCCTCTTTTCAGGCCCTGTAGCCTACCTTGCATCCCTTCAGGAGGTACACCGAGGGCCCAAGCATTTTGAGGGCTCGAATCTTCCCCTGTATAAGACTGCAAGAAATACCTCTCTCCAAGCTTTTCTCAAATCCCCTCCTCCAAGGAGTCTCCCCTGTGGCTGCTTCCTGGCCCCCTCTGGTCCCATTAGGGAACAGCAGACCTTAGGCCAGATCTGTCCTGTAGCAGCTGCTCTTGTCTTTCTGACCCCCGGGTCTCAGCTAAGGAGTCATGACTACAAAAGATCCTCACTGGGTCTAAAACTCCAACAGCCTCTCCTGATTATCTGCTGAGGAGGGCAGAAGAAAGGCTGTGGGTGACACCTCCTGGGCCTGGTCTGGCCCCTTCTCTGGATATAGAAAGCTGGAGCCACCTTGGTCTTCTTCCTGAGGAGGCAGGAAAGACCGGGGCAGGCCAAGGTCTTCCTGGAACACACCTGGGGGAAGGCTTGGCTGTCCCAGATAAGAAGGTAGGAGAAAGGAGGCCTGGCGGGGAGCCAGCTCCACACCCACCCCGCTCCCAGGCTCCGCTTCCTCCATCTTCCTTGGCAGGGGTGACTGGGTCTACGGAATAGAACCAAGGCTGCCAGTGGTTCAGTCCAGAGGAAAATAAAATCCAGGTGTGGAGCCTCAATGTGGTGAATCTGGGGACTTGAACACTCAGTGGCACACGCTTATGACCCAACAGTCTGGGAGGCTGAGGCAGGAGGACCACAAAGTCAGGTCAAGCCTGGGCAATTTTAACAACTTAGCAAGATCCTGTCTCAAAATGAAAAACAAAAGAGGGGCTGGGGATGGACAAATTCCAGCGCAAAGGACCGGAGCCAATCCCCAGTATGGGAAAAATAAATAAGTAAGTAAATAAAATTTGTGGTCTTTGAACAAGATCCAGAATTTATAAATTAGTGGGTTACTAAAGGGAGCCGGAAGAGAGAAACTGAAAAGGAAAAGTTACTTCTATCTGGTTTGTCCTTAAAAATCTGCCCATGAAATCTCTGAGTTGGTACAGGGCCTCCAGAGTCATGAAGTTAGACACTTGTAGATCTGTTTTGTTCTGAAATGAAGAGAGCATTTGGGGTGTATGCCTACGTGCTGTACAGGGGAGTGGATTAGAGACTTAACACTTCTTAAGAAACTTCCTTTACCAGATAACCCAGCTTCTTTAGTCATTACACAGGACAGGACAGGTTTTCTTCCGGTGGGGCTTTTATGAGCTTCAATGTCCTGAGGGGCCCAGGACTCTCCAAGATAAGGACGGGCAGGTGGATTTTCAAGAACTCAGTGCTCCCAAGGAACACAGAGACCCTTTGTTCTGGAGCTATCAGCTAATGTCTCCCATGGGAGCCCGTGTGGTAAGCACAGCTGAAATGACTGCAGAGTAGTATCTCTTTTTGGTATTTGCAGTAACATATTGTGGTGTGGTCAAGATCTATAACGAATGTTTAAAGTTTTTAAAAAGATACACTCTCATTAATCCTCCCGAAAGTACTCCGCGTCACTCAGAACACACTTCAACCGCCATACTGCCACTTTCCAAGGCAGGTCTGGAAGTCCTCTTTTCACATGTGGTCAATGTGTTCGCTCAGTACCATCCAACAGAAATGCAATTTTTTTCTATACTGGAGATGGAACCCAGGTCCTTCCAATTGATGGAAATGGAAATAAATATTCTTTTAAAATCTCTCTTTTTTCGTTAATAATCTATAAACTCATAAATTCTGAATCTGACTCAAAACTTTTCAGCTCTCCAGATTCCTCACATGAGGCTTGAGGCCTGGATTTTAAATTCCCTCTGGGCTCCTAAAAACTTGATGGTGTATCCTCCTCTCCCTTATCGGCACCGTGCAACTCTGGCTCTTCCCCAAAGTTGAAATGGCCATGAAAGGTGGAATTAAGCTGGTGGTGGGCTGAGAATCCTCTATATTTTAGGGGAAGGAACTTGAGCTGGAAGTGAGTTTGGGGGCGTCTGAAAGGGGGAGGCAGTGCAAGCCTCCCAGCCTCTGCTTTCCCCACCTTCCCCCACTCCCACTCCCTGCGGCCAGGGATCACACTTCCTCTGCAGTGACCCTGCCTAGGTCCTACCTTAGCTCCAGGTTCAGTCTGCTTACCATGATGAATGCAGACACTCCGACAGGTGGGGCTCCAGGAGCTGAGGACAGAGCTCCAAGGCGGCATCTGTCCTGCGTTTCACTTCCTCCAGGAAGCCCTCTTGGCAGAGACCTGTTTGATGGTGGGATAGCCTCTGCTAGTCCCCATCCCTGGGCAACAGCTGGTGCTGGAAGAAGCGGTGACAGAATCTAAGAAGGGTGTCTCTGCCACACCCCATCTGTGAGGCACCTGTTCCAGCCTCCCCTACCCAACCACACACGCAGGTCTGGGAACCACAAGATGCTCCAGTCCTGGACTGGCAGGTCTGCTCTCCATCTACCTTATCCCTTCATCCAGAAGCCCTTCCCCGAGTCCAGGAGGTGAGGCTCCTACTAGCCCTCACCTTGGTGGGCTTTGCTAAAAAGAAATGTACTCTACCTATTTCATGAATAGCTACTCAGCAGGCAGAACAAGCGGACGCCCAACTTGTGTGCATCTCTGGGAAGTTACATAGGGTAAAAAGGAGCTACATACTAGACAATCCATTTATGAACGTTCTTAAATAACAAAACTGTGGAGCGAGCTGGTGATTGCCAGGGGCCAGGGGCACGGGGAGAGGGAAAGGAGGGAGGTGTGCCCATAGCGGACAGCTGGCAGACCCCTGTGGAGATGAACGGTGTTGCACCTTGCCTGTGGCAGTGGATACATGAACCTACACATGTGATAAAACTGTGTTGAATCACACACACACACTTATAAAAACAGGTGCAGGTAAAACTGTAGTATCTGAAAGCTTAATGGATTCTATCTATATTAATGTTTGGGTTGAGATGTTATACTATAGTTATGCAAGATGTTATCATGGAAGAAATGCATCTCTGTCGTATTTCTCACAACTGCTTGTGAATCTATAATTGTCTCAATAAAATTATCTTTTTTTTTTTTGAGACAGGGTCTGGCTCTGTAGCCCAGGCTGGTCCTGAACTCACTATGTAACCCAGGCTGGCCTTGGACTCACAGCCATCTCCTGCCTCAGCCTCCTGAGTGCAGGGATTAGAGGCATGAGCTACTACACCCAGCTTATATGATGCTGGGGAACTCAGCCCACAGCCCTGCACTTGCTAGGCAAGCACTTTAACTGCTGTACCCGCAGCCCACAATTATTTATTCTTAAAGAGATATACAACTTTATAAAAAGAGGACTGTAGGTTCCTCATATGTGCAAATGGGCAAGGTAGGAGCCTGGGGGCTACGGGGCTCTTACCACCCTACAGCACACCCTCCCTCCCTGGGGCCCTTTCTAGAAGAGGTCCGAGAATACACCCCACTGTCCTGAGACCTTTGCCCTTTCTCCCGAGGCACATACTGCTCATAGCTTACAGAGTTTCACATCCAGGGCTCCAGCCAAGAGCCAGAGAGCAATGTCCTAATGAAGAAATAGGACAGGCTGAGGAGCGGAGCTATGACACATCTCACACATCCCACACATCCTGCTGGCTTTACATTATATGGAAATCACACTGGTTCCACTTCCCTGCTGTACCACAGTACGGGGAGAAGTAACAGCTGACACCTGCCCAATGATAGAACTGGGATAGAACTTGGTCACTTGAGCACCATCGTGACCAAAAGCAAGACCATAATGCACTCTGAAGTCTGGGGAAGCCGAAAAGGTCAGTGAGAGCTGGGTTCAAACTGCGGTGTGGCCCCCAGGAGTCCCTTTATGTGGGGGACTGCATCGAGAGCCTTCCCTCACCACTGCTACTGTAGTGCCATTTAACTCTGAACTTCCCAGGCTGCCCTGGAAGTCCCGAGGGGGAGGAGGAGAGGTGTTGGATTTAAGCTCTGAGTGAAATGGCTGAGTCTACCTGTAAGCAACCAGGTTAAGATTTCTGTTATGAAGGAGAATAAAGGATTGAGGCAGATACTCATTTAGTTATAGGACAATTATGACATTTTTGTGCTCCTATAAAAAGTCAAGCCCCACACTTGTACACAATTTCATCAATGGACTTATACAGATATAGACAGACACAGGCCACTGACATTCTCATCTACATAAAACTTGTAGTCACAGGCTGGAGGAATAGCACAGCGGTTAGACCATTTGCCAAGCAGGAGTTCAATTCCTCAGCAGCACATAAGTTGGGCATGGTGGCTCACACCTGTAACCCCAGCACTTGGGAGGCTGAGGTAGGAGGATTATCATGAGTTTACGGCCAGCCTGGGCTACATAGTGAGTTCAAGGCTAGCCTGGAACACCGAGTCAAGACCCTGTCTCAAAAACAAACAAACAAACAACTTGTAGTCAGGGGTGTGGTAATAAATATTTAACAGTCAAGTTTTTTAAAACAGCCATGATAATATCCTGATTTGCAGCAGTTATTGATTTCTGCATTAAAAATACTTCCCAAATGGGGACTTAGAGCCAACACTATGATGTCTGTGATTGGAAGTTGGAAATATGAGCACAAAATCAGGCTTCTGAGAGCTGGTGTGAGCTAGCTCCAGTGCAACACTGCCGCTGCAGCACAAGTCATACACATGCACACACTTGCCTGAGGTGCCCAGGTGTGCAAATTGGTTAGGTTCCTTCCAGGCTTAAAATACTAATTCCACAGACATGTTAGTACAAAGTATGTATATATATATATATATATATATATATATATATATATATATATATATGTGTGTGTGTGTGTGTGTGTGTGTGTGTGTGTGTGTGTGTGTGTACATATATATGGATGTCACCTGCAGACACATGGAATCACTTGGAAACAGGTACAACGACAAGATCAAAGACACAAATAAATCTGTCTACCCCTATATATAGATCAACACAGAGCAAGACACATATATAAACTCATATGCAGGCACCTACACGCTCAGGAAGGAAGGGAGAATAAACCAACCTGACTTGCTCTGGTGGCTGCCCTGGTCTGAGGCTCCACACCTTCACGTCCAGGTGGACAAGGCCCCGCTTGTTCTTTGCATCCTTCTCATGGCTCAAGACTTGAAGGGCAAAATATTTATGCAGGTTAGCTCCACGTTTTTGCACTCTGGGCCCTAAACGTCCTCTCCCCTGCAGCTACCAGCCCCAGAGTCTCATCACTGCCCTCACAAGGCAGTCCATACACGCCCCCCCCCCCCCTCATTGTGGGAGACTGAGCTCCAGTTGTAACCCCCTTCTTCACTCCGGATCTATACAGGTAGACGTCAGCATGCCCCATTTGGGTCCCTCCCTGGGCTCCCGACGTGCCCCATTCCCTTAATACCTCCCTGTTCGTGTCTTGCCTGGCCCACTGTCCAGCCTCCTGAGTGTCTCCTTGAGCCAAGCTCTCCCCTCCCCTTTGTCCCGCTATTATAAGAACCTGCCAGATTGGTGATTTTAAAGCTCAGTGCTGAGGGTGCACACGGACTAGATTCCTTTGAGGCCCGGGGACCAAATGTCCAACGCCTGCTTCCTCAGTTCACAAACTCACTTGTTCTGTTTCCAGTGTCTTCTTTCTCCCGATCTGTCCTGCACATTGTCACTGCTGTGGAATTTGCTTGCTCCATCCTTTAGGAAACAGCACACAGCATTCGTCACCCCTCATGTTTGTGACCCAGGGCTTTGCAGCTTATCAGAACTCTCACAATGATTTACAAAGTTCCAACCATATGTCTGGTACTGAGCACTGGAAAGACATCGGTGAGCTAAACAGATATGGCCGTATTTCATGATTGAAGTCAATATAATCTACTGATGACTTTGGAGCCAAAAGTCTTCTGCCCCCAAATCCTAAGTGAACTTGGGGCCTGGACGTGGAGGCATACCTCAGGGGCCAGAGCGTTTGCCCAGGCTACAGCCCCTGAGCAACATATACTAGCTGGGTGTGGAGGTGCACACCTGTAAATACAGCACTCGAGAGGCTGAGTTCGGAGCATTGCTCTGAGTTTGAGGCCAGTCTCGGCTACATACTGAGTTTAGGACCAGTAAAACCTTGTCTCAAAAAAAAAAAGAAGTGTATTTGGCATGAAATGTGTTTTTCCACTGTCCCTCATACAATCAGTATTGCCTGCCCTGTAACTGTGGCCTTCCTGGGGCCACAGGAGCTAAGATAAAAGACAAGCCTACAGCTCAGATTCCTGGAGGACATTACCAACCGTGTGGATGTCATGGGAGCAGCTACTGGGGGTTGTAAACCCAGTACAAGGGGGCACTGAAGTTTTACAAAGCTGTTTAGGGGTTAATGAACAACTTTCCCTATTGCAACATCGTTATTTCCTTCCTATTATTTTAACTACCCACATACATAATCACAACACCTATTATTTGTGTGCCCTTAGGGAAATTACTTTGATTTTACAGCCTCAGTTTCCTCTCTTGTAATATGTGGTTAGAAATCTGTCATTAGGCTGGGGATGTAGCTCAGTGGTGGGACACTTGACTAACATGCTTGAGTTCCTGGGGGGAAAAACCTCTGCTATCTTAAAGATTTTAGGATGATAAAATTACAGAAAGGGCTTTGAAGAATTATAATGTGTAATATAAATTTACAGAATTATTTTATTCAATGTTTTCTTCTTTACATCAGTCATATGGTCAGTATTTATTTCAGACACAGGTATAATGTGACTTTGAAATATTACCATCCAATTGGACAGAAGACACGACATAGAACAGTGTTGTACATAAGTTGGGCATCGTGGCGGACACCTGTAATCCCAGCACTCGGGAGGCTGATGCAGGAGGACTGCTCAGAATTCGAGGTCAGCCTGGGATACATAGTAAGTTCAGGACCAGTCTGGACTAGAGAGCAAGACCCTGTCTCAGAAATAAAAAGTCACACATGGGTACTGTTTGGACAGGATGTAAAAATTAATAATGTAAATAACAACTAAGATCTATGCAGAGGTGATGATACAAGAGTGAAAAATGCATTTTACCCTATCCCACGGAGGAAGATATTTCTAGTTTTCTTGCAAGTCCAGAAATGACATATTAACCAAGCAACTGGCTGACTTTCCAAAGACCTCCTAGAACTTGGAAGTAAATGAAAGACGAACGGTGACTTGTCAACAAGCTTTTTATTTTTATTTTTTTTTTTGAGACAGTGTCTCATTCTGTAGTCCAGGATATCCCTGAACTTTCTATATAGCTCAGGCTAGCCTTGAATACAGTGCAATCTTCCTGCCTCAGCTTCCTGAATGCTGGGATTATAGGTGTGTGCCACCACACTCAGCTCATGTGGTGCTGGGGAATTGAACCCAGGGCCTTGTGCTTGCTAGGTGAGCACTCTTAACGGCTGAGCCACACCCTCTGCCTCAATAAGCTAATTTAAAAGCTTCAACATGTGACTTTAACTTTTTACAGATTAATAGTTTTCTTTCTGATAGAACCATTTTATTTATTTTTGTTTTTGAGGCAGGATCTCACTCTGTAGCCCAGGCTGGTCCTGAATTCACTACGCAGCCCAGGCTGGCTTTGGGCTCACTGCAATCCTCCTGTCTCAGCCTCCCAGGTGCTGGGATTATAGCGTGTACCACCACACCTGGCTTATGTGGTGCTGGGGAACTGAACTCTGGTACTTAGCATTTGACTTAGCACTTGTTAGGCAAGTGCTTTAGCTGCTGAGCCATTCCTCCAGCCCTAGGACCATTTTAGAGACCACATATTTAGCATTTTTCTTCAACAATTTTATTAAAAATGTATCACTCAAAATCAAACAACTCTATCACAGTTTCATTTAACATTCATTATTATATCCCTGAGGGCACCACCAGCTCTGTTCCAAAAACCTCAAATTAATGTTTTGCCATTCAATAAATCTTCTAGTGTGGCTACTGTTCAGAAATTTTCATTTTTAAAATTCTGGTACTGAACTAGAACTATAATAATGTGATGAGGATTCAAGTACATAGTTCAGCCAATGGCTGCTTTTATATTATACACAGATCCTTGTAACTGTGATACACACCACTGTGTAGAATATTACAGAAAGCCCTGAAGTCTCTGTTCACACCTCCTTCCTGATGATATCCCTGCCCCAAAGGCTCCATCTAAATTTTATTGCCACAGATTACTTTTCCCTGTTTTTGAACATCAGATAAATGGAATCATTCTGTTTATACTGGCTTTTGTTCAAGAAATCCATCATGGTTGTTGGGTATAACAGTAGATTATAGCTGGGTGTGGTAGATCCACCTGGCAGGAGGATCACAAGTTCAGGCCCAGTCTGGGCAACTTAGCAAGACCTCCTCAAATACACACAAAAAAAGGGTTAGAAATGTAGCTCAGGGCAAGTGCTTTAGGTTCAATCCTCATTATCATAAAAGTTATTTTTCATTGCTGCACACTTTTCAATTCAGTCATTATACCACAACTTATTCTTCCTGACATCTTGAAAAAAACTTTTTCTGAGACACCTATAATCCTTTTAGCCCAGGCTCGTTCTGAACTCACTATGCTAGGACTCAAGGCCATTCTCCCACCTCAACCTCCAAATATGGGGATTACAGATGTGCCCAGCTTTATGTGACGCTGGGGAATCAACCTCAGGGATTTAGGCAAGTGATTTAACTGCTGTGCTATTCCTCCATAAGATACTTTTTTTCCCCCAGAGATTACAAATAATGCTACTATGGGTATTCATAAAATAACTTTTCTTCCACATACACACATAGGAGTAAAGTAACTCCTATGACTAGTGGGTCTCAGGGTATACTTATTAATATAAAAAAATGTGCAGTACTTCAGGTAGCCCAAAGGCCCACCTGATAATATTGCATTAGTGCAGAAAAGGAACTATTCTTTCCAAATTCCTATGTAATATCGAGTCACTTAAATTCTTGCCCAGTTTGAATCTCACCAGAACCTATTACTGTTATTCTAAAACTATGCGTGTGACAGACTAAGTACCCTCCATCTCTGATGTGTTATAATGAAAACATACGCTGCCATAGAAAATTCTACTTCTCTGTGACACTCTCTATCATACGGCCATGTCCTTTCTGCTCTTACGAGTTACACCGTGCTTCTGCGTCCCTACTAGGTAGCAAGTGAGGGGGGAGACTTCATTTCTCCAGCTGAAAAGCATGCGCGTGTTAAATATTCACCTCAAAGCACAACGAGACCCAGCTGGCGGTCAGCAACGGTCTTTGCTCAAGCTCTCTCTAAAGATGGCAGAAAGTCCAGGCAGGGCGAGGGCTAAGCAGAGGGCAGGCTGGCTGGAGCCACCCCGCGGAGAGGGCCTGTCCCTGCAAGGATGGTGCCGGAGAAATGCCAAAGGCAGCTGATGCCGAACTGCTCGGGCCCAGCGGGTCCACAGGAGCCACAGCCTGGAAGTAACGGAGTGGACAGCGGCCAAACGCCCCTGCCTCAGGAATGCCTGGCCGCATGGAAGGTTTTCCTCATTTCCAACCGGTCTCTAGTTCTTCCTGGCTCTGTATATTCATTTGTATTAGCAGTCACCTGTGCAGGTGACTGCTCACGCACAGGGCGGACGCTGGGCTGCCCTGGGGATTTAAGCCAGAGCCTCTGCACTGAGCCACATCCCCAGCCCATTTTATATTTTTGATTCTGAGGCAGGGTCTCCCTAAGTCGCTAAACTGCCCAGGCTCCACCTTCCTGCTTCAGCCTCCCTCAGGGCTAGGGTTACAGCCTGCGCCCCGGGGCCCGGCTCACAGGATTCCTGTACACGCCGTGTTCGCGCACTCGGTCCCCAAAATCTAAACCTCCGTGGGCGCGTCACCGTGGGCGCCGCAAGAACGTGGCCAAGCGGGGCTGCGCACATCTTCCGGGCACGCAGCGAACAATAGGGCCGTTTACGTGTCTAGGGGGGCCGAGCCTGGCGCCCCTTTCTGGCTCCTCTCCTTGGGATCCAGGACCCTCCTCCGAAGCAGGCAGGATCCGGGAGGCAGGAAGGGCCCGGCCGGGAAGAGGCGAGGATCCCACGCGCCCGACTTCAAAAACCGCCCGCCGGCCGAGGTCAGCCCGGGACAGCGGGCGGCGCGGAGAGCCACGCCCCGCGCGTGCGCACTTGGCGCCAGCCGGCCGGCGCACGCGGTGACGTAATGCGGGGCGGTGCCGCGCCGGCTGGAAGATGAAGCTGCCGGCTGTGGGAGGGGAAGCAAACCACGGGACCGGCGGCGGCGACGGCAGCGGCATGGCAGCTCTGTACGGGGGCGTGGAGGGGTGAGTGCGGCGGCCGGGAAGGACGGCCCGCGCTGCCCCAGCCGGGGACAGAACGTGAGGTCGTGGTCAGGCGGATGGCCAGCTGGGCTGGGCCGCGGGGGCCGCCGCCCTGGGCTCCCGCGTCGCGGGGCCCTGCGGGAGAGCGGTGCGTGCGCTGGGGGGTCGCCCGCGCTCGCGTGGCTGTGGTTCGCGCGGGGACGCGGCGCCTTCCGCGTTCACGCCTCCGGGCTTTGTGTTTCGTGGCGGGACCACGCCCCTTTCTGCCACCGGCTACCCACTCCGCGGCCTTCCCTCGTCCCGAGCCCGGGAGGGAGTGTTGCAGAACAGGGGTCAGGTGTGAAGTTGCTGGGCCGATCGTGGGGTCAGGACATGGTTCAGAAACTGGTAAAAAAAAAACAAAACAAACAAACAAAAAAAACACCTCGGAGCTGGAGGTGCAGCTAGCCAGCGTCGGCCGGACCTGATGCCCGAAAGCCCTCGTTTCTGTCGGCGCAACAGGCGCCTCGCGCAGTACCCTACCAGTGACAGTGACAGCGTACTGTGGATTTGGGTGTGCCAAATCAGGCCTAATAGGAGATGGCTATGTCTGTGGAGCACGATACGTTTGAATTTGAGATGGGCTTCACGCTGTGGTAGCCACATCTTACTGCTGACCTACACACCTCCGGATCTTTTCACATCAGCTGTTAAGGTTTATCTCTAACCTGTTTCTGTAGCACTTTCATATGTTTTTTTAAACCAAGTACAGTGAAGGAGTTTTTCATTCATCTTTTTTTGTTTGGTTTTGTTTTCGAGATAAGGTCTTACTCCGTAGCCCAGCCTGATCCTGAATTCATTATGTAGCCCAGGCTGGCCCTGGACTCATGGCAATCTACCTGCCTCAGCTTCCCAAGTGCTGGGATTACGGACATTCGCCATCACGCCTGGTTTATGTGTTGCTTGGGAATCGAACTCAGGGCTTTGCACTTGCTAAGCATGCACTTTAACCACTGTGTCATTCCTCCAGCCCCATCCATCCCTATTGTAATCACCTGTAATCTGTAACCCATTTTTCTTGTTTGTCAAGAGATTGTTTCTGCTATTGAATCTTCATCTTGTACCTTAACTTACCCCTTGCAACTTCATGTCATCTTTGACTTGAAACGTCATCTTCCTTGTCCTAAGGCATTTCAAAAAGTACTGTTCACTAAGGAAACCTACATTCCACTACCATAGATCTTCCTCTAAGATACAATTTCCCCCAGTAATCAACATAAAGGGGTTTGGTTGTTTACAGGAAATTCTCCCTGTCCCCCGACCAACGTTTCTCACAGGGTATCTCCAAGGTAGGAGTGGGGTCTTGAAAGGCAGCCCTGACTGTGCGAGAGAAGCAGCGTAGTTCACCAGGTATTGTCCATGCCAAGCTCTAGTTATGAGGTTAGATAAACAGTCCTGAGCTTGACCCACCAGAGCTCATAATATAGTGACACATCAACCCCAAATAGGTTAACACACTTGCTGAAATCTTTAGTAGCAGGGGGCACTGGGAAGCCTTGCAAACGGAGGTTGGTTGGTTTTGGGGCAGGATCTCACTCTGTAGTCAGGCTGGTCTTGATTCTCCTGCCTCACCCTCCTTTGGGCTGGCGTTAACAAGCGTGCACCACCATGCTTGGCTAATTTTTTAAAATGTAATGCTGGTTAACTGAACCCAGGCCTTTGGCGTGTGCTGGGCAAGTGCTTTCACCACTGAACTGTGACCCCTGCCTCTTAAAGGAGTTTTAAGAGGGGTAGACCATACATCAGGGAAGCATCCAAGGTCCAGGTGATGTAGAAGTTGGGTCTTGCAGCATAAGGAGGGTATCTCCAAGGGAAGATAAACAAGAACTGTGTTTCAGTTTCAAGAACATAGCAAATACTAAGCCACAAAGGTGGGTTGGCGAGTGCTGACCATATTTGCTGGAGCTGCCTCCTTTCTCACTCTGCGCTCTGTCTCTTACAAGGACTATACAAGCTGAGCTCTATCTGCAGTTATTTCTGACTAGCACTGAGTGCCCTCTTGTGTTCTCTAGGGGAGGAACAGAGTCCAAGGTCCTTTTGCTGTCAGAAGATGGGAAGATCCTGGCAGAGGCAGATGGACTGAGCACAAACCACTGGGTAAAAGCCACAGTGAGGGGACCAGCGGGATCATTTCTGATTTTATTCTCTTTTCCTTCTGTTGAGGTGGTGGCGGGGGCTTGTAGAGCTGCTGCTGGGGGCAACAGGGGTCCTGCAAACCATTGTGACTCTTTCTTCCCTTGATTGGGACCAGCTGATTGGGACAGACAAGTGTGTGGAGAGGATCAACGAGATGGTGAACAGGGCCAAACAGAAAGTGGGGGTGGATCCTCTGGTCCCTCTGCGAAGCTTGGTGAGTCTGCGGTAGAGCCTGGGAATTAAGCCAGCAGCAACCCCAAGACAGCTGAGACAGGTGGCAAGTTTGGACTGGGTGAGTTGGATGACTGTAGCGGAAAAGGACTCCAAGGCCTATTCCCTGATAATGAAACTCCCATGATCTTACCAGTGTTGGTGGGTTTATTGTCACTTACAAGCCACAAGTTTATTGGAAGAGCACTGGTCTCTGATGAGCCATTGAGACCTTGGTTTGAATCCCAACCCTGCCACTCACCTTCTGCCTCATGCTTAAGCAGATTACTTACCTTCCCTAAGCCTCATCTGTTCACTTGGAAAATGGAGGAGCAGTAACTCCGTTAGAGTTGGAAAAGTCAAATGACCTGAGATATCCCAAGATACTTCGCACAGGGCCCCAGGCACTCAGTAAAGGTGCTGCTCAGTAGGTCGCTGCGCAGGTTTTTCTCCCAAACCGCTGGGGCTTCAGCCCCTCCCTGGACGTGGAGGTGGCACAGCCGATCCCCTGTATATTTCAGACCAAGCCTGTGTCTCTACCTCCCTTCACCCTGGTGCTGCGCCCGACTTTCCTAAGCACTGCTGTCCTCCAGGCTCCAAACGTGAGGTTGTTGAATCCCCTCTCTTTTGTCCACCCCTAGTCCAGGCTGTCTCACAGCTGCAGCCTTCTGAGGTGTCACTGTACAAGCTGGGGACACGGGCGCCGGATAAGCAGGGTGTCGCCAGATGCAGGCAGACATCAGGAGGGGCGGGGGCTGAGAAAGGAGCTGGGGCTGGGGCACTGCTCGCTTGCTCACCTCCCGTGTGGCCTAGGGCCTGTCCCTGAGCGGTGGGGATCAGGAGGATGCTGTGAGGATCCTGGTGGAGTTGCTGAGGGACCGATTTCCCTACCTGAGTGAAAACTACTTAATCACCACTGATGCTGCCGGCTCCATCGCCACAGCCACACCGGATGGTGAGGAGGTGCAGGGAGGGCTGAGGTTGAGACCGGATTTCTGGGGAAAGCCCCTGAGGTGGCAGCGGGCAGAACTTGTCCTGCAAATCTCTACCATATTCCTCTAGCTCTTCCTATTAGCATGAATCCCTGCCAGAGCAGGAAAGGTGGAAGGAGCAGGGAGGGCGAGAAAGGCATTTGGTGGGAGGTGAAAAGTGGGGTCAAACCTGAGACTCCCCTGCACAGAGGGAGCCTTGGGGGCACTGTGGTGAGCAGCAGGCTGGGAGAAGCCAGGAGCACCAAGGAGATGGTGGGGGAGTTCTCTGGACAGGGCCTGGCATCATGCCATTGGTGTTTGAATCCCAGCTCCTAGTTGGCCAGCTCTGCAGTCTTAGAAAAATCAGGGTACTCTGTTGAATTTCAGTTTCTTCATCTACAAAGGGTGGACAGTTGTATTCGTAAGGTGCTCTCGGGTACTATCACTGTAAGAACAGGGTCTCACAGAATGTCTGGTGCAAAGTTGGCACTCGGTAAGGCAGGTAGAGTCACCTAAAGCCTGGCTGGGCAAGGAACGACGTTCCCTCAAGAAGGTACAGACTCGTGTTGTTCTGTATGGTTGGAGTGTCTCTGAGACGCAAGATCTCTCCTTTAGACAGTAAGCCAGCTGGGCTTAGTGTCCTCTATGGGGCTGGGTGGTTGCTCACGTTGCTTGGGAGTGGGGGCTGGTTCTGTCTTATCTCTGTACAATTGGAAGATAGTGCTCTGTGCAGGCCTCAGCAGCACCAAGCCTGCACTGCCCTTTTCCAGGTGGAATTGTGCTCATCTCTGGGACCGGCTCCAACTGCAGGCTCATCAACCCCGACGGTTCCGAGAGCGGCTGTGGCGGCTGGGGCCACATGATGGGCGACGAGGGCTCAGGTGAGCTCATGGTGGGCCTGGTTCAGGCGCCTGGATTCTTCCCTTCCCATAGCTCCCCAGCTGTCTCTTCCCTGCTCTTGACGTGCTGAGTCCTTGGGGTTGGGCTCTCTGGGATCAGGTCCTAAACCTGACCAGTGCAGGATAATGGCTGGCTGATCATAGAGATGTCCATGCTGGACTAACTGCTGACCTTGCCCTCCAGTCGTGAGTTGCACCCAGGATTCAGTTTCATGCCCCAGCACAGTGGCCATGGCCTCCCTGTTTTGACTTTTGGGGGCTAGGCATGAGTTGAAAGTATGAGGGTTAAGGCCATAGATGCCAGAAAGCACCCTGCTGGTGGTACTTCTGCTAGTGGGACAGTCGTATAAACTCGACCCACCCTCACGTCTTTATATATACATTTTTATGCCTTTCCTGGTACTGACTCAGGTGGTGTGACCGCTGTCCAGCGTTGTCTTTGGGTAGGAGCTGTTGTGACACAGGCGCACATTTTCTTGGCTTCCTCCTCCAGCTTTCCCTCGTTGGGGTCAGTTAGAGACAGTGTGATTATGACCCCTTCATCTTATCACCGTCCTGCTGGGAATCAGGAAACCAGGCAGATCAGTAACTCTGCCTTCACCTGAGTTTCCAGTTTTGTTATCTCAAAGAGATTGACCCATCTTCTTGGCCCTCTTTGCTCTCTGCAGCCTACTGGATTGCACACCAAGCAGTGAAAATAGTGTTTGACTCCATCGACAACCTAGAGGCGGCTCCTCACGATATTGGCCACGTCAAGGAGGCGATGTTCAAGTATTTCCAGGTATTTCCCTGTTCTGACTGAGCATGTACACCATGTGGCTGCAGGAGAGGAACAGGTCTAGCTGCAGGATGGAGAAGTTGTAAGTGAGGACAGGATTCACAGTGATGTGGGCAGTGCATTCCAGAAAAGAGACAGGGCTGGAGGAATAGCACACTGGTTAGAGTGCTTCCTGGCAAGCCCAAGGCCCCAAGTTTGATTCCCCAGCTCCGTGAAATCTGGGAGCCTGGTTTACATAATGAGTTCAGGACCAGTCTGGACTCCAGAGCAAGACCCTGTCCAAAACCAAAGCAAAACAATAATAACAAAAACCAGAAAAGAGAAAAAAATAGGAAAGGTTGTTTTGGGTACAGTTGAGATAAGCAGCTAAGCCCTGCTAGGAGGTGAAAGCAGGGAGACATCCGTAGGCCAGGACGGTAGGTGCAGGGTGCCACCGGGCTCAGAGTTGGCCAGTGGAGCCTGAGCAGGTATGTTGAGTGCTGAACTGCTTCTGGCTTGTGCCACTCAGGAGCGCTCTTAAGAGATGGCAAGGAGCGCTGTGGGGGATGTTCAGCCTCCTACCCAGGTCATGGGAGATTTACTAACTTTGTCTGTGCTCATTTGTAGGGGGTTAGAGAAACAGCTCCCTTTAGTGGAGGCAGAGAAACAAGGTGTGAGAGGAAAAGGCTAAGTTTATTTGATAGCTTTCTCCCTGCGTGGCAGCCAGTCATCCTTTGGTCCAGCCACTTAGGTGAGCTGGGGCCAGGACCAAGGAGAGAGATTAGAGATGCTGAAAGGGAGGGTCTGTCATTTTAGGGTTGAGGCATTAGTGATTAAAGGAGCTCTGGCCTATGCCAAGGTGAGAAATCTGAGAGACCAAGACCAGGAGAGGAGAACACTTCTGAAGCTTTCCTGACCCAGCCACTGGCATGTCTGCTGCTCTCTCTTCTATCCTCAGTCACTCTTAGAAAGCTGTCGCGCTCTGGGTCGATTAGCATGTGCCTCTGTTTCCAGGTGCTCAGGAGGGTGAGGCAGGACGATTGAGTCTGAGCCAGCTTGGGCAGCCTAGCAAGACCCTGTCCGAAAAAAATTTTTTTTCTGTTAAAGGGCCGTAGCTCAGTGGTAGAGTGCTTGCCTAGAGTGCATGAGGTCTTCATTTTGATCACCAGTGCTGAAGGAAAAAAAATGTTACCAAGGTTAAATGAGACCATGTATGAAGTGCTCTGTGCATCACTGGAAGTGCTCAAATACAGCACTCCTGCTTTTATCCTGAGGGATCACTGGTCCCTCAGAAGTTGGGAGGTGTTCAGGCTGTTGGTGGGAGCATGTATGTGGTCAAGAAAGTTTGAGAGACGCGAATTGATTTCATAGATGTCGCGCTTCTTGGAGCCTTTGATTTGCTGGTGTGGGTTGCGATTCACTGAGTGAAAGCTGCAGTGCACATTGTTCCCTAGACGTCTTTGACCATGGAAACCTGACGAAGCATACTTAAAGGAACTCCTGAACATGCTGTAGTGAACGTGAACCTGGAGCTGGGGGTGTAGCTCAGTGGTTTAGGCTCTTGCCTGGCTTGTGCAAGACACTGGGTTTGATTCCCCACCACCACATTAAAAAAAAAAATCAGCCATCTGTGGTGGCTATAATGCCATGCCTGTAATCCAAGCACTCAAGAGGGTAAGACAGGAGGATTGCTGTGAGTTTGAGGACAGCATGGGCTACATAGTTCAGGACCAGCTTGGACTATAGAGCAAGACCCTGTCTCAATATGTATATGTGTAAATATATGTGATTATTTTGAAAAAAAAAAAACTCATAAATCTGAACCCTTTAAGCTGACCTGTAACAAGCAGCAGCAAAGTCCATGTAGGGGAAAGCAAAGTTTTTCTCAAATGAGAAATCTCAAATCTAGAGCCCCCTGGAAAAAAACCAAAAACTGGAACTATTCAGAGAGAGCTTTTTTTTTTCCCCCTCCAGAAAGCTTTTTAAGTCATAGTGACATTAGGAAACACAAGTTAGGTGAGCAGACTAGGGATTTTCTTTACTTTTGTTTACTGTCTTGTTCTTCTCTGTCCTCTATCTCTCAGGTGCCAGACCGGCTAGGAATCCTCACCCACCTGTACAGAGACTTTGATAAAAGCAGGTTTGCTGGATTTTGCCGGAAAATTGCAGAAGGTACTAGAAATGGGGCAGGATTTTATGTATCTTTGTTTCCCAGAAACGTCCCTAATTAGGGATGGAGTGGTGTTCACTTGGGGGCTGGACACTAGTTTCCCTTCTCGGTGTCCTGCCGTGGTGGTGATGGGCTTTGGGGTGAAGGCAGAAGGACAGGGCCTGCATTGGCAGTTGTTTGGTGTCACCAAGAGTGTTTCTTTGACAGTTATTATGGCCTGTACAAGTTGTATGCCTGTATTTTAAAAATTCATGAAGCACTTGTCTTCTGAGCAAATCTAGAATTAAAAAATTAGAAACCCTGAACTAGGAGATTAAAGAGAGACACACTAGGGTGTATCTTGTTGGGTGTCAGGAGAAGCTATGCATAGGGCTAGTATGTCTCCACATGGCTTCTGCACTATGAGGCCTGGACTCCCTTAAACTGGATTCTTAGGGCCATCCCAAAGTCCTGGGTCCCCAGAACTGAGAGACTGGAAGGGACAGGCGCATAGTAACTTGGTGTAATGTAGTATGCCAGTGCCAGGGGCTCTAGTAGGTGCTGCGTCTCCTCGTGCCTAATGAGTCACTTCTGATAGACGCCCTCAAGGGGGGGATGGTGGAAAGGTGACGGTAAAGCTCGCTTATTTCCATCCTGAGAAGTAGGCATCCATCTTCACCTAGACTTCACGAGCTGCGTGTGTCTCTGTGGGTGATGCTTTGCCCCAGGAAGAGAGAGTGCCCCAGGACGGGCGGCCTCCTAGGGATTCAGCAGCAGCCCTGCCCTCCTCTTTACTCCAGGTGCTCAGCAGGGAGACCCCCTTTCCCGTTACATCTTCAGGAAGGCCGGTGAAATGCTGGGCAGGCACGTCGTGGCAGTGCTGCCTGAGATTGACCCAGTGAGTCAAAGTGGGAAGTCAGGGTGGGCAGCACCGGTCCGGGCTTGGCCTTTTCCATTCAGCAGTGGGACTGTCTCGTCACCAAACTTTGTGTTATGTGCTTTGGTAAGAGAAAAATTCTGTATGGAACACAAAGTACTTTGATCAGATGCCTCCCCTCTGTGACTGGTTCAAGTTCTGTGTTGGTATGAAGTAACCAGGTTTAATGCACTGTGCTATCCCCTTTTTGTCCAGTCCCCTCTCTTCTCTTTCCTCTCTGTTGTTCCTTATCCCCTTCCTTTCCTCTTTTCTCCCTTGCCTTTGTGAATGTCTTAGTTACTGTTTTGTCACTGTGACTAAATACCGAACATCACAAATTTGGAGAGGAAAAGTCAACTTTAACTCACAGTTTCAGAGGGTCACAGTTAATCCATTGGCAGCCGGCAACAGTGGAAGGACATGGTGGAGGTGGTGGTAGGGGGTGGGCAGCTCCTCACAGCATTGTGAACAGGAAGCCAGGTCCAGTCCAGTCCAGTCCCAGAGGAACATAGCAGTATGTTTGCACTTCCAGGTCCCCGTGATCTGCCCTTTGTGGGTGTAGCCTCACTGTTCCACCCCTTCCAGGTGTGGTTCTGTTCTATCTCACACCCGTAATCCAGTCCACATGCCTATAATACAGTTCACACGCCTGTAATCTAACTCACATGCCTGCAGTCCTCTTCTCCAGACCAGGCCCCAGTCTCCCAACAGCACAGAGTTCCACATACAATCCATAAGATCCAAATACATGAGACTTTTGGGGGACACTCCAGATCTAAGCCACAGTGGTGAATCTCCTGTTTTCCTCCCTATTTTTGTTTCTGTGAGTTCCCTTCTGTTTCTGAGCTAGAGGGAAAATAGCTAGGATGGGTGTGTGGTCTCAGGAAACTACTTCTGCAATCCTGGAAGCCTGACTGGCCTACAGCCTCCATTTTCTCTCCTAACCCAGGTCTTGTTCAGAGGGAAGATGGGCCTCCCCATCCTGTGTGTGGGCTCTGTGTGGAAGAGCTGGGATCTGCTGAAGGAAGGTGGGTCCAAGAGCTTGAGGGGAAGGGCAATGGCTAGGAATGGGGCTGGTGGGGGGGGGGGAGGTAACCTGGGGAGACTGCCTTCCCTGGAAGAGCTGGAACCTGCACCCCGAGGATAGGCCACTGATGGCTAAGACTATGGCCTTTACCCTTCACTCTGCTGTTGAGACTTTTTCCTATGTGTCATCCAACTTTCTTGAATTTATTTCCTATTTTTGGGTGTGGTTGATTGAATCTAGGGCCTCAGGCGTAGTAAGCATGTGCTGTGCCACTGGGCTGGCCCTCGAGCCCTTTCAGCTCCTGAAAAGAGGTTATATTCTGAATGATTTACTGAGTAACCACTTTTAAAAACTTAAAATCAAGTCAAACTTTGAATCAGAGCTCTGTTCAAAATGCGGTAACTTGTGGTGACATCCCTTACGTCATCCTGGTCAAAAGGGAAAAGCAGCCTCTTAGCCTGGAGCCGTCTCCCAGGCAGTGCACAGCCTCCGTCTGATACTCACTGTGTGCTGCAGAACTGCGATGGGGGCCGGCCTCCATGCCTGCTGGCTGTGGACCCAGGCTGCTCCTAGTCTACGCACCGTGTGCTGGGAACTTGGCTTGTTGGCTTCTCCAGCGCCTCCGCATCAGTGCCTAGACGTCCTTGTCCTCCCCTCCTTCCCCTGGTCTCATCTGTCCTTTCCTTCTTCCCCCCAGGTTTCCTTATGGCACTGACCCAGGGCAGAGAGGTCCAGGCTCATAACTTCTTCACTGGCTTCACCCTGATGAAGCTGAGGTGCTCTTCTGCTCTGGGCGGGGCCAGCCTCGGGGCCAGGCACATTGGGCACCTGCTCCCCATGGACTACAGCGTCAATGCCATCGCCTTCTACTCCTACACCTTCTCCTAGCAGGCTGGCCCTGGCTCCACCCACCCCATACCCACTGGACCTTGGGTGCTTGAAGGGAAGTTTTTTTTTATTCCTTTTTTTTTTTTAAGAAAAAGAAAATAAAACTTATAGGAGAAAATAAAGGCACTTTACCCAGTCCCGTTCGATTGTGTGTAAGCACCCGTGCTGTGTACATCTTCAGCATACCTCCAGCAGGTATCCAGACCAGGTTTTTTTCAAAGGTTAAAAGCTCCCCTTCGTCCCAGGTACTTGTTCTAAGTGTACGTATCCACGCACTGTGCTCTTGGACACAAAATTTATCTGGGCCTCTCCAGTGGACCCCCTTTGTCATACCTGCATGCTGTGTGGCTGCTTGTTAACCTGGGACCTCAGTTTCCTATCAGAGTGAGCAGTGCTCCCTGCCTGATCGGTCAGTACAGCTAGGTAGGCTCCTCACCAGGACAACCTTAGACCTGCCACACTCTCTCCTGAGATGATGCTGTTCTCTTGTGGGACAATCTGTACCTCACTAGATTGGTAGCTGTAGGTATTCAGTGCATTTTGCAGTGTTTTTTTGTGAACCAATTCTTGAGTTAGGAGATGGCTGAGGTCAAAGAATGCCACCTAGGCCAAGCTTCACTAGGTGGCCTGCCTCTTTCTGGCTGCAGCATGGCACTATTTGTTATTTGTGGCTCCGGAAATGACAAGCCTCAGTGAGGCGCAGACATGATTCTTGTCTCTTGGGTTCTATAGTTTGATCAGCAAAGACAGTCCTGAAGCTTCCTCTTCTGCTGCCCAGGCACACTGATGGCCAGACAGTCTTGAGCGCAGTGGCTGTCTGTGTAAGGATCTCGGTATAAGCTAATAGAAGGCACAGATCATGTCGTAGACACTAAGTCTCAAACGTACATAACATCAGATTTCTGTGGTCTTCCTTCCACCCCAAGTGCTAAAGAACAGTGGAATTTTTTTTCTTTAAAAAAAAAATCTTCCTATATGAACCAGGCTGGCCTCAACTTCTGGGCTCAAGCAATCCTCTCACCTCAGCCTCCACAGCAACTGAGACTGTAGGTGTTACCACTGTGCCCAGCCATGAATTTTCGTATCTACCTAATTGCTTGGCTAATCCTTGCTGTACATGCCCAGCATCTGTTCTTGAAGGAGTTTTACCCCGTGTCTTGAGTTCTGACATGGCCCCCTCAGGGCTCTTAGTTATTACCTTGTTACCCAAATCAGATGATGGTGTTCGTTCAGTGTAGCATTCAAACACAACAGAAAGGCCACAGCTCCCATCCTGCCAGCTACAGCCCAGTGCAGTAAGCCCAAGCTTTGAGCAGGAAGAACTCAAGCAAAGTCCCTTCTGAAGGGACAGCTAGTCATCTTTACCTCCGTCCTTGACCAACCCCGTGGGGTCTAGCACTCAGCAAGTCTCCAGCACCTCATCCGAGAAGCTTGCAGAGACCAAGGACCTTAGCCGTATCCCGCAGTCCTAAGTAAGTTACTAGTGACTGGTAAGCTTGGTAGTTTAACATGTTTTCCGGATTAGGTCCAAAGCAGTGTTCTGGTAGTTTCTAAAAACCAAGACCTACTTAGTTCTTTGAATATGGCCATCTCCGTTGCTTACTGCTCTCTACAACTCTACCCGGGCAGTGGAGGTTTTGGAACATACAGAAGGTCAACCTGATTTTTTCAGTCCCAGTACATGAGTGTTGCATAATGTCAGTTGGTAAAATGAATTTTTCCTTCTTTCCTGGGCTGAAGATCAGCCATAGGGCCGTAAAACATGGCAGCCTACCCTGCCACTGAGCTGTATACCCAGCCCAGCCCCCCACAGAACATGACATGACAGGTAATGTTCCTAGTTCCTGTTACGCAGAGCAGATGTGAACGAGGTCACTTATTTTCCATTTAGCAAAGAGGCTCTTTGAATGTGGCTGTGCAGAAAGGCAGGCGCTCCTTCGTTGTCACCTTCTATTTTCTTTCCCCTGTGGCATTAGGGGCAATTCATAGGACTGTGTGCTACAGGTGCATCCCTGGAGCAGCCCTCTGACAGAGCAGTAAATGCTGGGCTGAAAGTGGCTTCCACCTGTGATCTCAGCCTCATCAGTCTCATCCACTCAGCTAACATTCACTGAACGTGTTCTAGGTATTCAGTGTTCCAAGGACTATAAATACATATGCTTTCTCATTTGAAAACTCATGGAAGCCGGGAGTGGTGGCATGCCTTTGTAATCCCAGATCTCAGGAGGCTGAGGCAGGAGGACTGCCACTGAGTTCGAGGCCAGTTTGGGCTACATAATGAGTTCAGGACCAGCCTGGGCTACAGAGCAAGACCTTGTCTCAAAAAATAAGTATTGATGGAACTGCACACTTAAAATATCTTCATTCTAATGTGTTATATACTTCAATTAAGTTTAATGAAATTTAAAAAATATGTATCTTCAAGGATGTTTTATTCTAATGGCTTGGTTGTATACACACATAGCTATAATCGCCAAAAGTTATAAACAGGCAAGTCAGCTTCTATTTTTCTCCTTGGTTTTGGGAAAGAGGTGTTAATGGGGCTCAAAACAAGACCCAAGGGCTCTACTCTGATCCCTTGGTCTTTTTACTGTAAAATAAAGCCCCTAAAAATTGGGAGATCCCAAACTAGGTATAAAATGAAATAAATATAAATCATTCCACTTATCTCAATGGCAGATACTGTGTCTGCCTGTTAGCCCAGTAGGGCCTGAGATGAAGCTGGGTCACGCAGCAGGCCCTCAGACATGGTCAGTACTTCATATGCAGATGCGGAAACCTGAGGCAAAACACAAAACACACACATTCTCCCAGTTGGATGATAGTGACCCAGACTTAGGATAACGGCACCACTACCAGCAAATGCATTTTATTCTTGCTTGAGATTTTCAACAGCTGCCATCTGGTTTGTATAACACATTAAAAAAAAACTTTTTTCCATTTTTGATGTTTTTATGAAAATTATTTTTACCTTTAAATCTCTATCCCTTCCCCAAATAAGTATTAATAACTGCCATGTAACATTTATTTAGGAAAATAACAGCTTTTAAACACTTGTGAAGCAAGGATTGGAGTTTGGCCCTGGGCCAGCTGGAGCTGCTAGGCTGCCGGTTACGCCCGTCCACACGTCACTCACCACCCTCACCACCTGTCACCGACGGCTGGCCGGCCAGACCCTGAGGGCTTTCCGTTCCAAGTGCCATTCCCTTTCTCCTCTTCACCTCAGTGTGTGCCCTCCTGCCCTCCAAATGTGTCCAGCAAAGACAGAATGACTCTTACCACGTGGTCAGCTTTGTAAAATAAGATGCAACACTATGTAGGCAGTTCAGAGTTTCCCTTTCCACTCTGGGGGAAGGGAAAACATTGAGCACAGCACTGGTGGTTCCACGTGCTTGTCCACTCAGGCAGAGGCTCACACTTCTTAAATGGATCTACCTGATGCTTCCAGATGCATAGTAGATAGCACATAGCTCCTTATTTAAAAAGTCACAAAATTATAAAATTTTTTTTGCAACAGTCAAGCCTTTTTATGATGGCGAAGCTGGTTCTGAAAAGTAGTTTGATACTCACAGTAACTTCCCCTATGAATCCTATAGTCCTGTGTCTGAAGGATTCAATTTTCACCACAGGTATTTAAAATCCAAGTGTAAAAGCCTCTTTGCTGACAAAATGGCATACGCATCAACGGATTGCTTCTCTGCAGTAAAAGGAACAAACCACCAAACGTGCCACAGATGAGCCTCAGAAACATCATGCGAAGGGAAAAGAGCCAGCTCTAAGACAGCATGTAGTGTATGCCACTGGCATAAATTATAGAGACAAAGTGGTTAGCTGCCCGAAGCTGGAGGTGGAAACAAGAACTGATTATATGAACGTGAGGGATCTTGTTGGGAAGGATGAAAATGTTCTAACTTAAGCAATGTTGATGGCTGCACCACTGAGGAAGGTTAGTGAAACCCCTGGCTTGGACACTTGAAGTGATGTATCTGATGATAGCTAAAACATATATAACAAAATTGTTTTAAGAAAACTCCCTGCTCCCCAATCATCTGTCAAGAATTTAATAGTCGGCAAAGGTCACAACCAACAGGATAAGACAATTAGTGTTGATTTAGGGTGTAACATTTTACTACCTTATAGAAAGTGCATCTTACTGTAAAATATTTGAAAATGTTTATTTTCATGAGGCTAGGGATGAAGCTCAGTAGGAGTGCTTGCCTAGCAGATGCAAGGCCCTGCGTTTGATCCTAGCACTGAGAAAAAGTAACATATTCAATAGCTTAGAATGATTATTTTAAAATAAAAGGGGGCTTGTAAGGTAGCTATGGGGAAGAAAGCTCAACAAATCCTGCATGAGACTGTTAGCAACAAAATTTAAGGAGGCTCTAAAATAACTTAAAAAGAACAAAGATGGTGCATATGTTCCTTTATACTTTTCTCATGTCCTCCGGAGCAATAAGTACCATGTGTGAGCTGACACCCTGTAGAGACCAGTGTATCCAGCTGTTCTGCTCTCATGAATCCTCCTAGAAATGAGACTGACTGGAAATGCAGTAGAGAGTTGGGCAGTAAGGGCAAAGGCCAAGTAGTACGAAGGAAACTTGAGTGCTTCCTTGAGCACATTTCCTGCTCCCCATCCCTGTCACAGTGGCAGCGTCAGTGTGGGATAAGATGAAAACAAAAAGTGAGGGGACCTCTTTGCCAATTATGACTATCCAACTTTGTAGGTGAAATTCACAGGAAGCAGCACACAGGCTTACCACACCAAGCAACCAGAAGAACTAATGATCCCTGAAGACTAAGGAAGGGTGAAATGACAGGAGATCAAGGTCCCACGGAATATCCAATCAGGGTCAACCTGCACAATCTCTTTATCCACTTGTCAAACTAAGGCTGTTTGCATTATCCCGGAGGACAGTAGCTGGAGATGCACAGTCTTTCCCAACAGATCATCTGTGAATCTTGGTTAACTTCACCTAATTTCTCTGCCGATTCCCATACTTCGGTATTACCTGAACCAAGAAAGGTCACTAGCCTCCAAGGCCAAGACCCGCCTGCTTCTTCAACCCCTGGAGGGTGGACTCAAGAACACAGGCAGTTTCCGCCTATCCAGGGTTTGCAGTACCGGGGCAAGACAATTCATCCAGGTGGCTACCTTTTCAAACGACTTTCCTTTCCAATATATTAATTACCAGTGTGTCCACTTGACCTCCTCTGCCTCTCTTAATAGTAAGACAAAAATTTTTTTTGTAGCAAAAACACAATTTGGGAAATTCTGTTTAATATTTCAGTAAGAACATTTAGTACTAAACCATAGATTGCATACCCTTAAAGCTATCCCAGCTGTTGGGACTTTGGAATCTAACGGTGCTGCAAAGATCCAGCCTTTTCCTTGCTCTCTTTCCTGAACTGACCTTATATGATCCCCAAAAGTCGAGTACTATACAAAGAGACTGGCCCAAGACCCAGAAGTGCGTATTCACAGCCTTACACTATTTCCTCAAATTCCCTGTTGCAGGTCAAAGGTCTGAAGAAACTAAGAAGATATTCCTTTATTTATTTATTTATTTTTTTGAAGAAAAGAATCATTCCTGTCTTGGGAGTGTTCGAGTTAAATAAACAAACACAACGTAATCAGAAATTAATCACTAATAAACTAACACTGGAACCAGCCAGACTGGCAACTGTTAAAACATACATGTTCCATTTCTATATAAATTCTAAAACTTCTGGTTGCAATAAAAAGTAGTGGCTTAAATTCAATGTTAAAATTATCACTTACAAACAGAAGCATTAAAGGGCAAAGGTGTGTTCTGTGTAGTGTACCCAGAATTTCTTTTATGAGGAAAAAGTATGAGACGGGAAGCCCACTGAAGGGCTTCTAAGACCCACATGACTTTGCTGTTAAGATGCTGACAAGCTCTTTGCGGCTGAACAGTTATGCCCCCACTGTACAACAAAGTAGCCAGAGCTGGGCCACAGGAGGAACTGATGGAGGCACAGTCATGCATGTTAAACAAGGGAACACCTTACTAGCTGCTTCCTAATCCTAGAGTCAGTGTACTCTCTGTGGGAGTAGGACAGGGAACTCCAGCCCTCAGGTCCCATGCAGGTCATCTGGCAGATCTGTCTTAGTCCTGCCCAGATATGCTTTGTGAAACTATTCCAAAATGGGCCAGGGAGCAGAAGGCAAGAGGAGCCACCTTGGACTACACTGGAAAAGAGCAAATCTTCAGGGTAGAGAAAGCTATTCTGGATCCCTGTAGGACTTTCTAGACAGATAGACACACAGCAGTCCATTGCAGTCTGTGCTGGAAATATGCAGGGTCTTTAAAAAGGCTCTCCTTGCAATGTCAACAGTCTTCAGTATTCTGTGCTTAGACAGGCTAATGGAGACTGGAGAGGAAACAGAAATTCCAGAAGAGAGAGACTTCCTTTATGCACTTCCAGTGCCCTTTCGTTATTAGAAACAGCAGCCCCATCTTAAAACTGAAGCTGAAATAAAGAAGTTTCATTATACAAAGTCCTCCCTAAGAAAATTAACAGTTGTACTCTATCGAGGAAGAGGCTTTGGAAATGAACGTGCATGTCTGGCGATGCAAGTCCCCTAGCTACTGTCCTATGACACATGACCTATGACGAAGGCCATTTCCTCAAATGATGCCACCCGAAGACTCAAACAAGGGGAAAGATGTATGTTTGTATTTTAAAGTTGGCACTAGTCTGTGACTCTTTAAAGTAATCAACAAGGGACTGGGGACGTAGCTGTAAAGCACTTGCCTACAATGGGCAAGGCTCCTGGTTCAATCCCTAGCACTGCAAAAACAAAACAAAAAGTCAGCAAGGGGGCTCATAAGAACAAGCCCCTCTTCAGCTTTCCAGACCCTAGTCCTTTCCTTCCAACCTCTGTCCCACATCTACATACTGAATTTACATTGGCTTTACATCAAGTTACATGATCTTTCCCTCATATACCCACCACACAGCCCATTAGCAGTCATCTAAAAGCTGCTACATCCTCAGGCCTCTGCAAGTCCTTGTCCTGGAGAATGGCCAGGACTGGGCACATTCTTGTTCACACACACATTGCCACCTACATATCCATACACAAAGGTAGTTCCTGGCTCCTGGTGCTCAGTTTAGTTCCTGGAGAGTATTAAAAAAAAAAAAAAAAAAAAAAGCGCTGAGGGCATAGCTCAGTGATTAGAGTGCAAAGCCCTGGGTTCAATTCCTCTGCACCAGCATAAAACAGGCATAGTGGTACAGGCATGTACTTGTAATCCCAGTACTCCGGAGGCTAAGGCAGGAGGATTGTTGTGTGTTTGAGGCAAACCTGGACTACATAGTGAGTTCATGGAGCAAGACCTTGTCTTAAAAAAAAAAAAAAGTGCATTACAGGCACAGAAGATGACAGCAACACAGAGGTCAACCTAGAAAACACTAAAGCTGGATAAAGCCAGGCCTGGTGGTACAGGCCTACAATCTGAGCACTTTGGGAGGCTGAAACAGGAGGATCTTAAGTTCAAGCCCAACCTGGAAAACTTATACTCTGTCTCAAAGTCAAAAAACAATTCCCAGCAGGAAGGGTGGGAAGATAGTATAGCATAAAGATCTTGGGTTTCATCTGCTCCTCCAAACCCTCTCCCCCTTACACGTGCATGAATGGAGACAGTAACATCTCACAATAGCTTTCAATATCCCAGGGGTCAGGTTCACAGTTGTGGGCCAGGCAGGACTCCTAAATCATTTCTGGATTCCTTTTGAATCATTCTGTAAGGGGAGAAGAAGCATACAAACTGCACTGACCTTCTTGCTAGTGTCCTGAAAATCCTATTTCCTTGGAAAAATGCATGAGCCTTTCTGAGGGAGTTAAGATACCAGGAGAACTGAGTGTTGAAGGGGCTGCAAAAATAAATAAATAAATAAATTGTTATCCAAATAAATTTAAGACACAAGTGACTGGAGTGATTTCTCTGGGCTCAAGCTGATGGCCAGAAGGCCTCTCCTCTTTTCTTCGAAACAGTGGGGTTGGGTGGGAGGAGACAGGAACAGACACCCTAGGACCAAGGTAGCAGGTCGGTGCTAAGCGCGCTTCATGCTGTAAATGAAGAGTGTAACGGTGCCGGTAAACAGAAGTTTAAGAATAGAACAAGAGTCACTAAATGACTCCAATGATAATCACCATCATAGCCCTGCCCTTCTGATTTCCAGCCTTCACCAACCATAGAGTTACAGTAAACCAACAACTTTAACCGTTTTCCTGAATGGGGTTCAGGGCAGGGAGACCGGAGCTTGGCAGGGCTGTGGGAATCCCAGTGCACCATGGAACCCTGGGTTGGCAGATCTGGGCTTCCTATTCTGCTCTGGATGATCTGTTCTGCCCTTGTCCCCCTTCCCATCTAGCTTAAGAGACTACACAAGCCACTCCGTTTGTGGTAGTTATACAGCAGGTAAGGACTTTTCTCAAAAACCAGTTTTTCTTGGTTAGCTTATTTTGTTTGAACACAGACAGAAGAACAATCCTGATAAATAAAAGAACCCTGCAATTTCCTTAACTCAAAAAAGCTAATTTAAAACAAAACAGTAGACAGTTCCAAACGAAAGTCAACAGAACAAAAGGGAAATACTCAGAGGTCTGTAGAGTAAGACCGAGCACACCAGCTCCTCAGCCACAATATCCCGCTGAACCACCTCTCCCCTTCCCTGTGTGCACCCGTGCCCACCCTCCCCCGCTTCAGCTCGGCCTTTTTGCGCGCTACCCCAAGACGTGTGGACAGGTAAGTCCTCCTTTAAGCCTTCTGCTGGCTCAGTACTTCACTCCAGGAATAAATTCCTTCGCATCTGGGTTCAGGTTACTTTTGCTCTGCAAAAAGAATCAAGAGATAATAAATCCCGACACTTACTTAAAACTTCTCTTTACATTTTTTTCCTATGGTGCTTGAAGTCAAGCCTAGTGCCTCACACATGCTAAGCAAGCACTTTACCAGCTCCCCCTTCCTTCCACTCTTACCAGTACCCTCCCGTTAGCCTTAAGATGAGAGCAAAAACTTCCCTCTAACTTGAGCTGTTACGGCAGTAATTTCAACAGCTGCTGACATTGTCAGCTCTAAACAAGCACATTTCTCCTTCCTGCTTTAAACTGCTTCCAATAATCTCATCAGAAACCTGTAAGTTTGATTCCAAGAAGAATTTTTCAGTTCGCTGAATATCGTAACTTGCTGAAAATCAAGGTTTCCTATGGAACCAGTTTGGTTACCACCACCTGTTTTTCCCTTCATCTTTCTGTATACTCTGGTTATCTACTCTCTTGTAAATACCACAAACCTTGGCAAACTGTGGGGCACAGTAATTCAGATCAAGGTTGTATGAGAACCACAATGCTCACAGAACTCTGACACATACATGGAAAGCCAAGAATTCATTTATCTTGTCTAACTATAAATGGAAAATGGCCTCTTGGGGGAATATGCTCCTCCCGAAATGAAAAGGCAGTTTTATAACAGAATTATTCAGAAGCAGAGTATACTAGTCACAGACTTGAGGGGCAGTAAAAGAGAATAGCAGCAATAAATGGCCTTATGAGACCAAACTTCATCAGCTTTCACATTTTTACCCTTTATTCCAAGCCTTTTCTGAAAAGCCCACTGGGAGAAAATGAAAGTTGGTGCCCCTGGTGATGACACCACTTCCCCCGTGCTCTGCAACGAGCTCCGAGTCTTCCTCGTTCCCTCTCTTCACTGCCCATCTGAGTGATGAAGAAACTGCCGCTCAGAGGGCTCCAGAAGAAAGTGACCAAACGCTGGAGGGCCAAAGAGTCATGACTTCTAATCCTACATTCTTTTTTCTACATCATATGTGGAACTACATATGGTGCTTACCAAAATATCTTCAGAATCATGACCATCGCTGACTGACAGCCCATTTAACTGTTGCTGCAGCTGTCCCATGGCCTGTGGCAGGTCTCGTGCTGGAATGAACCAGTCTTGGTCTTCCTCATCCAGCATCTCCTGGAAGCAGCGATCTAAGAAATCTTGTTCCTGTAGCTCCTCCTCCACCTAGCAAGCAAAGGAGAACCCTCAGATGTGCTGTTCCCAAAGACTCATCCCCTCCAAGAGTGTCCCTAACCCTCTCAAAAGGCTGTCACTCTGCAACTGAGAACAATTATCTCTTATGAGACCTAAGGAATAAGATGCCTCTGGTGACTGGTCAGAGAGGCAACATACTCATTTTTCATTAAAAATTTTGACTTCTTTTTCAATTGAATCCCAACAAGAAGACTAAAAAAATAGTTATTCAAGATAACAGGAATGGGATATCAGGAACTCGAACAGCAATTGACATTGGTGAGGTTGTGGGGAAAAAGGAACCCTTCAACAGTGTTGGACTGTAAACTGGTACAACCACTAGGGAGGGCAGTAGGGAAATTCCTAAAAGGGATGAAAATAAGTATTTCATCTGATCCAGTGATACCTCTTCCAGGTATCTTTCCAGGAGTTAAAAGCACCATATAACAGATATATGTATAATCGTGTTTATAACAGCATGACTAACTATACCTAAAATGTAGAAGATGCTAAAATACCCAACAATAGACCAATGGATACAAAAATTGTGGTACATGCACATAACAGAGTATTACTCTTCCTCAAAGCAGATCTGAGGCTTTCGTAGCTAAATGAAGACTACGTAAGACCATCATGCTCAATGAAGTGAGTCAGACACATAAGGTTAAATAGTCCATGGTTTCTCTAATATGAAAAACCCACAATAGTGTCATTCTACAGAACCAAATGGGGGTGATAGTAGGAGTTTGGGGGTGGGTGGGAGGGATTTTAATTTTGATGAGGTATATATGCACACAAAATATTCAAGTTCAATGTAAACATTGTGTATTGTATCTATATACATATATATATATATACATATATATATATATACACACACAATAATAAAATGGAAAAAAGACAGCAGAAATTCCAGATTTTCATACACCTTTTAAGATCTCTAATATGTGACACAGATTTATATGGCTTTATGAAACATTTCGTAGCTTGAATTTTTTCTCATGTCTTGTTAAGAAGGAACCCTTCTTCAATTTGCCTTTTTATACAGAAGTCTGCAAAAGGTACATGGAGTATGTAATTAGTCTACTACTAAGACAACAAAGATTAAATCAAAATCAATTCTCAGCTCCTGGTCTACTTTTCTGATAATGTGACCCCTAGTGCAAAAAGAAGAAGAAGAAAAAAAAAGCTTTCAGAACCTTAGAAAAATATAAAGAACATTAGAAAATTATATCATTAATGCAGTATTCTCTCAAAATAAGAAATACATGAATATTTAAATAACTCCATATTTAAAACTAAAACAATATGTATTTGTATTTTACACTCCTTTGCAGATAGTTCATTCTGCATTTTCCCCTCTTTTTCTGAGATGGCGTCCCTTTCTGGAGCCCAGGCTGGCCTCAAACTCCTGCTTTTCCTTCCTCAGCCTCCAGCGTGCTGTGATCACAGGCCTGTCTCACTATGCCCAGATCTGTAGTTCATAGTGACTTTATCTGGCTTTCTCCTTCACATTCAGCAATTCCTGTTCCTGCAGCCTGCATGGTGGCAGATTCTGAATTACTTACCCTCTTGCCCCACTGCCTGGTAATCATAGAACAGTTTCAAAATGATGTTGGCAAGATAGTATTACCTGTGGGATATTAGGGGTGGGGAAACTTGAGCAAACAGCGATTTACCGGCTCAGTGCATTTGAAGGCCTGATATTTACAGCAATCCTTGAAGCTGCCAAGTGTTCGGCTACCATTGCTTTTATATTTGTCATAAAACAAGTTATATAATTTTTAAAGCTTCTAAACTGTATTTCTTTAACCTCTTTGTATGTGTCTGCACACATGCATGTGCTTACGCATGTGCACACACATTTCTTTAAACTCCTAACTTTCCAGTACTTCTCCATCTTCTCTGCCTCAGCTTGCTCAACTCCTACTCAGCAGTGATCTATCAGATCATCTATGGTGCAGACATCTGGCTCTTAACAGTCCAAGTAACTTAAGATAAAAGCTAACACTATGATTAAAAAATCTATTTGGTTATACATATGATCGTAAGGTGATGAGTTTCAGCTAGTAGTTGGTTAATATGACGGTCTGTATCTTCTTTTAACCAGGCTGGTAGAGTATTACCAATCCATTCCTCCCATGTCACCTTGCTCTGTTACCATCTGTAAATAAAATACTCTTGCAGGTTACATGCACCAGCAGACTTCTACTCCTTCATACCTGTCTGTTGAAATCCTCTTCGTTCTCCATCCACATGTACTCTGCAAATGGGTTTTCCTTCTCATCATGACCATTTAATCCCTGGTCCTCTTTGGATTTTACACTAGGTGATGTATTTGCCACACTGGATCCATTCATTGTGACAGAATCTAAACAGGAACAAAAGAAAGTGTAAGATAAACATAAGGATCAAGAAAATGTAAATCTAAAACATTCTATTTCTTTCAGAAGCTTTCGAGGTTCTGAGATTTAAGCTTAAATGAACAGAAACAGATTTTAACTATTATACAATCACACCCCCTGCAGTTATCAACCATACAGATGTATTCTTCTTGATGAGTTAAAAAAATGTGGGGCTGGAGGAATGCTCAGCGATTAAAGTGCTTGCCTAGCAAGGGCTATGTTGTGAGTTCAGAACCAGCCTGGACTATAGTGCAAGACCCTGTCTCAAAAAATCCTAAAACACAAAAACTTTTCTGATGTAAATGCTAGGTAAAATTTAAAAAAAGAATAGAAAATTATCATAAACTTGTTATAAGAAAAAGAATAGAAAATAACCATAAACTCAGCATGGGGATATTACCTGTGATTTTATGATATGTATATTATGGATTTCATCCATGGTTCCTGGCTCATAAAGCCTTGGTTATTTCAGTATGGCTTCAGAGCAGCACGGGTGAAAGATAGTGTTATGCATTCATTTCTTCATTCACTCATTCCTTCCTTATTCCTTCCCTTTATCCTTCTGCTTTGTTTTGAGTAAACAAAAATTGTCTCAGCCACATGTATTATGAAAGATATAACACAGTTAATGTATATAAGTAATAAAACTACCCTTTAAAATTTTATTATAATATTAAAAATTTTAAAAAGGACAAGCCCTCCCCCATCGGCCTCCGGTTGGACGTGCCTGCTTTAGGCTTTAGAAACTGAACTCTGTGGCTTCCTGTCTTCCTTTTACCTGTTCCTTTTTTTATCCAAGGCAAATCAGAGCAACCAGAATTTCTTTTCCCCATAGCTGGCTATAAAAACTAAAGATATACTCTAATCTCCCTACCCCCAACAGTCTGTCTCACAACTAGCTGTAAAGAAATTCTCTGACTTAGCTTGCCTCATATTAGACCACATGGCCCCCTATTTGGTTTTGGGCCAGAGCAGGGAGGAAGGAACATAGCAGGGAGAGTCTGAGAAACATCTTGGCAGATAGGCTTTTCTGGATTTCCCTGTTCCACCCATCAGCATCACATAACATACTTTTTGCTCAACCCCTTTGCTACATGGTTGTCCATGCTTTAATGGTGCTTAAAGTTCTCAATGAAAGAAAAAGACTGGGTGTGGAAACCTTCTTGATAACTGCACAAGGAGGCTTACAGGAAGGTAACAAGAAGTCCGCCATGTGGCAGGAGGTTGGTATACCCCAATTCCACAGAGATGAGAGTTCCTGGGCTCATGATCCTTCCAAATGACACCCTATGCATTTCTTTCTGATTATTTACTTGTATCCTTTAAAATATCTTTCATAATAAACAGTAAACATAAGTGTTTCCCTGAGTTCTGTGAACTGTTCTAGAAAATTAATTGAGGCCAATTAATTGAACAGAGGTCATGGGGCCCCAGGTGAAAGCCACTGGATTAGAAGTTTCAGAGGCCTGGAATTTGACTGGTGTCTGAAGTGAGGGGCAGTCTGGTAGAATTAAGCTCTCAGTCTGTGGAATCTGATGCTCTCTCCAGATAGATAGCATCGCAAATGAACTACCGGAGGCCCAGATGGTGCCTGCTGCAGAACTGCTCAATGGTAGGGAAAAATCCTCACACAGGAACTAGAGGAACAGCATGGTGGTCAGAGTGCTGGCCTAGCAAGCACAAGGCCGAGTTGACTCCCCAGCATCACATGAGCTGGGTGTGGTGGTACACCCCTATAATGCTAGCATTTGGGAAGCTGAGGCAGGATTACCTTGTGAATTCAAGGCCAGGCTGGGCTATACACTGAATTCAGGACCAGCCTGAACTACAGAGTGAGACTCTATCTCAAAAAAAAAAAAAAAAAGAAATCCTCATATTTTGGCATTACAGAGGTGATCTCTGTTATGAACATACAGTTTGTTTTTGTTTTCCTTCAGTGTGAGATACTAAACTTACTGCAAATATTTCAAAACGTTGAAACCACATGTCTTAGTTACTCTTTCAATGCTGTGACTCAATACCTGACATGCACAAATTCAGGGAAGGAAAGGGTTATTTTAGCTCAGTTTTAGAAGGTCACAGCCCGTTTAGGGGCGGCCGCCAACAGTGAAGTACATGGCACAGGCAGAGGTGGAGGCAGCTTCTCAGGACATCACACACAGGAAGCCAAGCCAAGGCAAGTTGAGACTAGTCCTCCAAGGAAGGAAGGAAGCAGCTTGTATATCCTTCCAGGTTTCACCCCGGTGATCAGCCCCTGCTGGATCCAGGTGTGGAAGGTGTGGCAAGCCCCCACTACACGACTGTAATCCAATTTACATGCCTGTAATCCATGCCTCTGGACTGGGCCCCAATCTCTCAACAGCATATGATTCCATAGAAACTGGTAATAACCAAATACATGAGACTTTTTGGGGTCATTCCAGATCCAAGCCATGATACACAGATACGATATCGTCAATACTAGGAAAATGGTTCTCTCACATTGTTGACTCAGTGTTGATTTGTATGCCATACCATTTAACCTTTAACCTGTGTCACACACACACACACACACACACACACACACACACACCCAGGAGATTTATTAGGATGGCTTTTAAATCCCAAATGGCCACCTGCATATGTGAGAGATGGACGGGCGAACCGCTGCTCAGATACCAAGATGAGGAACATCAACCTGAGATCAAAGGTCTTGATGTTCACTACAGGACAGCCAGTGCGAGTATGTACTACAGATTGATATCCAAAGACAACGGCGAAGATCTGAAGACGGAAATGAATTTGTGCTGGAGATCAGCGATGGGAAGACAGGACAGTCTGTACTTGGAATCAATGTCTAGACTCTGAAGGCTGAAGCTCTTGCAGAAGAAGCAGCTGTATAATCTTTCTTCCTTTTTATCCAGTCCAGGTGCCAGTCTACTGGTTGGGCCACCTCATCCATCCAGACGGGGTATTCTTTCCCCAGTTTGCTGGCCTACATGTCAATCACTCACACCAAGCTCTGCTCCAATGGACTGGCTTGGTGTTTCCTAATCTCTTCAAGTTGACATAATCCTTTCAACAGTCACTTACTTACAATTTAACAAAGTACTTTCACATCTGTGTTGATTTAAGAGACATAATCTATTCAGCTTCATTTCTGAAAAACTATTCACACAGTGCTATAATAATTAGACCAAAGAGGATATCAGATTTTTGGGTTAACCTGCAGTGACAGGTTAGTTTAGGAACAACACTGACTTATGGGCATACTGGGTAAGAATTAACTGGTGCTTGAAGTCTCCCTTGACTTCACTAGCTTGGTGGGAATGGGAAGATTTTGTTCAAGACTGGTAACTCCTAGGGGAGCAGATGGATGTTTCCAGTTGAGAGGAGAAACAGATCAAAAAGGGGCATCATGATTAACTTTCTAAAATCTCACATTCCCAGTTTCATGTGATACTCTTTTCCTGCTCTCGGCACCTCCTTCCCTTACCATCTACTGTACTTGAGCACAGCGTTTCCCTAATCATTTCCTTTTACCATTACACTTGGTTCTTACTTCACTAGATCCTCACTGAAACCAAGGCACATCCTTGGAGAAGTCTAGTGCAGCGGAACAAAGAAAATATGCCCAAAGCTTTCAAAGGTGGAAACAATGCTTACTTTCAAAGACAGAATTAAGAATCTAAATGGCTGCTGTGTTGTCAGCTATGTTACAGAGAGGCCCACGTAACAAGGAAATGAACAATCATATGTGAGCTTTCAAGTGCACTTTCCTGCACTCAAGCCTTCAGGTGAGACAGCAGTCCCAGGTGACAGGTTGACCATAACTTCAAGGGAGACTCTGTAGCAGAGGCACCCAGATAAGCTGCTAACAGACTCTTGACCCACAGAAACTATAATAAAATAAATTTTTGTTGTTTTACTTCCTAAGTTTTTGGATAAGTTGTTATCTGATGTCTTAGTTACCTTTCATTGCTGTGACTCCATACCTGACATCCATAAATTCAGGGGAGGAAAGGTTTATTTTAGCTCACAGTTTCAGAAGGTCACAGTCCATTCAGGGGTGACTGGCAGCAATGGAAGTACATGGCAGAGGCAGAGGTGAAGGAAGCTTCTCATGACATCGCAAACAGGCAGGCTAGACTAGTTGAGACTAATAGTCCAAGAAAGGCAGGAACCAGCTTATCTGTATTTCCAGGTCTCAGCCCAGTGATTAACCCCTCCTGGATCCAGGTGAGGAAGGTGTGGCTACTACACACTGTTAATCCTAACTTACACGCCTGTTATCCTAACTCACACCTGTAACCCTAACTTACACGCCTGTAATCCTAATTTATATGCCTGTAATCCACCCCTCCAGACTAGGCCCCAATCTACCAACAGCACTTGGTTCCATAGACAATCCATACATTTAAATACATGAGACTTTTGGGGCATATTCCAGAGCCAAACCACAATATCTGGTAATAGATAAGTTCATGTGTTCAATAAACAATTACAATTGGCTTTGCCACACGAACCACAAGGTGTCACATCTTTTTGTCTTTCAAGAAAATAAATGTTAAAATTAATGTGAAATGGGAGGGCAGGTTAAGGGGAAGTAAAACTGATTAAGATGTTGATACGTCCATGTACCAAATTCCCAAGATGAATGTAATTATGTACTGCAAAGACACACCAATAAAAATTATAAGGCAAAACAGACAAATGTGAGTCTTTACTCTTGAGAAGTTTGTCAGAATTAGATCTCAACGAAGATTAGGTCAAGCCTGTTGTCAATGCACCACTAATAGCTGAGTTTGATGGTGCATGACTGGAATCCTGGAACTCAGGTGGCTGAGGCAGAAGGACTGCCATGTGTTTGAGGCCAGCTTGGGCTAAATAATAAGCTTAGGACCAGCCAGGACTACAGAGTGAGGCCTTGACTCAAAAAAAAAAAAAAAAAAAAAAAAAAAAAAAAAAAAAAAAAAAAAAAAAAAAAAAAAAAAAAAAAAAAAAAAAAAAAAAAAAAAAAAAAAAAAAAAAAAAAAAAAAAAAAAAAAAAAAAAAAGAAAAGAAATAGAAATAGAAATTTAAGAATAATTTGAACTTTCTTTCTCTTCCCCCCACCTTCCCTCTATGTGCAAAGGAAAATGGGAAATAAAGTTTTCATTTTGACTGAAGATGGAAAAGCATACAACTTTGTTGAAAGCAAATATAACCCTCTTAAGAAGCATCTGTTTTAGTACTTTTAACATAGTCACAAGACTGTGTCTAAAGTATCTGGCTTAAAATGAGGGCCTAGTTCCCAGCCACAATGAACTTCAGAATCAGGATATTTCAACACTTCATCAGTTCAACATTGTGAACACCTCTGACTTTCAGATTCAACATATGCATTCCAAAAACTAGCTATTCTTTATAACTACATAAGATTTTTCATTAGCTATAAATCCGTATTATGCCTATAGCAACAAAGCATTTCGGGACTTTTGACTGAAAACATGGAAAAAGTCTCAGTTAATATGATATGTCATTCAGAAGTCAGAGCACTTGCACAGGCCCTGGGTTCAATTCCTCAACACCACATAAAGATTAGGTGGGTATGTGGGGCACACCAGTAATCCCAGCACTTGGGAGACTTAGGCAGGAGGATTGCTGTGAGTTTGGCACCAGTCTGGATTACGCAGTAAGCTCAGTACTAGCTTGGACTACGGAGTGAGACTCTGTCTCAAAAACAAACAAAAAACAAAAAACCCCAAACCAATTAATATAAAAACTAGTTTCTACTATTTTTCTTCCTATAGTTTCATTACTCCATTTTATGCAATTGATATTATTTTTAAAATTAAATGTCATGCATAATAGTCAGACATCTTATTTTACTTTGCACCTGCTGCCAACGGATTCAGGCTTTGTCTTTCCTCATTATATCATAGCAACTCAGGTCATCAGTTGATCCCAAACCCATTTACTAACATCTGAGTGACTATTTACATAGGCCCTGTGCTTGACGGTGCTTGGCAAGGAATGGAGTACTTGCCCCGCTGGTATTTACATTCCCTTGAGAGAAGCAAGCACATAGCTAAGAATATTTATGATTCACACTATAAAAGGAGAAGTAGAAGGGACTGTCAAGAGAGCACAGAGGAGCCCAAACTCCTCCCAAAGGGGACAACATTTTTACTTATAACTGCAAAATATAAGCTAATGAGCAATAAAGGGAAGAAAAAAAATGTAAAAAGACACGTGCAGGAGAGAACTTTTGGGGACTAAAAGCACATAGGTACACAGTAGGAGCATGACAATGAGGAGATGAGGCTGGAGAGGCCGATGGGGCCAGATTGTACAGGATCTTTGGGACTACCTGAAGGATTCTGAATTTTCCCTGAAAAGCAATGGAAACCATTATGTGAAGTTGTGTATAACACACTGACATGATTCAAATCATATTTTGAGATTAGTCAGGCTGCTATGTGGAAAATGAATTGGGGAGACCATGAGATGAGACTCATACAACAGCTAATGCGCTAATCCAGATGAAAATACAGTGGCTGCATGGACTCAAATGATGGCAGGAAGCATACAGATGGACTACAAAGTGATCTTAGGAGGTTTCTGTGATGAACTGATGTGACAGGTCATGGTGAGGGACACTTCAATGATAATTTTGATACAAGAAATGGGGTAGATAGTAATGTAATTTACTAGGACTTGTATGGAAGGGCAAACTTCTCCTGGGCAGTAACAGAAAGGTGGGAGAAGGGTGATGAGTTCTATTTTGTACATGCTAAGTTTGCAATGCCTCCAAAACATTCAAACGGTGATGATAGATAAGTTGGCTATATGCACCTGTAGGGGAGGTGCAGGTACACATAGAAAGTTGGAATAGTTATTAATATAAATGGTAACTGAAGTCATCGGAGTAGAAGATACTGCCTAGGTAGAAAGAGCAAAGTGAGCTAAAGACAAAAAGTAAGTCAACGCGGCAAGTCTGAGAGTGGAAGGCCTTGCACTGTGTAATAAGACTACACTTTATAATCTTACAACTTTCAGTGAGCTACTCTGTTCATATAAAGCTTAGACTCTATGAATTATTTGGTGTGGAAATCACTCACTGAAGGAACAGGATTTTATGTCTAAATTGCAAGGCTGGACCTTCAGCAGGCATGAGTTGGGAAGGCACTTAAGGTTAAGTTCCTGGAGACTTCTAAGAGGAATGAAGGGCCTGTGGACAACTGAATTACATAGAGAAAAAAAGGAAAGCTAACCAAAACCAAGAAAGAAGATTAAAACAATAGCTCCTGTAAGTACTTCATTAACATCCTCTCTTTTAATCTTCACAATAATCCTAGGAGGCAATGACTGACAGAATATTTTTTCGACAAATTCTCTATTATTCAGAGTCACTGAATAGTCTGCTTCGGGGCCAACCTAGTGAGTGCTAGAACTGGAGCATAAGGTTAAATCTTTCTGACTCCAAAGCCTATGCTGTGCTCTTAACCCCAACTCACTTTAGTTCCAAAAACGTTTGAAAACATACTCATTTTTCTCAAATACTGCAAAAAAAAAAAAAAAAAGTAGGGGAAACTAGGTCGAATAAAACTGCTATTCAACAAAAGGATTGTCTTTGGGAAAAAAATATGAACAAAATCTTATCACCTACTAGATTTTTTAAAAGTCTAAACAAATTATATTCGCTACCATAAAGATTCACTTAGTCTAAAGCTTGCTGTACTAAATTTAAGATGACGAAATAGGACCTGAATAGGTCTATAAATCCCTTAGGAATAATTCCAATACTCATAATGTCCCCAAAACTAAGTTTTTCATATACTTCATATCAAAATTTAGTTACCTTATAAACATTTTATAAGTATCTATTTTAGCACCAAAAATTAAAAATGACTGGGTTGTTTCTGTGTGCAGTCAAGCTTGAGAAGTAGTGGTCTAGTCTGCAGAATTTAGTTCTACCTTCCTCTCCTTACCTAAATTCTCCCCCAAGAGGGAAGGTGAATAAGACAGGAATATTTCCAAGAGAGAATCTGCCCAACCTATTGTCTGTAATACAGTTATTCCAACAGTCTAGGCTGCACTAGCTGGTCAAATTGAAAACAGGCTGTGAGTGGTGGAACAATAAAAAAAATTATTGAGTTGACATACAAGAAAAACTTGTTGAAGCAAAACTCAGCTCTAAGAAAAGGTGTGGCTTCCAGAGTTTCCTTTCTCATCAACGTAAAAATTCTGCATATGATGCCTAAGCTGAGCCTGGAATCTGTGTCTCTAATATTTTTTTTTTTTTTTAAGACAGGGTCTTACTCTGTAGCCCAGGCTGGTCCTGAATTGACTGGTGTAGCCCCAGCTGGCCTTAGACTAGAAAAACCCACCTGCCTCAGCTTCTCGAGTACTGAGATTACAGGTGTGCACCACGCCCAGCTGTATGTGGTGCTGGGAAATTGAACTCAGGCCCCACGCACTTGCAAGGCAAGCACTTTAACCGCTGTGCCATTCCTCCAGTCCCGTGTCTCTAATTTTAAAAAATATGTAATTTTAACAGAGTGAGACACTGTCTCAAATATAATACATTATTTTAAAAATGTGGTCTGGAGTATAGCTCAGTGATTAGAATGCTTGCCAAGGAAGTGCAAGGCTGGGGGTTTGATCACCCAGCACCACATACTAGGTGGGCACGGCAGCACACACGTGTAATCCCTGCACTCAGGGGTCTGAAGCAAAAGGACTGCTGTGAGTTCAAGGCCAGCCTGGACTGCAGAGTAAGACCCTGTCTCAAAAAAGAAAGAGTGAATTATATATTTATAGATGCATATGCCTGTATGCACATGTGTGTTCACATACACACGTGTATTCCTTCATAACTGTCTCTAGTTTGCAGTTTTTATGTCAGGACTACAATGTTGGCCTTAATTTTTCATCTTCAAAATGATTAGAAGAATTACTAGTATTACCTCAAGCAATGCAGTGACTTAATAACTAAAAATAAAGATTCAAAGTCCAAAGCACTCATGCTCTGACATTCCAGAAGATAAAAATAAGTCCAGTGATTTCTCTTTTTTGGAAAAGGTTTCTTTTATTTACTTTAATTACAATTAACCCAAAACTTTAACAATAAACATGGCTAGTATCTTTAAAAACACACAAAACTTTTAACTCCAGCCCTTCTAATGCAAGGCTAAATTCTAAGTGATGGGACAGACCAAAGGACATAGAAAGAACTCCTATTTTCATGGGGCTAATCACTACCTCCTAGTTAAGCGAAGTACCTGGTCTTTCTAACCTCACTCAGTCTAAGTTGGATTTGCTCCACAAATACTCCCAGATCAAAGTAAGCTATCTTCTAGAACTAGATTTTTATAATTTACATGTAGCAGACAGCGGTGGTTTTTGCAAATTTAATACCTGGACCAGCAGTAGCATCGCCTGAGAACCTGTTAGAAGAACAAATTCTCAGGCCTCACCCTGGATCTGCAACCCTAGGGTGGGGCCGTCAAACTGTGGTGTCACAAATCCTCCAGGTGAATCCAATCCATACTTAAGTTTGAGAACCTCGAGTGTGCAGCAAGTTAAAAAAAAAAAAGCTCTCTTATTTTTAGGTCTAAAGTAGGGATACTGTATTTTTATCCTGATAGCAATAAAGACATTAATATAAAATACATGATCTCCTTACTACTCCAACCTTTTTTTAATCCAATGTGTGTTATTTTTATTAAGTAAGAAAACAAACCAGAGATTTAGTCTAAAAAAAATACACCACAGGTATCATTTCCTGTCTAGCCTTATCTAACACAATACCATTTACATCCTCTTACATCTAAAGTTCCAAAAAGGGACCTTCATAATGTGAGCCTCAGACTCTGGTCCAAAATGAAGCACCCACTAGGCCTGAATATACCTAGCTTTCTAGAGAAGGTAAGTCTGAACCAGGACTGGTGACACAAGCCTATAATTCTAGCACTTTGTGAGGCTAAGGCAGAAGAACCACAAGTTTGAGCCCAGCCTAGGCAACTCAGCAAAGTAGTGAGTGAGACTCAGTCTCCAAATAAAAAATAAATACCAGAATAGGAATGTAGCTCAGTGTGAAAGTTCCTGGGCTCAATCAAACCCCAGTTTTAAAAAATTGCTTTATTTTAGAATTGTATTCAATATAGATTAAAAAGTCTTTTTTTTAAAAAAATCATTATACTTTCAAGTTAATAGAATGATGCCAGAATAGCCTAGTCTTTAAACGCTTCTAGCCAGACAGTTTTTCTGTGTTATTTTTTGCTTTCAGTGAGGATAAAGCAAAGCCTTAGGTAGGCACATCTGGTATATTTGTAAGGCTAGAGAACTCAACAGTTACATCTGTTCAACATTAAAACAAAAGACCCATTAACCTTCAGCACTACCACCAACGCCTAGATAACAAAAAGATATTAACAACACCATCGGCAAACAAAAGTAAACTCTTACTAGAAAAATCACATTTTGTTCCCTCTCCCAGCTCAATGGTAGAATGCCTGCCTAGCACACTCCAGGCCCTAGGTCTGACCCCAGACAAAAATCAAACAAACAACAACAACAAAAAATTTCTCTTCACTTCCCTAAGATAGCTGCATTTAAAGAGTAGACAAGAGAGTTCCATGGAAGGGTTTACTGATAAGAAATACAAAAATATATACTATCATATTAACAAAAGAGTAAAAATATAACAAGAACCCTATAGGAGGGTCCCAGTCTGTTTTGGCAATTAACAAAATTCAATGAGCTGGAGCTAAAGTGCAATGGCAGAGCACAGCTTATCATGTGTGACGCCTGGATTCAATTCCCAGCAACAAAAAAGCCAAAATCCATATTTGCTAAAACTCACGAGAAATGAACAAAATCAGGTTTCCTTAATATAATATGACCACATAATTATCTTTATTGTAAATTTTTAGTGCATTCCCATTAAAGACAAGGAAAGATTAAGAATGGCAACTCTGAAGGCCACTATTAAACTTGTTCAAAAAATGCTACCACCAGTGTAATTAGTCAAGAATATAAGATAAAAGGTATAACTATGGGAAAGAAGGACGTGAGATTATCCCTGGTTTCTGATGTAATTTTTTTTCAGCAAGCCTAAGGCTCAACTGCAAACTACTATTTTTATTAGATAAGGAAACAAACAGACTTAGTCTGAAAAGTATACTCAGGGGTGTCATTTCCTGTCCAGCCTGATCTCACACAGTATCATTTAACATCCTCTTAAATCCAAAGTTCCAAAACAGGATCTTCAAAATTTGAGCCTCAGAACTAATCCTATAATGAAGCCCTAAGTAGGTCTAGATAGACACACATGACAAATCAGTTGTTTGTCCATCTGTTTCCCTTGCTTGCTTGTAAACTCCTTCAGAGTAAGCCTGATTATATTTTCAGCATTTTGAATACTGTGTGACACAAAGGAGATCCATACACAGTGAAGTAAAGGATTTCAGTCCAATGTATTAGTTGCCAGAATTCAGCACTAAATCACACTGTCAACAACCTGAGAACACTGTGTTCTCTCCCTAAAACCTGCATCCATTACTGAGTAGCTAAAGCTCATTGTTAATTCAGTTGTGACTTGTCTGCCCTTTGACCAAGTCCACTGGTAGTTTTATTCCCCCTTTGGTGATTTTTAATTGTTTGCTTTTAGATTTTTATGTTTTTTTCCAACCTCCTGGGAGTATTCAGTAAACTTCAACACCTTTTTCTATCCGTGCCTTTATACCTATGGGTCTTCTCAAAATGCTATCTCAATGTTTCATTTACCCAGAGAACATTCCTAATTGTCCTTTAAGAATCAGCTTAAAAGTCAGACAAACAGCCATATGATTACTCCCAGCACTTTGGGAGGCTGAGGCAGGAGGATTACAAGTCTTAGTCCCACCCGGTCATTTTGGTGAAAGTGTCTCAAAATTAAAAACACAACGAAAGAGAAAAAAGGGCTGGAGATAAAGCTCAGTGTGAAAACCCTGGGTACAAACCCCAAAACCATGAGACAGGGAGAGAAAGAGAAAGAGAGAAAGAAAAAAAACAAGAAAGAAGGGGTAAGCTTAAGAGCTGAGGATGTAGCTCAGTGTCCTAGAGGAAGGGATTAGCATGTGTGAGGTCCTGGGTTCAATTCCCAGCAATGGGGAGGTCAGCTTAGGCAATACCTTGTGTGGGAAGCCTGCATATCCACCCTGATCCTCTTAGGAAGAACTGAAAATTCCTCCAATCATTTATCTGTGTATCAGGCTCTGAACTAAACACCCAAGATATTAGAGATAAGCCTCGCTTGATGATGCACACCTGTAATCCTACCACTCTGGAAGGCTGAGGCAAGAGTTTCAAGTTTGAGCCTAGCCAGACAACTTAGTGATACCCTGTCTCAAAATAAAAAAAAGGGGTAAAAAAAATTAAAAAAATTAAAAAAGGGGTAGAGCTGGATTTAGCTCCACATGAATGTCTTGGGTTCAACTGCCAGTACTGCTAAACAAAAAAATAATAACAAACCCTAAAGATGAAGCTGTGGACCTACTTCATGATGTACATAATATAGTATGAAGACAACTGTATGAACAAATAATCACAGTGCAATAATACCAATGTAAGAAGATGTACTGAGTACTTGACATCTGTCAATTATTAGATGGTTTATTAAACATTTCTCATGATCATGTTAGATATGTTTTGTACATGCTATGGTCTAAGAGACAGATAATACATGAGACCAATTCTATTTCTTTTAGCTACAAGAATACAGACCAGGGCTGCGTGGGTCAAAATTTTACCCTATTCCAGCTACTCAGTAGGCTGAGGCACAAAGATTACAAGTTTAACCACCTTGGGCAATTTAATGAGATTCTGTCTAATAATTTTAAAAGATCTGCTTATTAGGAGTCCTCTATGTTAGATGGTGACAAATCAATCCAATCAGATGTTTTCTGGGGATATACAGATGTTGAGGGGTCAAAATAAAAGAAAGCGGGTATTCAGGTGTAAAATTCTATGCTACATACTGCTAAGTTATTGTTCTATAATGTTTTGAAAGTACTAGGGCCAAGAGACTAAAATGATTTCCCACTCAAATTTCCATTCATTCCTCATCACTAAAGGTTATACCGGAAGTGTCTAACCACACGCAGTACCGCTTCTGAAATTAGGAAACAGGCTCAAAAGCCCAAGAGCGTGAATGAAGTCTTTACTCATTTGGTAGATGGCAGAGCCATAATTCAAAGAATTCAAGTCAACATAATTCTTCCACAATATCCTGCCAGTTGCATGGTCCATGGTCTTAAAATCAACATATGACAAATAGAGGTTAACATAGGTTAAAGGAAAGACTCAAAGGAGAGTTTATGCAAAAGAACAGAACAGAAATGTTCTGGAAGTACACCTGTGATGCAAATTGGGAGGGCACAAAAGGTTTCACCTTGGTCAAGTTAATGTGTAATTTCAATTTGAACTTGGAACCTCTCCTCTAAGCTACAATTTTAGCTGTCTTTCTTACTACAAAAAAAAAAAAAAAATCCATCAACCAGATGTAGTGGTACCTGTAATTCCTGGCTCACAAGTTCCACCAAACCTGGGAATTAAGCAAGATCTTGTCTCAAAATAAAAAAACAGAAAAAGGGGTGGGGAGGTAGTTCAGTGTGAAAACCCTAGCTCAATCCCCCATACTATATACATACCAAAAAAAAAAAAAAATCCATAAGACAATACTCTATCTTGGCTTATAGCATGTACTTAGTAACAACTTATTTAATGAATGACTAAGTGCACAAGTTATCAAAGAGCCTAAAGGGACACTCTCCTGAGAATCTTGGGCGGGCAGGTAGAGGTTACCATGAAGTGAGCTCCACAGATCACTTACAAGTATAGTGGATCTTCACTATCTGTGAATTTCCTATTTGCAAATCTACTGACTTGGCTAAAATTTATGTATGGGCTACAAGTGAAGCTCAGCGACTAAAGCATTTGCCTACCAAGTACAAGGCCCTGGGTTTGGCTCCCCAGCACCATATAAACTGAGCGTACTGGCACAAGCCTACAATCCCAGCACTTGGGGTGCTGAGCCAAGAGGATCTGTGTGAGTTCCAGGCCAGTTTGGGCTACATATTGAGTTCAGGACCAGCCTGGACTACAGGGGAAACTGTCTTGAAATTTATACATAACCTCAAAATCAATACTTGTGCTTCTAAGTTTACAGACATCCATACAGTGGCAAAAAAAATCTACTGCTTCTTACACACGTTCCAAGCTAAACTAGAATCTGGCAATGCAGACCTTCTTCTTTTAACTCTCATACAGATGACCAAGGGACAGACACAGTAGGGGGCGGTGCAGTGTAGCGCAAGAAGCTCTAGCATTAGGGCTAATGGATAGGGTCAAAATCTTAACTGCCACCTGTTACAATGGCAGCCTCAGGCAAATCACATAACACTTTTGAAAAGTAAAGAAAACAGCATCTACCAGAATGAGAACTTTTTTTTAGCAGTTAATATTATAATATATGCTAGACAAGTACATTCAGGAAGTCTAGAGTAGATGAGGCTAGAACACGGGGCCACAATCCTTTTCTGTGCCCCGTACACATCCGGAATTGTAGAAATTATGCATGCATTTAATTCTTTGTTTATAGGTTTCTCTTCCACAAACTATGACATCATAGTTTTAGTCCTCTAAATTTGAAAATGAGTTATTAGTAAGTGCAAAGATATTTGAAAAAATTATACAAAAATATCCTGTTTTGTGTTTACAACAGCACAATTTCTAATAGCTAAATCTTGGAAGAAACCAATATGCCTGAGTACAGATGACTGGATAAGGAAGATGTGGTATATATTACACAATGGAGTATTACTCTGCCATTAAGAATGCCAAATTTGAGTCATTTGTAGGAGAATGGATATGCTTTGAGACCATTACGCTCAGCGAAATGAATCAGACCCAGAAAGTTAAATATCATATGGTTTCTCTGATATGAGAAAAATCAAACCATAAAAAATGTAAGAGAGATGGAAGAAAGTAAAAAGATGGAGTTTGTGGAAAGGGAAAGCAGGGTGGGGGGGAGTGGAAAGGGAAAAGGGGATGCAGTAAGTAAATAAATAAAAAATAATGAAATAAACTGTACATCTTCCCCAAAAATAAATTTTAAAAAAGGAAAAAAAATAACTGGTTTCCATTTATACAAAAAGAATTGGCTTTGCCCCTTTACTAACCAACTTAGGTATCTATGAAAAACTGAGGGCTGCAATTTGTCCAGGATTTGTCTTTGATGACTGCTGCAACTACCACAAATTCTTTTTTATTATTCCAGACAGAATGTTTAAGATCTTGCTTTTTTTAGTATGACTTATTAATAAGGTTCAAACATATGATCTATTAGACAATGTTGCCACTTTAGAGTAATGATTCTTTTTAATTCAGTAGAACTCTCTATTTGTACAAAATATAACCTCACTATAATAAAATACAATAAAGCATACTGACATATACATTTAGATGATAAGAACAATAATTTTTCCCCATGAAAGCATACAAATCTTGTTCAAAACAGTAAACATGTTAAGCTTACCACTTACATTTCACCATGGAGAACTAGAAAAAACAATTCTAGTTTATGTCAACTCACGAAACTAAGCACTGTGAGAATGTACAAGGTTACAGACACGCGTATATTTTCTCTCTCACACACACATGTAGCCTAAGGTGCCTATCAGTCTTAACTAGCATTTTACTTTCCTCTAACTTCCAAAAGAAAAGTCTCATTGTTCAATTTATAAATTGGTATTTCCAAACCTCTGGTTTACTTAGGTACACGACAGTGTCAACTACTATGTAGAAAACACATGGCTAGAATCAACACCAATGAAAGCCAAACGGCCATGCTATGGTGGTGAAAACAAATTCTCTACGAAAAAGAAATGGAGATTTACTATCCATTCATAGGTGAGTGTGACCAAATCATGTCGTGCTAAAGTATGTCCTATATTTTCTGACGAAGTAGGGTAGCCAGGCCCTTACTCACACTGGAAACTGATGCTTTAATTAAGCCCTTTAAAGTATAATCCAATCCTATCTACTTAAAAAATCACTTCAATTCTGTCGGTACCAATAAACCCTTTTCACCTACATTTTCAACAGTTACCACCAAAACGAACGTATAAAGATTCTTGAACTTGGAAGGGCGTAAGGATGAAATGTCATCTCAAGGGAGGCAAAAACAGTTCATCAGCAAAACCGATCCAAGCTCCTCACCTTGCAAAGCTCCCTTTCGATGTCTTTTGCCTCTGGAGTTCCTCTGCTTCTCTCACGTTCACTTTCCAGCTGCTTGGAAGAAGCAAGAGGAAAATGTTAGATCTAAGAAAGGTGAAGGTGAAATTTAGGGTTCTGGAGGGGTGAGGGGCTCACTCTGTGAAGACGCGGCAGTAGGGGCCACCCCCCCCCCCCCGGTCGATTTAGGTACGAAGAGGGCGGAAGTGCACGGAGGGGAGAAGAGCCCAAGCAACGCCGCCGGACGCGGGGACCCAGCCGCGGGGGAGGGGCGCGCGCGCACCTTGGCCGGGCGAGGGCGGCGGGCGAGGGGCGCAGCGCTGCTCACGTGCCTAGCGTCGTTGCACCAAGCAGTGAGGGGACAGAAGCCCAGGCATCTGGTCTTCGCGTTAGACGAGGGCTGAGATGATGGAGGACTTGGGGGAGAGAGGGCGGGAGAACAGAACACCTGTACGGAGAAAAGGGGATCAAGGCGCCTTACCGTTCCCGAGCGGCGGGGTGACCCAAGCGGACGCACCTTCTCGCCGATGGCCGCGACGTGGGACCACGCGGGCTTTCCTTTCCCACAGGCGCGCGCCTCCCCTCACAATCTCGGCAGCGGCAGAAAGGGGGGCGCAGTGCGCCCCTGGTCCGCAGGTCCTCTCCCCCGCGGCCCGGCCGCCCGAGCCCGTTTGGTCTGACCCGAAGCTCCTCCGCCAGACCGTGCTCTACCACTCCTCGGGAGGCGAAGCCTTCGCCGCAGAAGTCGCCGTCGCCGGGACCGCCTGGGCCTCGCGCACCAGAACCTGAGCCGCAGCACGGGAGAAGCGCCACTCACACTCGCCTGGTTATCTTACAGCACACTGGCTTCTTGCTCCGCCCCCAAACCCAAGCCATTGGCTGCCGGGCACCGCCCCGTCCGCCTATTGGACTGAAGAGGATGTCACTCAGTCACTTAGACGCGCATAGGTGATTTTTACTGGTGCAAATGCGAAGCGGTGTCCACCCACTCCCTCAGAAGTTTCGTCTTGTGATTGGTCTTAACGTCTGTCCTTACGCTCCCTCATTATTTCCCGGCGGAGCGCCGCCTGGCTGGGTGCCGGGTTCTCATTTTATAGAAAGATCGCCGCGCCGGTCGTAGGTGGGCAGAAGACGGAGGATGGAGCCGGCCGCCTCGTGGGGAGAGGAACACAAGGTGCAGCTCCTCCGAGTTTGTTTACAAAAGCTTTTGCTGCCTCTTCGTCCATTGGCTGAGCCGGCGGCCATTCCCACAGGGTTCGGCCAACTGGGTCTAGCAAGGGTTGGGGCGGGCCTCCGAGGGATTTCCCTGCCGTCAGTTACCAAGGGAGGGGCTTTGACCGGGCTGGCTCGACTCGGCGCGGTTCTCTGTCGTGGAAAATTCAGGAGCTCGGCTCCTTGGGAGACTGAGAGGAAGAGATGCTTCCACATTTTAAGAAACAAACCTGTCTATTTTCAGTGCTTAAAACCCAGCATTTTCCCTTTTGGATTTAGGATGTCTAATCTTTGCTTGAGGAACTTTCAATTTTATTCTTTATGATGTGGGACCTTATTTATGGAACGAACCTTTAATAAATCCTTATCTCCTTCCACCTTTTATATTGAATACATATATAACAAAGTAGGGGCTTGATGAATGAATGGATAAGTGGTAAGAGGAGACGTAAACTCAGATTAAATAATATATTAAACATCCTCTTAATGTACTTGGTAATATAATACAGTAAATACAAAAATAAACCCCTTCGAAATGTTATTGGGCATCTGCGAAGACATTCCAGGCTCTGATTTAAACTCAGGACATAGGGTGTGACTAACACATCAGGATGCTGCCATGGTGCTTATCCTAATCATAAAAGACTAACAACAAACAAGTTAACCAACATAGATGAAAGCGCCGTGTTGTGACAAAGGCTATGAAGGAAAATAAAGCAGAGTTAGAAGGTGATTGGGAGAATGGCAGTGTTAGGTAGAATGGTTAAATTAAGAGCAGTATAAAGCTAAACCTGGAAACATAAGCCTGTCATTTTAGCACTCTGGGAGGCTGAGGCAGGAGGATTAGTTCAAGCCAGATTGGGGGCAGTCGGCTGGAGGTGTAGCTCAGTGTGAAGGCTCTGTGTTCCATTTCCCTAACTCCAAAACAGAAAAAGAAAAGCTACTTGAAAAAAGAGCATCGAACAGAGCATGCAAAATGTGAAGAAGTGAATAACTGGGAAGGAGTGTGATACCCACAGGCCTCACACCGCTATTCACATTGCTTCATTCACTACAGAGTTGCATGATCAGGCATGCGTACATTCAGGATTGCTTAGGCTGTTTCTCAGTATCCACTGGGGACTAGTTCCAGTCCCCCAGACAAATACTGAAATGCAGAGATACTTGAGCTCTTTAAATTGGCCCTGTTGCCAGGGCACAAAATTTACCCTCTTAACTATATTAAGTGTACAGTTCAATGATATTAAGTACATTCAAAATGTTTTGTATTCACCATCATAATACATTTCCAGAGTATTTTCATCATCCCCAGTTCAAATTCTGCAGCCATTACATGTTAAATTCACATTTTCCCTGTTCTCCAGCCCCTGACAATCACCCTTCCACTTTTTATGTTCACAATTTTAACTACTATGTTATTTCATATAAGTGGAATCATAGAGTATCTGTCCCTTGGTGTTGGCCTATTTTACTAGGCTTAATGTTTTCCAAGTTCATACATTGGTTTTTTTTTTTTTTCCAGATCTGAGGATCCAATGAGACAGCATTGAGCTATCTCCTCAGCCATTGTTATGATTTTTATTTTGAGACAGGGTGTCACTAAATTTCCAAGGCTGGCCTTGAACTTGCAGTACTCTTGCCTCAGTCTCTGGAGTAGCTAGGATTACATGTATTAGTTACCATGGCTGACTTTATTCCTTTTTAAGGTGTAAATAGTATTTCATGATATGTATATATCATATTACATTTAACCATTCATCTGCTGTTGGACATATGGTTTGTTTCTACCTACTACGAATAATAAACAAAGTCACTCATAAGAGTGTAAATGTTAGTGTACAAACATTACGTCAGTGTTCATACATGTGTACGTTGATGTGAATGTTGGTATACAAATATCTGTTCAACTCCTTATTTTCCATTACTTTTGGGTATGTAACCAGAAAGGAGTTGCTGCATTATATGAAATTTTATATTTAGATTTTTAGTAACTATGATACTGTGGTTGCATCATTTTACATTCCTTGAACAGTGCACAAGTATTCCCATTTCTCCTCATCCTTAACAATATATGTTATTTTCTCATTCTTTTTAAAAATAATATCCATCATATTATCAAGTACTCTCTTTTGACTTTTGTTTGAATTTCCCTAATGATTACTTATGGCAAGCATTATATTGGCTATCTACACATGTTTTAATGAGCTTTTCAAGCTCTTTGTCTATGTTTAAATTATGTTGTTTGTTTTTTTGTTTGTTCATGTATTTTTGTTTTTATATATTCTGGAAGTTAATTCTTCATCAAATACATGATTTATAAATATTTTATTCTGTTGGTTTCCTTTTCTCTTTATTGACAGTGTCTTTTAATGCTCTAGGAGTATTTTTGATTGTTCAAGGATACCATGATACCTTGAGGAAAATGTTTTCCAAAGATATGAGATCATTTAAACCTCTGTCACCACACACCTGAAGACCAATTTATAGAAAAGCAGCAGCAGATGGTATGCGGAGTTTATCACAGATTTTATTAGATTCTCTGAAAAAAATCTGATAGTTTTTATAGGGTCCATTTTATTTAACCAGACAAAGCTTTAAGCCATAATGGAGTCTAGGATTTTTTTTCTCACTCAGTACACATAAACATACCTGAGAGAAAACCATATCATCTGAACAGGCTCTTCTGGACATCAGGGACCCCAACGAGCAATGTAAAGAATATGTAGATTAGCAGGGGACTCCAAGAGAGGGGATCTTTGATTATTCTGTCAAGATAGTTGTACTACCCATGCATGTTAGAAACAGGAGGACTTCCACAATTTAGGAATTTCCACGCCAACACTTCGTTTGGGTCTCTACTATTCATTTATTTATGGCCTGACTAGCCAAGTCAGCCAGATTTATGGCCCCAGGATTTTATTTTATTTCATTTTTATCTTATTTTTTTGTGTGTATGTTGGGGATTGAACCCAAAGCTCCATGCAGGCTAAGTAAGTGGTCTGACACTGAGCTAAACCTCCAGTCTTCCCACTTCTATGATCTTTTTATAGACACTGACTAACCCAAAATAAAGACCTAGAGATACCAGTATTTGGAAATTTCCATGAAATGTCTGGGTTCCCACCTTATTTCTGATGAAAAGACCAACTAATCAATAAAACTTAGTATATATTAATCAATTATTTTTATAACTCTCTCTCTTTTTCCTCCCTTTCTTTTCTGCCTTGGGGATTGAATCCAACATTCAAGGCTAGCACTCTATCAATAAGCTACACTCCATCCCCTATGCCTCTTTCTTTAATATGAACAGTGAGGGATAACCAACTGAGAAAAGTTTTAACAGAAATGACAAACATTAAGGCAAACATTAAAAATAGCTTATTGGAAACAGTACAAAAAACAGAGAAAAATGAAACAAAGAACACTTTAATCACTATCTTTTAAAATTATCATCATATGGGAACAAAATGCTACTTTAAAAAACATTCAGGAGATAAAGAGTTCTTGGAAATTAAAAATAAAAACTTGAAATTTAGAGTTTTAGGGCTGGAGGAATGACTTACTGGTTAAAGCACTTGTCTAGCAAGTGCTGGCGAAGTACCTGAATTGATTCCCCAGTACCACCTAAGTTGGGTGTGGTGGCACATGCCTGTAATCCCAGCACTCAGGAGGCTGAGACAGGATGATTGCATGAGTCTAAAGCCAGCCTGGGCTCCATTGTGAGTTCTGGACCAGTCTGGGCTACAGAGTGAGACCCTGTCTCAAAAACAAAAAACAAAACAAAATTTAGAGTTTCAGTTTGCTCTTACATTTGGGAAGCTTGGAAATAAGAAATCGGGACTTGCACATTCCATGCAGCAAGCAGGAACAAGAAGTGAAGAAGGCTATCTCTTTCCTTTAAGAAACTTCAAGGAAGTATTCCACTTAACCATTTCCTCTTCCAGCCACTGCTAAGAACTTAATCATATAGACAAACACAGCTTCAAGAGAGACTGGGAATGAGTTATTTATAAAATAGGAATTTTATTATTAAAAAGAGAATGGATATAAAACCTACAGAAGAGCTGAAAGACGGAGTTGATGAAATGTAACAATAGAAAATCATATGGAAGACAGGAAAAAAATTACAAGAAATATTCTGGAGAAAGTAGTTTCCTAAGGGGAAGATATAAATTCAATGACATCAAGAATATGTCTCCTAACTGAAATAATCCATGTCTTTTAATAGAACTCATGAGTGTCCTAAATTTTGAATAAAAAAGGCCCATGCTTGTAATAACTAACGCTTGCTGAGTTTTAACTACATGCCAGGTACTACATTAAGCACTAAATAGGTATTAACCCATTTAATCTTCAAACAACAGAACGAGCACTATTGTAATTCTCATTGTATAAACAAATAAACTGAGGCACATCATTTAGCTAGTAACTAGTGGCACTCTGTATTCCTGCAGAGGAGGACTGGATTAATACATCATGTTGATGACATGGACACACACAGACAATAGGAATAGCTGGCACTATGCACACAATGGAGTTTCCTGTGCCTTCGGCTCCCAAGAAGGTTAGAAAATGCCTCTGCCTTGAGAGAGAGATGGAAAGGATGAGTGGCCTCAGCTTTCACTGTGGTTAGCCGGGGGGCGGGGGGGCGATGACTGTGTTTTTCATAGACAGGCTGGAGTTTGCGAGATTTGAACTTGCCAAAGGAAGAAGCCTTGGGAGTTTTCTTATTTGTGAAGGAAGAAGTAGAGGTGGGATTGACAGTTGTCCCTAGTCAAATACAAAAAAAAAAAAAAAAAAAAAAATGGAGCCAGGCGTTTCATCATAAGCTCCAATGCAAACCAAGATCTTGTACATTTCCAGAGAAAAGCAGAACAATTAAAAACAAATGAAGAATCAAGAGGTTAGGGGTATATCTCAGTGGTTAGAGCACTTGTCTAGCAAGCACAAGGCCCAGGGTTAAGTTCCTCAGCACCACATAAGTCGGGTATGGTGGTATGTGTGTCTAATACTAATACTTGGGAAGTTCAGGCAGGAGGACTGCTGTATGTTTGAGGCCAGCCTGGACTACAAAGAAAGACTCTATCTCAAAAACAAACAAACAAACAAACAAACAACTACCACAGAAAGACAAACCAGAAACCAGTGAAGGAATACTTCAAAATTCTGATGGATAACTATTTCTTCTTTCTTTTTTTTGACAAGGGGACGAGTGTATCACCAATATTGGTATACTCCAAAAAAGGAGGAGTCATCTGGTAAACACATCACCTTGCCCACTGTGTTCAAGATGCCCATTTGACCAGATATTGTAAACTTAGTTTATACACAGTTGGGAAAAGAACAACAAACAGCCCTATGATGTCAGTCAATTAGAAAGGTCATCAGGCCAATGCTGAGTCTTGGGAGACAGATCTGTGGCTTAAATTCCCAGAGTTCAAGGTGGAAGACCCACCATTCAGGCCAGAGTGCCTTTGGGAATATGTCAAGCAGGCTGCATTTTGCACCAACCCAAAACCAGAAGTCACTGGCACTTTAGAGTAAGCACAACCTAAAAGTGACATGCTGTCTGTTCTGCCCTGGCAGCCTCATCCTCACTAGCATTGGCCATAACTAAAAGCCATTGTATTGAAGAAGCTTTTGAACTTCCTTTAATGGTCAAAAATAAATATGACAAGAAGACCAACGAGGTTGTTTTTCTTCTTAAGAAATTTAAGGCCTGGCATGATGTCAAAAAGGTCCATGCCTCTCACGGAATAAGAGCAGGCAAGAGCAAGATGAGAAATTGTCGCGGTATCCAGCACAGGAGATCCTGCATCATCTCATCTATAATGAAGACAGTGGCATCATCAAGTTCTTCAGAAACATCCCTGGCATTAATCTGCTTAATGTAAGCAAACTGAACATCTTGAAACTTGATCCTGGTGGGCATGTGGGACATATCTACATTTGGACTAAAAGTGCTTGCAATTAGATGAATTGTATACTTGGCATAAAGCTGCTTCCTTGAAGAATAACTATAACTTGCCCTTGCACAAGATGATCAATACAGACCTTTGAATAACCTTGAAAAGTCTAGACATCCAGAGATCCCTCCAAGCACCATGCAAGAAGAGTCATTTTAGAGTCCTGAAGAAGAAGCCACTGAAAAACCTGAGAATTATGTTGAAGCCGAACCCATAGGCAAAGACCATGAGCTGGAACACTATCCTTCACCAGGCTGGGAATCACAAAATCCAAGTGAGTCAGAAAGCAGCAGCTGCAGGCAGCAATGCTAGTAGCCAAATCAGATGAGAAAGGAGGTGGCAGAGAAGGGGGCTGTGGGCAAGAAGCCTGCAGAAGGGAAGAAAGGAAATAAACCTGAGGCTAAGAAGCAAAACCTTTGAGAAGAAAGTGCAGCTGCCAAGAAACCAGCAGAAAAGGAGCCACGATGGAAAAGAGGCCTGCTGCATAAACTCTAAAACCTGTTTATTCCACAAAGGTCTCATAAAGTTTGGAAAGCTTATTTCAAATAAAAAATCTGATCGGAGAGGCAATGAGGAAAAAAAAAAAGAAAAAAAGAAATTTACTTCTCGGGGTCACTTCATCAAGAGCTACTGGAAAATGTGCACCATTTATACTGTATTAATTTAAAATATTCTGTGTATGATGATGTTTCACATCTTAAAAACCCAAGTGAGGAGAAACTTCTCCTCTTGAGGCTCACTAACTCCTAGAGATGGTGAAGGGCTCAGCTGGTTGTGGGTCTCTGTCATGCAAACCAATCACTCCAAAGCCCTATTTTATCAGTCCATGTACCCAGGAGACTGTATTCCTCTGCTTGGATAGTCGTATGGTCAGATACTGAGTAGCTATATAGCCCAAAGCTTGTGAAAACTATTCAGATTTGCCATTTCTAAGCGAGTTGCCCTGCCTTCCCTTTTCCTGAACACACCCATGAAGGCTCTGGCCTAGGCTTTCCTTCCCTGTTATCTTCTGCCACCTGACGAAAACCAAGAGCATCCTCTGTGACCCATCCCTAGGATGTGAGCAAAATCAACTTCATTTTGTATGCTTCTCCTGGGTTTCCTCCTGTGCCTGCACCTGACTGACCATCTCACAAAAGGACAGAACAGCCATCAAAACTAGAAAGTAAGTCAAGAAAAAGAAAGGCACATAAGCAAGGAAAGCAGGTGACCAAGGAAAGAGGATGAATAGAATTTCCAAATGGCCGATGGAGAAGCAGCAACTAAGCAGCAGACCTAGACAGCAGCGTGCTTGCAGTGGAGAGGAGACCTGGGGCTAGAAGGGTACTGGTAATGTCCCCCCAAAAAGTCTGAAACTATTATGTCACCTGTATGTATGTAAGGCCATGTTGATAGGTGTGTTATAGCTGGTGAGGAGTTAGTGATAAGGCATCAAAGACTAAGAGGGAATTACTGGTTCAGGAACATAAAAGAAATATGTACATAATCATACAATTTTTGTGACTTACCTACAAATAATAACAAACATGCACTTAGTGTTTACTATGTACTCGGCACTGTGATAAGTGTTTTCCATTTATTACCTCATTTAATCTTCACAGCAATTCATTTTATAGATAAATCTTCAGCACAAAGTTTAAGTAAAAGTTTACATTAGTAAATTGTCAAAGATTCCACAGTGTATTAGTTTCCTGTAGGTAGTTATACTTTCCTATAACAAGTTAGGGTTTTTTTCTTGAGAAAGGGTCTTGTTTTGTAGTCCAGTTATAATTTCTTTTTAGTCTGCTATAAGAAGTTACAATAACTTAATTGCTTAAAGTAATAACGATTTACTATGTTGTTATAGCTGTAATGGTCAGAAAACCACATTTTTTTTGTATTGAGGATTGAATCCAGGGTTTTTACATTGAACTATATTTTTAGCAATTTTTTTTAGAAGAGTCTTGCTAAATTCTCCAGGTGGAACTCTAATTTGTAATCCTGCCTCAGCCTCTTAGAGTGATGGGATTAGAGATATGTGCCACCAAGCCCAACAAAGGGGGCTGTTTTGTTTTGTTTTTCCCAGTGCTGAAAGTTCAAATCCAGAGCTGGCAAGTACTCCACCACTGAGTTACATGCTCAGTCCATAAAATAAGACCTAATGAGTTAAAACCAAACTATTAGCTGGACATGGAGTTGCATATCTTTAATCCCAGTACTCTGAGAGGTTGGAGCAGAAGGATTGTAGTTCCATCCTGGCGTGGGTAAATTCGGGAGATTCTCTCAAAATAAAAAGTAAAAAAGGGCTTTGGATGGAGCTCAGTGAGAAGTCTCTGGATTCAATTCCCACTATCAAGATAAATAAATAGGTATTAGCATACCTGAGTTTCTTTTGGAGACTCGGGGAGGGGGCGGCTGGAGGGGACCGACACATTTCCTTGCCATTCCCATCTTAGAGACCCTTCTACTATCTTCAAGGCCAGCAGTGCAGCATCTTTTCCCATTCTTACTTTTCCTTTTGTCCTCCCATCTTTCTCTGACTTGGATTCTTTTTCTTAAAGGGGCCCCTGTGATTACAACGGGTCCACCTAGAAATCCAGGGTAATCTTTCATTGTCAGAATCCTTAATCTCATCGGCAAGTTCCTTTTACCATGTAAAGTTATATATTCATACATTCTTGGGATGAGTATTTGGGCGTCTTTGAGGAGACACTGTGCAGGCTGTCAATCTTGCTAATTGAATATAATAAAACTTGGCCTATAGCCATACTGGAAAATAGTGGGTAGGATGGAATGTGGTGAGTGGCATGAAAAAGCTGGTATTTGAAGCAGACAATCAATTGCTAGGTTAGATACTCTAAAACTAAAACAATCCTAAGTATAATAAATGTATAAATACATTATTAACCTATCAGGATATGTAACATAAACAAAAACAGCTAAAAATGTTGAAAAAGTTCGCCTGAAAACTCAGGAGAAGGAACTAGTGATTATTCACTATCTGCCTTGTAAAACAAATTGCTTTTATAAGCTACATGTAGGTATTACTTTGACTAAACACAGTTAAATAGAAATACCCAAACTGTGGCTATGTGATTCTGTTTATAAAGTTTCTGATTGCAGCATTCTCCCTGCTAGTCTTCACGTTCATGTTTCCCTGCTCCCTAACCTTGTTTTGGATCTTGTTACTTGCCTTGGCTCCTTGCATGATGGACAGGTTTAGCTGAGTTACCTCAGCCTTAGCACCCTTCCTGGGGCACTGGGTTGGTATCTGTTCTCAGGGACAAGTTCTGAGACTCTGGGAGTCCAAGCCTCCACTGTTGGAAGAGGGGTACACAAAGATTTTTCATGGCTTTGAAGAGTTCCAAGCATACTTTATGGACAAAGTATTTCTTACCCAGGTATCTGTGGCCCAAAGCCAGGAGGCAGCGATCAGAATCAAAGACCAAAAGACACATCCTACATGAGGAGTTGATCTTAGGGGCAATGCAAAGAGCAGGAGCCAGGCACTACAGAATGAGCAAACAGGAGTACAGAAATGCAAGTTCCTTTTAAAAATAAGGCATAGCAGAGACGACTAGGAAACTGAGGTGGGCGTTGATGGCAGTGACCCTGAATGGACCATACCAAGGTTAGGACCCTAAGCCTGTCATCAGGACAACTAATAAATCTTCTCATAGGTTTTTCTAGGCTCATGGTAGATGGCACTTTTTTTTGTCCTCTTTGAAAATAGGCCATGGGCTGGAGAAATGGCATGGTGGTTAAAGTGCTTGCCTAGCAAGCATAAGGCCCTGGGTTCGATTCCCCAGCACTACATAAAGCTGGGTGTAGTGGTGCATGCTTGTAATCTCAGAACTCAGGGGGATGAGGTAGGAGGATTGCCAAATCTAAGGCCAGCCTGGGTTATACAGTGAGTTCAGGTCCAGCCTGGGCTACAGAGTAAGATCTGTCTCAAAAAATGAAGAGAGAGAGAGAGAGAAAGAGAGAGAGAGAGATTAGGCCAGATGTGATTTGCTTTGGTCGATTAATGTAAGTAGAAATATATGTCATTTTGGGGCAATTCTTTTTTTTCTCCCATTTTTATTGTTGTACACATGATACACAATGGTTACACTGAGCTTGAGTGTTTTTGTGTACATATATACTGAGTCAACATTACCATCCCTTCCCTTTTCTGGCCCTCCTGCACCCTCCCTCATCCCCTGTGGCTCCCACTATCATACTCATTTGGTCCTATAAAATTCTTGTATTCTGAGTTCCTCATATTAGTGAAACCACTTGATATTTAATTTTCTGAGTCTGACTCATTTCACTAACCATGATGGTCTCAAGTTGCATCCATTTATCTACAAAAGCCTCTAATCTATCTGTCTTTATGTAAGAGTAGTACTCCATTGTGTTTATATACCTCAATTTTTGTATCCATTGGTCTACAGATGGATACTTCAGCATCTTTCAGAATTTTGCTATTGTTAGTTGTATAAACATGAGGGTACATGTATCTCTGTTACATGTTGCTTTTAACTGGGCAGGTATTTTTAAAGCTAGCATGTAATATACCAGGTGTGGAGATGGAGCCTCCATCTATCCAGGTTTCCTGAGTAACTACAACGAGGGGATTCCTCTATGTCACACAAACACATAAATAGTGGGACATACTTTTGTTGTATTAAGATTCTGCTCTTAAGCCAGGCCTGGTAGCTCAGACCTCTAGTCAAAGCACTCTAGGAGACTGAGGCAGGAAGAGCAGAAGTTCAGGTCCACCTAGGGCAACTTAGGGACTTAGTGAGATCCTGTCTCAAAATCAAAACAAAAGAAAGCAAATAAATGGGCTGCGGATATAGTTCAGTGTGAAGGCTCTAAGTTCAACCCCCAGTACCAAAAAAAACCAACCAACCAACCAACCAACCAACCAAAAAACCAAGCAAACCCCTCCCCCTCTGATGTTAGGTTTCCCTTTTACCACAGCCCTTCATAACTGATGCAGGTTCTGAAGTACCGGAGCAGTGAACATAAGGCATAGTCTTATTAAGAACTATTATGGTTTGGATATGAAATATCCCCTAAAAGCCTCATGTATTTGGATGATGATTAGGTTTTGGGCCTTTTTATTCTAGGCAGGCACTATACCTCTGAGTTCTTTTTTTTTCTTTCTTTCTTTCTCTCTTTCTTTCTTTTTCTTTCTTTCTTGAGACAGGGTCTTGCTCTATGGTTCAGGTTGGTCCTGAACTCACTGTATAGCCCATGTGAGTTTTAAGTCAGAAAGCACAGTAATGGACCATCGACCAGACCACCTGCCCTCGGAGCTTCAGGGGAAGGGTGGCAGTCTTGGCTGTCTACAGGATATGAGATTAGAAACCGAGAACATGAAAAAGAGCTAGCCTTCCCTGAAGTGAAGAGAATTGCCATGCGTGTGGCAGCTCTTACAGGATATGAGGGGATGCATGGCTGAGTCTCAGATCCCCTGAGGAAACAGTGCCTAAGAGCTTGGATGCCCACTGCTTCACATCATAAGTCACCTTCATTGTGGTCAGCTTCTATGAGAATTGGGCACAGAGTTGCTGTTAACAGACATGATATCCCTCTCGAATACATCTGTTCCCCATAACTTTGCTGTAAGGCAAGAGCCTACAGACTGTCAAACACCGGAGTGGCTCAGACAAGGTCAGAGAGGAGATGAAGTTTTATAGCCTCTGGATTCCAGAGCAGCTTCCAGAATCTTAACAACTCCCGACTTCTGAATGAGTCCATTAGTGATATTGTTATAATATGAATTAATATATTATTAGTTCAGCCACTAATACTATCTAGTGTGCTCAAATATGACCACAAGCTATATTGAGGCTTTAGTAGCCCTGATAGGAACTCTTTACAAAGGTCATTTAGGTCTGGCTGCAGAACTAGTGTCACAGATTGTGTGACAAGAGTTTCAGCTTTAAAGAGTGCAGCTGCTTGCCTAGATCTCAGGCTGCGCAGAGGTAAGCAGACACTTGCACTACAGAGGCAGATGACGATTGGGCCGCCCTTGCGTCTCCCTGACGGTATGTACATCTGAATCAACACAGAGAGAGGATCGACAGGGAAGCCGATGCTCCAGGGCCCATGAAATTCTGGCAGCTGGCAGACATGAGTCCTTCAGGTGATGCTCCCACCATTGGCCTGTATCTGGGAAAGGTCAAAATCCTCGAACAGTAGGAGCCACATGCCCTGATAGAAGTTGGATCTGGACACAGTGGTTATATAAACAGTTGGGATGAAGTGGCCCCTTGGGTTCACTGCTCTTTCTTCCTCTCCTTCAAATATTTAAACCTCAGCAGTACTGCCTCTCTTCTTCCCAGCTGTTTTTAAAGTAAAGCGAATCCATTTAACCACAGTCTTTGCTTCGCTGATAGAGCAGCAAGTATGCAGGGGTCCTATAGTCTTTTCTCATATTTCTCCATATAGAGCTCACCTCTGCCTCCAAGGGAACAGTGAACAAATATTCTTTTAATTTTTTTCCTCAATGCATGATCCAACTTGGAAGATGCTCTACCACTGAGCTACATCCAGCCTTTTTTATTTTTTATTTTAAGACAGAGTCTCACTAAGTTGCCCAGGCTGAATTGAATTTGTTATCCCTCTAGCTCAGTGTCCCAAGTAGCTGGGACTACAGGCATGCAATGTCATGCCTGGCAATAAATATTCTTTTTTTTTTTTTTTGAGACAGGGTCTCACTCTATAGCTCTGGCTAGTCCTGAACTCACTATTAGCCCAGGCTAGCCTTGGACTTATGGCAATCCTCTTGCTTCAGCCTCCTGTGTGCTGGAATTACAGGCATGTGTCACCATGCCTGGATTTATGTGGTGCTGGGGAATTGAACTCAGGTTCTTATGCTTGCTAAGCAAGCATTTTAACTGCTGTGCCATTCCTCCAGCCTGGAATTTTTAGTTATGTCTTCACGACTGCATGACTTAATCCTCCAGTAAAACTGCCACCTTTTTTAAAGGGTCATTCTCAGAATTCTTGATTTTTCAACCCCAGGTGCAAAAATGCCCAACAAATATTTATTTGAAGATTTATGTCATGCCCAATATGTATTTAACAAACCATTATTTTCATTATCTTTACAGTGAAAAGAAAGTTCACCAACATTCCCAAAGATCAGAGGGCTCCACTCTACCCTGGGAACCAAAATTCCGAGAATACCTCCATGTTCCAAATTTACTCCTCCTGTAACAGAAAATCCAGTGCTGATCTGTCCTGCTGAGGTGGTAGCTTCTGATTGCACAATGTTGTGTTCCCTTTCCAGGGCTGCAAGAACCCAGACACTCTTGAGAATCTACCTCTCTCCCCACTAGAAACAGCAGACTGTTCACTTAGCAATTAGAGCTGTCAGCACAGCGTGCTGGTGAGAGAAAGAGCAGTAATTCCTGGGGACAGGAAGCCCCTGGTAGACCCACACTTCAGGGCCTGGGGAAACAGGTAGGACAGTGGCTCTAGCTTGTCACTTCCCAGTTACTCATTTACATCTTACATCCTGGCCAATGACATACTTGTTATTCCCACTTATATGGTGAAGAGGAAAGTTGGTATGAGTGGGAGAAAAGTAAGGACAGAAATGGTCTGTGGGTGTCCAAGAGCTCAAACATAAGTCATATCACTTTGTCCGTTCCACTCAAAACCTACTTGATGATGCTTTTCCACACCGTAGTTGAGCATGGTGCTGGGAATCACTGGTGAGTGTGACATGGTTCTTGTCCTGGAAGGCCACTCAGTGAATGGAAAATATAAAAATGTAAGTAAGAGCTGCAAAGGGTTTGAAAGTTTATGGGGCATGGGGAGCACATACAAATAGAAATAGAATAATCTGTGTTCAGAACAATCTTCAGAGTGTCCACCTTATACCTTTGCCCTAAGAAGGAAAATTTCCACGTCATCTCGCTAATTTATGTCAAGCTTCTTCTTTCAAGTTTTCTATAGTCTGAAATTCCCCAAATTCTCAGGGCACATGATTTCTCTGTATCTACTGTGTGGCCTGTAGAACATGTTGAGCCTATAATGTCTATTTAGGTATTACATGTGTATGAATCCTTTTCTTTTTTCCTTTTTCTTGGTATGAGGGATTGACTCTAAGGCTCGGGCATTCTAAGCAAGTGCTCTATCACTGAGCTACATTCCCAACACATGTATTACTAAATCTGTGTCCCAGTGTAAGTTCCTTGATTGCAGTGGTTATCATGTTCTTTCAAATAATGACATGTGGGCTGAGGGAATAGCTAACTCAGTGGTTAATGCTCTTGCTTAGCAAGTGCTGAGCACCTGAGTTCAATTCCCCAGCACCATATAAGCTGGGTGTGGTGGTGGCTGGGGCAAGAGGATTGCTGTGAGTGCCAGGCCAGCCTGGGCTATCTAGTGAATTTAGAACTAGCCTGGACTACAGAGTAAGACCTTGTTTCAAAAAACAAAACAAAAAACAATGGCAATTATACTGCTAACTATAAATAGCTGCCAAACATATTTTTGAATAGTTTTTGAATTATTAGAAGATCTGAGTTCTAACTTGAATGCTTTTGACATTAACATGAATACCTCTAACGGAAACACTCCTGTTGCTATGTGGCTATTTGGCATGATCCCTTATTCCTCTTTGTAGGTCTTAGATATTTCATCTTACAAACGAAGACGACTGTCTTGTCTTCCTTAACTTCATCAAGGTGATGAGCTAGGGTCCCAAATAATCATCACATTTTGTCTGAGCAAAGTGAGAGAGGGAGGGCAACATGAGTTTGAGATAGAGTGAGAAAAAGGAAGAGAGTGGCATAATTTAGAGCTATGTACATATCCTAGGTCAACAGGAATATATTTAGTTTTAATGAATATGATCACATTTTTAAGTTAAAAACTGAAACTATCTTGTTGACAAAATGATTTGTTAAATATCAAATAATCCAGAAAATATTTTTGACAAAATGATTTCCTAAATACCTAATAATCCAGGAAATATTTTAAAAAGAAATATCATAAACTAGAGATAACTCCTGTTATTGTTTCTTTCCATATGCCTCTTCATGCATATTTACACATGCGCACACACAGATGGAACTGTTATGCACGTGATGTTGTCTAGTTTCTTTTTAATATTTATTTTATTTTATTTTATTTGGAGACAGGGTCTAGCTCTGTAGCCCAGGCTGGTCCTGGACTCACTGTGTATCCTAGGCTGGCCTTGGACTCGTGGCAATCCTCCTGCCTCAGTTTCCTGAGTACTGGGATTACAGGCGTACACTACCACGCCTGGCTTATGTGGTGCTGGGGAATTGAACTGAGGACCATTGAGTTATTCCTCCAGCCCCTTTTTTAGTATTTAAAAAACTATTATGGGCAATTTTCATGCTAATATATCTAGACTATCATTTTAATATAGGTAAACTGATTGTAAGCCATTATTTATTTAATCAATTCCCTGTTAATAAACTTTTGTGTTATTTCCAATATGAAAATACGAGAATTAACACACTTGCAAACGTATCTTTAGAAAATTGTATCATTATTCATTATTACTTAATAATTGATAGAAATAAACTTGCTTGATTATCCCTCCCCCCCCCCCCCCCAGAAAAAAGCATTGCACAGAACTTTGTGTTAGTAATTCTCGTGGGTTTTTAAATAATTTATCCCACTTGTATTTATTCATAAGTACCATATGAAAGCTGCTCATATATTTTTGTGTGTGTGATACTGGGGACTGAATGCAGGGCCTTTACAATGAATTAATTTCCCAGTCCATTTTTAGTTTTGATTTTGAGAAAAGGTATTGCTGAATTGCCTAGGCAGGGCTATACAAAGGCATTCTGGTCCACTGCATTAATCTCCCCTGGGTGCAGGCACTGGACATGTAAATGGATGAGCCTTCCATTATCCAGTCACCATGCTGAGATGCTCTCAGCTAAGGCCTTAAACATAAAAGAGAAGATACAATCTTTCCTTCCTGTACTCTTTCCACATCTCTGACACACAGAATCCATAAATTTAATTAAATGATTTTTGTTTTACACCACTAATCTTAAGAGTATTTTGTCATCCATCCATAGAAACTGGAACACTTTGTTGGGTTCAGGCCGCCTGAAGAAAATGAGGAATCCCTGAAATGGTTCCTAGCTATGGAATAGTAACCATGGGGTTCAACAGTAGTGTAACACAAAGCCTCAAGGATGCCTAATGTCATGGTCCCTAGAGTTATGCAGAGTGGTGACCTGGGTACTGAAGACAAATTTCCAGCAGCTAGAAGTAAAAGAAGGAAACTGGTAATGAGGCTAGTAGAAAGAGGAGGGCCTGTGCTAGCATAATAGCATAGAGATGGAGGAAGATGAATTTTAGAAACGTTCAGAGGTAGACTCAGTTGAACCATGAGTCAGGTAAGAGAAATCTGGGATAATTACCAAATGTTTGCTCACAAAGGAAGGTGATAAAATTCCCCAGGTCAGAGACCAGAGAAGGAACAGTTCAAAAGGAGGTATGTTGATGAATTAGAATTTGGATGTAGTAACTTTGAAATGACTGAAAAACATGTCTAGACATCACCTGGACTTATGTCAGGGGTTTGTGCCATAAATAATAATATTTTTGGGTATCAAGAGTATATATTTAATAATTAAAGCCATGGAAGTGAATGGTGTGGCAGTTGAACAAGACACAATATGAGAGGAAGGGGCTAGAACCAGACACTGGGGAATGAAGATATGGTCAAGGGATAGGCCAAGGAGAGGATCCTTATAAAGGCTTTTCTGGAATTACTGAATAAGTGGTGAAAGAAATTGAAGTACCTGACATCAGAAAAGCCCAGAGAGTATTTTAAGTAAAAAAGAAAGTGGTCAATAATATCCCATATTTCAAAGAGCAGAGAGGACAAGGACTAAAAAGTGGCCATTGAATCTGGTCATTATAAGGTCATTGATGCTTTGGAGAAAGCAGTTTCTGTGGAGTGGTGGGAATAATGAACAACAGGCAGTGGACAAGGACTCACTGCAGAGCGAAAGAAAACGAGTTCCCTACGCAGGCAGGGAAAGAGAAAAAGGCATTGAGATCTGAAATGGCAGAGAGAGGAGGGAGCACAGGAGGGTGAGTGAGATGACTCAGGCCTTTGTCAATTACACTGCAAAGTCTTTGTGCCCTAGAGAGTGGAAGGGTTCACTGGTTAAGACAAAAGCTTTGGAGCCAAGATGCCTGCATTTGTGTTAGCCTTCACCACTACTGACTAGCTGTGTAAACTTGGGCAAGTTACGTAACATCTTTGTCTTTAGTTTCTTCATCTATGAAGAACAATTGTAAGCACTTCTTAGGTTTTTACAAGTGCTTAATGTAGTCCATAGTGACATATGTAAACTCCAGCTTTTGCTCTAGGGAGGCCTTTTTTTCTTTTTTGGTGGTGGTACTGGGGATCTAACCCAAGACTTTTGAACTGAGTTATATCGCAAGCCCTCTTTTTATTTTTTACTTTGAAACAGGGTCTCATTAAGTCATTCAGCCTGGGCTTGAACTTGTGATTCTCTTGCCTCGGCCTTCCAGAGTGCTGGGATTACAGGTGTGTGGCACCACATCTGGCTCAGTGCTGTGACTTTCAGAATGTGATCTATGGAACTCTGGGGTTTTTAAAGCCCTTCTGGAGTTCTTGGGAGATCAAAACTATTTTCATAAGAAGACATATTTTATATTTTTCATGTTAATAAATGTACAGTTAAGTTTTCTAGAGGCAATGTGTGATATTACAACAGATTGATGCAGAAACAAATATGAAAATCCACCTGTTTATTACAGCATGCGTTATGAGAAAATTTCAAGAATGTAAAAGAATGCCACTCTTCTCACTTGTTTTTGTTGTGTTTTGCAAGCCCTATTTATTTTTTATAAAAATGTGTTATTTACATTACATGTAGGGGGTTTGTTATTTTAGATGAATACAAACTAAATATTTAAGAATTTATTTTAATTTCTAATATAATATTCAATATTGAATATTTTACTCACATAAACAGCAGCTCTTTGAGGTGACTATAATTTTTAAGAGCACAAGGAGAGAACACTAAATACTGTTTTTTAACTTTTCTATGATTTATTCTAGAATTGTTGGAATTTTTTTCTTATATCAGACTTACTTTGTTCTTTTACTGTTTTATAGTTTGATTTTAGAGATACCATGTGATATTTATCCTTCGGTGTCTGCTTCATTTTGCTAAGTGTGATGGTCTCAAGGTACATCCATTTTTTAAACAAATGACTTGAATTTATCTTTTTTTATGGTAGAGCAGTACTCCACTGTCTAAATATGCCACATCTTTACCTATTCATCTATTGATGGACTTACCGGCTGCTTCCAAGATTTAACTCTCATGAGTTATGCTGCTATAAACATGGGTGCACATGTATCACTATTGTATGATGACTTTAACTCTTTTGGGAAAGTACCCAGAAGTGGTATAGCTGGGTCAAAAGGGATATCTATTTATAGTTTTTTGAGCAATCTTTATACTACTTTTCATAACAGTTGTACCCATTTATAGTCCCACAAACAATGTAGAAGTGTTCTTTTTTCTCTACAACTTCACAGCATTTATTGTGCTTTGAGTTCTTGATACCAGGCATTCTTACCAGAGTAAGAAGGAACCTCAGTGTTGTTTTGATTTCCATTTTTCTATGGCTCAAGATGTTGAACATTTTTCATATATCTGTTGGCCATTTGTACTTCTCCTGAGAGCTGTGTATTCATTTAAATTGCCCATTTTTTCGACTGGATCATTTATTTTAGGGGTCTAATTTTTTTCAGTTCTCTGTATATTCTAAATAACAGATTTCTGTTGGAAGAGTAGCTGGCACAATATTTTTTCCATTCTGTCAGTGCTCTCCTCACTCTGCTGATTCTTTCCTTTGCTGTGCAGAAGCTTTTAAAGTTGATATAATTCAATTTGTTAATTCTTGTTATTTCACTTGTATTAGGTGTTTTATTGAGAAAACCCTTGCTTTTTGCCTACATCTTCAAGGGTTTTACCTACTTTATCTTCCAACAGGTCCAATGTTTTCATTTTAATATCTAGGTCTTTTATCCATTTTGATTTGATTTTGGTACATGATGAAAGATGTAGGCCTAGGTTCATTCTTCTGCACTTAGTTAACCACTTTTCCCAGAACCATTTGTTAAAGAGCCTCTCTTTTCTTCAGCACATTTATGGCTCCTTGGTTAAAGATCAGATGGTAAAGGGTGCTCGGAGTTGTCTTCACATCCTCAAATCTGTTCCATTTGTCCACTTGTCTGTTTTGGTGCCAATACTATGTGATTTTTTAAAAAAATCACTGTAGCTTTGTAATATAACTTGATGTGATGCCTCCTGCTCTTCTCTTGTTGCTTAAGATTGCTTTGGTTATTCTGGGTCTCTTCTGATTCCACATAAATTTTCAGATCCTTTTTTCTAGTTCTGTGAAAAATGCTGTTGGTGTTTTGATTGGGATCACATTAAATCTGTATATCAATTTTGGTAGTATGGCCATTTTGACGATATTGCTTCTGCCTATCCAGACTAAGGGGACATCTTTTTTTTTTTCCTAATGTTCTCTTCAATTTCTTTTTTCAGAGTACTATAATTTTCATTAAAGGGTCATTTCATTTCCTTAGATTGATTCCTAGGTATTTGGCTTTCTTTTAGGCTACTGTGTATGGGGAATTGTGAGCTAAAAAAACTTTCCTTCCTTAAGTTGTGGGGTCAGGTATTCTGTCATAGCAATGAGAAAGTAACTAAGACGGTGTGCAAGGAGCCAGTGAGCCAAGGAATGTCCTACTCAGCTGCAATCTTCAAATATTCCAAATACTTTGGTCATCACTGCTCTGGAGATTGAACCAGAATCAGAATAGGAAGTAATGTTAACTAGTTTGTATTCTTTTCTCTAGTCACTCAAAACCACTTGCTTTTCCCTAAATTTTTTTTTTTTTCATTTGTAGTTCTGAATTTTTGAGATGCTGTTCCCTCAGTTCAGAATGTTTGGTTACCTTTCCTTGCCTGCCAAAATTCTGCATATCCTTTAGGATGCCTATACTCCAAGTTTTACTGGCCTATACTGATGTAGGTCTTTCACTTCCCTTTAGAAGCTGCACAGAATCGAGTATATATGCTCTTACACTATGTTCTTTTTCTTATTGTTTATGAACCATAAACATGGTGATAATTATGTGCCAGTCTGAGAAAGTAAGACAACAATCCTCTTTCCGATCCTATGTCACAACTTGTTACCTGGGCCCCAAGGAATATTTCTCATTCACTGAGTCTCACAAACCTGCCACTGTAGTTTTTGTTTACAAACTCTTTTCTATCATAGTCAGACAGTTTGGGTTCTGAACGTGAACACAATATTCTGCTCCCCATGCCTTCAGCTCTTGTACCCTTAGGGAGTCAAGAACTGAAACTATTTTCTTCAAAATACTTGCACATTGGGATTGGAGGAATGGCTCAGGGGTTAAAGTGCTTACCTAGCAAGCGCTAAGTCAAGCACTAAGTACCCAGAGTTGGATTCCCCAGCATCACGTAAGCTGGGCATGGTGGCACATGCCTGTAATCCCAGCAATCAGGAGGCTGAGACAGGAAGATTGTGGTGAGGCCAAGGCCAGCTTGGGTTCCATAGTGAGATCAGGACCAGCCTGGGCCACAGAGTGAGACCCTGTGTCAATAAATAAATAAATAAATAAATAAATAAATAAGTAGCACTTCTGTCAGGTTCTGACCTTAAGCTTTACTTAAGCTTGTCTGGGATCCCCTATTGTCATCTTTACCATCCCTTTCTAATTTTTACATACATTCTAATTCCCACAATAATTACGCAATAAACATGTTATATTATTATATAAATTATCTACTGTTGTGTAACAAATTATCTATCAAGACTTAGTGGTTTAAAGAGTATTTATTGTCTCATAGTTCCTGGGTTTGGGAATCTGGTTTGGCATAGGTAGGTCTTCTCCTTCAGGGTCCCTAATAGGCTACAGTCAAGGTACCAGTTGGGTTGTGGTCACCTCAAACCTCAAATGGGGAAGGATTTGTTTCCCAAATCACTCACATGGTTGTTGGCAAGATTCAGTTCCTAACTAGCTATTGGCTGGAGGTCTTCCCAGTTCCTTCTGACAGGCAGGAGAATAGGATAGGTCTGATCAAAAGGCCAGGACAGGGTGTTCCAGTGACCACGGAAATAAATGCGAGCTATGGCTCCCCACTCTCTCCCACCTCTCTGTGAGACAGTCAAGGACATGGAATCAAACTCCCCATTTCCCCCCTTATTTTCAAAAAGACAATAAGTTTAGCAATTATATTTTTTGTAGCTGCAACTGAGTCACTCCAGAAAGCCAAACTGCTGTGTACAGGAAGATAAAAACTTTAGAAAGTCTCATTCACCACCTCAAGCAGGGAATCTCAGTCAAGACACCCCCCCACCCCTATTTAAAGCTCCCCTTGAGAGATTTCTCTCTCCTCTCTTTATCCTTGTGTACAATAGAGTTTCACCTGCTTTGAGTCTTTCTTGAGTTGTCGTATTCATAATCAATTTTCTGACTTTACAATGGTGTGAAAGCAATCTGCATTCAACACAAACCATACTTCTAAGTTTTAATTTTGATCTTTTCTGAGGCTCGAGATACATGACAGGCTTTTCTCCTGCCACATTGGCAGTGGCATCCAGCTCCTGCTCCCAGCGAACCACTGATGAGGAGGATCAACAACTGGTCCCCTACAATGAACAGTGTGGCTAAGCTCTGATGTTTGGTAGGTTAGGTATATTACACGCATTCAAGGCAAGAGGATTATACCAGGGGGTGAATACCAGGACTATCTTGAACGATACCTGCCACACTCATTTTCCTTGATGGTGAAAATGAAACTTAGTGAGGTTCAGTAATTCAATCAAGATCACTTGGCCAGTAAACGGTAGAGTAGATCTGGATTTAATTCTTTCTGACTCCAAAGCCTAACCTTAGCACTCATTTCATATATTATTTCATTGTATTTGTTGCTGCAGTCTTATGAGGGCAGGGAGAGCCTATGCCTCCTATAGTGACACAGATGTTAGTAGGTAGATGAATTCATGAATGAAAATTCTCTTCCTTCCTAAGGGAAAGAAGTAAAGGGGTGACCTAGATAAGCTATTTACCGCATGGAGTTCTTCCATTTTTCTTTTCTTCTGTGTGAAACATAGCATTCTCGGTTTGTTTTTTGTTTTACACACACACTCACACACATATACTCACATACACACTTTGAGACAGGGTCTCACTCTGTAGTCCAGGCTGGTCTGCAGCCCAGGCTGGTTTCAAACTCATGGCAATCCTCCTGTCTCAACCTTCTGAGTGCTGGGATTAGAAGCATGTGCCACCATGCTCAACTAACTTTCTATGTATACCATGGTATAGGGGAATCAAACCCATGGCCTTGTTCAAGCTAGGTAAGTACTTTAACCATTGAGCTATGTTCCCTTAGCATTGACCCATAACTTTCTGTTTTCATTAGCAGAGATAATGACTGTATTTTGACAGAGTTTATATCGTGGAATGGCCAAGAACTCAGAAAAGGCATTCTCAAAAAAACCATATCTACATCTCATCCGAATGTACTTAACCTATATATCTATATGTGCTTGACAAAGAAAATCCTAAGCTATGTTGTTATGATGCTAAGGAATGGGCAAATGGTAGCAGCCAAAATACTTATGCTATAAGAAGTGGAGGGAACAACAAATTTCACCTAAATTTGGATATTTGGATAATTCCTTTACCTCACAATAATTGAGTTATTCATATATTAATGAAATATTGATACAAAAGATAATGTTTTAAATAAATCTGATCTTTTTGGTGGAATGTTTCAACATATATTATATCCAAGTAATCCTGTAGTTCCTGCTTTTTATGGGAATTCTGTAAGATATTTTCAGATACCACGCTATACTATGGTATGGGAAGGAAATTGGTTTCTACCACTTTGACCAGTTAAATGAGAGCTCACTGAAGATTGATTATTGGATCCATCACTTTCTCTGTGTTACTATACTCTCATTTTTCTGGCCAAGGTTAGAACTGAACAGAAATAATAACAGTGCTTATATAAAGAGTAGGGAACTAGTAGTCAAAGGGTTCACAGTATGTGACTGTGATATTTGTACTTAGGGTTGGCCTTAAGTATCAGCCCATCTTCCATAGCCATCATCTTCACAAAGAATTCTGCCTGAAGAATGAGTGGGATTAACAACACTTCTGAAAAAAAGCATTTTAATGCTTGTATTAATTAGACCAGTGCAATATAAGAACCTATCCTAGGAAATAGTCACCTAACAGTAGCTTAAATTTGTTTGCTAATATATTCTCAAGAACAAGCAAACAGCTAACTGAGCAATTCCTTCATGGCCTAGTTACCTGTAAAAAAATAAACTCTGGCTGAACCATGAAATTCTAACTTTCATACTATCATTCCCCTTTGTAGTTGTTAATTCAGTAAGGGAGTTTTGAGAAAATCTAGAAAATCTAATACTTAGGAAGACATAAAAATATATCTGTCAGACCCTGTAAGCTTACTGATATCACAGTGTTGAGGAGTTGCTGTGTGGGTTCTTGTTGTTGTTGTTGCTGCTGCTGTTGTGAGGGGAACCCACAGCCTCACGCATACTAAGAGAGGACTTTATCACCGAGCTATATACCCAGTCCAGGACCTGTTGCTTGGAAGTTTAGTCTTTAGAGGGGGAGGCTCTGGAGATTAAAGCATTAAACAAGTGGGAGCTTCTTGACAGGAGCTGTGTGTTTAATTTTTTTTTCAGTTGTCAAAGATGAATATTGGTTTTTTTTTTTTTGAGAACTTTGCTTACATGTCCAGAATGTTTCTGTTTATAGGATTAGATAGGTCACTGGATGCTGTCAAGTAGCATTTGCAACTGTTGAGCAAGACTCCATTAGCTATAAAACTATGCTAACCTCTCCAGGACGTTCATTCCTCAACTCTCTGCTGACAGTGCACCAGTTATCATATAGCCTGCATGGGAGAGTGAGGTACAGTTCTATTTTCAGCTCATCCTCTGGCTTGCTCAGTAACCTTGGGAAAATCACTTCTAGGCCCTGTGCCACAGACCTGCCACCTGTAAATTAGGGATGGTTAGTGATGCTCCTTTGGCCAAGTCAGTGGAAGTCATGACTCTAATATATATTGCTATTACTTTTACCTTATATAGATTACATATTCTTTTTTCTTGTACCCATTCCAGGAGTGTGATTCTAGTTCATTGTAGTTTTAATTTGCATTTCCTTGATGATTACCAATGTAAAGCATCTTTTGATCTTTTTGCCTGCTTCTTGGCATTTGCACCTCTCTGGAGAACTATCTATCCACTCCTATCCTTTGCCCTGATATATTCCTGATATACGATATTTCCATATTTATTTGTCACAACATATGCTGTTCCAGATTATCTGCATTTTGATAGACTCTGTAAATTCAAAACATACCCGTAGCAACAGTCTTTTTAAGAAAGCCTAAAAACAAAAAACCCAAAAGGCATTTAAAAAAAAAACAATGTGACTGTATGAAAATTTAAAAAACCCATTGCAGAATCCCAAAAGATGGGTAAAAGAAAAGCAGTTTATTCACACTGAACTAATTTATGTATGATCTACCCTACAATGAAAAAGACCAATTAAATAAAGAAACTTGCAAGGGATATGATCAGAAATTAACAAAAAAGAAAATACAAAAAATAAGCTTGATCCTGTAGTGCAGGGCAAGGTGTGTTGAAATAAGCACACTGATATATTGCTGTGGAAACATGAACTGAAATAAACTGAGCTGTTTGGCACCATTTATCAGAATGTTTGGAGGCTCTGCCTGACAATACAGTATTCAATACGCAGGTACTTAGCCTGAACATACATTTGCTCACATAACAAGTGACTATAAAAAATACTGACTGTAGTATTATTTGTAATAACAAAAAACCCCCACAGAAATGAGTTCCAACTATTTGATGAAACACTGTGAAATGAAAGCCATCCAAGAATGGGTAGCAAGTGAAGTAAAGCCAGCGGCACAGTGTGTAAAGTCCTATGTGTGAAGTGTGTGTATTTTAACGCAAAGAATGTCTTTGAAAGGATGTGCAAGACATTGGTTAATAGTGGTAGCCTAAGTGGAAAGAAAACTAAATGGGAAGGTAGGCAGAAGAGGATGGAAACTTCCTGTTCGTATATTTTTGACATGACTGAAAATCTAACCATGTCACGCATATTGCCTAGACGTAGGTTGTTCCCAACGCGCAATCAAGGCCACTGGAATTCCAGGATGACCAGCCTTTCATTTCTCGTTCTGCAGAAATCTCTGACCCCCTTGGCGACAACAGGACGTTGCCACAGGAATACGGCCTCTGTGGATTCCCCGGCCGCGCCGCTCTTACCTGTCTTCGCCTCTGCTGGGCCGTCGGACTGGCGTGGAGCGGGTGTGGCTGGCTCTAAGCAGGTGTTTTGTAATTAGCGACTTTTGTCTTAAAAAAAAAAAAAAGGATCCGAGTATCAGAAGCGAGTCCTTACGCCTCAGACTGTCATTGGTCTTTGGCGGGACGCGCTTCTGCAAACCCGGGCGGATCCGCGCTGGTCGGCAAAGGGCGCCGCGTAGCCCGGGGGCGGCCGGGCGGCCGGGCGGTCCAGCCCGCTCCTCCCGCCGCCGGCTTCCCGCGCTCCGCGTCCATTGGCTGGCCGTGGCAGTGGGCGGGCCCGCCTGTGCGCCGCGCAGCCTCGGGTCCGTTGCGGCGGCGATCCCGGCGTGGGGACAGCGGTGCGGGCGTAGCGCGGTGGGCGCCGGATATGTCCCGGGACCGCGTTCCTGCCGAGCCCGAGCCCCGGCCGGCAGTCAGGGCCTCGGCGCCGGGTGCGGTCTGCGCGGCCACCGGAGAGCCACGGGCTTCGGACCCGCTGAAGCGGTGAGCGCCTCCTCGGCCCCCGCGCCCGTGCTCGCCCGTGCTCAGGGGCCGTTGGCCCGGGTGGGCGGGAAGGGCCGGTCCGCCGGGAGCCCGCAGCCGGCGTCCCCCGCCCGCGCGACTGGCGCTCCTCAGGCTCCTTCCCGTCGGCGCGCAGCGAGTTGCCCGGTGCGGATGCGCAGGTCAGCCGGCGAGCCGCCGCCGACCGCCCGGGGCGGGGGGCGGGTGTGCGCCGCGTGGCTTCGGCCGGCGTCTTCCGAGAGTCGAGCTGGGCTGCGCTCGGGCGCGCGGATCGGCAGAGGCCCGGGTTGATGGAAGGAGGCCGGGTCGCGGGGTCGCAGCGCAGCGTCTGCGTCGGCAGAATCCTGGGGCCAGCTCCGGCTCTTTTTAAAAAAAATTGCTTGGTTAAAAAAAAAAAAAACATTGTGGAGTTGCGTCATTTTTTGGTCCAAAGAATGTATGTCCTCTCTCCGTAGTGATGGGAATGTAAAATTGACATCGCCCTAATAAGCTCTGAACTTTCTTTCCTTAAAGAAATTTCTCAGAGAACAGAAAAATGAAAGGAGTCATGAACGTGTGTGTGCGTGCGTGCGTGCGTGTGTGTGTGTGTGTGTGTGTTTCTTTAAACTGGTCACTGTTGAGTGATTGTTTTTTGTCTTTCCACTTCTCTCAGGGCGTGCTTTCGCCCGCAGCTACAAGTCCAGGTTCCAGATTTTGGAAAGGTATAAATAGCACCCCAACCCCCTATCCCACTTAGCAGAAAGTCGGCCGCACCTGGCAGCCTTGCTCAGCCGCGACCTCGGGACTGATCCCCAGTGAAGGAGACGCCGTCCTGCTGGCCTGGCTGTTATATTGGGCGATTTGGATGTTCGGAGAGTCACAAGGGACATTGCTCACGTCTCCGCTTTGGGGACACTTCCGTAGCGGCATCAGCTCTTTTTTTTTCGTCCTTCTGATTTGAATTTGCGCCAGTCCTCTGGACGGAGCAGGCTAAATCGAGGCTTGGAAAAATTACGTGAATTGCCTGCACTTAATATAACTGTAAATAAGTTACTGTATGTAGTATTCTTTCCCAGACCTTATGGCATTTGTGTGAGGTGATGAAAGCCAGGAGTGGAGAAAATGATAGACTTTTTTCAGAAGTGGGACAATCTGGTGTTACATCATCTTTGGCTCTTGTTCTAGGGCCAAGTTCTTATGACATTGTTTCAGTCTGAGTTGCCCTTTCCCAGGTCTCTGGTTGGTTTGAGTGGAAAAGAGAGCCTATGTGGAGCCCTGTAAGGATTAAGGAAAGATTGCTGGCTTGACCGAAGATCATGATTTATTTAAAAAAAAAAAAGATATGTTGGAGATGGTGGAATACTGTATTTGTTCTTCTATGGATTGTCTTATTAAGAAAACTTAAATATTTTGCATAAACTTTAAAATTGCCAATGTGAAAATTGCTAGTGCTATTAATTTACTTACAAAATAAAGCATTCCTAATTTGTTTTTTTCTATAAATATTTTTTACATAATTTTCTTTGTTTATTTTGAGACAAAGTCTCACTCTGTAGTCCAGGCTGGTGCTGATGCTGCTGCTGGTCCTAAACTCACTGTAGTCCATCCAGGCTGGCCTTGAACACACACTGATACTGCTCCCCAAGTGCTGGGATTACAGGGCACCACCACTACCTGGCTTATATGACGCTGGGAAAAATAAAGTAGTTCGTAAAGCTTTACTACTGAAACACCAAGTCCTTGTTTGCTTCTCCTTTCTCTTCAGAGAGAAGCACTTTCAACTGCTTTAACTTTTTCTTCAGACTTTCTAAAAACATGCTTTATAACCACTTCTTAACTTAGATGATTTAGATATCATTTATTATTTTTGATCAATTAAGGTGAGGATTTAATTCTTTGTTTATTTGTGATGATTAACTTAATTAATGTCAACTTCATTACCTGAAGAAACATGCAAGGGATTAGTAAAAAACACATTTCTGAATGTATCTGGGTGGGTCATAGAGGCATGACTTTGGATACTGTGTGATCCCTGGTCCATGGAGGCATGACTTTACGTACTGTGTACGGTCCCTGGTTCCTTCCTCTCTGCCACTGTTTCCCAGCTCTGCTTCTTGATGCCATGAAGTAAGCGTCTTTGCTCCATCACGCCTTCCCTCCCACTGTGTTTCTGCTTTGAAGCCAGCTAACCATGAACTGAGTCTCCCGAAAAAGTGAGCTTAATTAAGTTAAGTTAATAGGTGTCAGGTATTGTGTTTATCACAGGTGAATGAATAAAGACGCTAGTCTACTTCCAGTTCTTTCATGTTTCAAATTGAAATTTTTAACTAAATATTTGATTAAATCACTACCATATATATGTTTTTTATCATTATGACTAGATAGACATGATTACCCTAGAGCCAAATAATAAACTAAGGTTTCTTGTTTACCCCCAAACCCCTATGCTTCAGTGCCATCAACTAGACCAAAAAGTATAAGGCTCTACCAGTTTTATTTTTTCCTTTAAGACTACCCTGTGGTTCCCATCCTTCATATTGTCTGATCTGGTTCTGGGCTTGTACCAAACTGAAAAATGAATATCTTTAAAATTCAATAATTATTTTTGTCTTTAATCTATATTTTTGTTTCAAATTTGCAGTCTCCAATAGCATATGCTTAGATTATGTTGCATTTCTAAATCGTAGTTTATAGTCTTTAATGACGTCTATTTCTTGCATATGAATTTTCTTTTATCCTAGTCACTTCAGTTATTTTTCAGGTTGGCCAATATATGTTCTCTCATATACAATATTGAGCCCAGAGCCTTCATACTGAGCTATATCCTTGGCCTGATTTTTTCTTTTTATTCTGAGACAAGATCTTACTAAGTTACTAAGTTTCTTAGGCTGGGCTTGAATTTGTGATTCTCTTTCCTCAGCCTCCTAGAGTGCTGCACTACGGGGCCCAGACCCTTGAGATTTGTACGTGTGACCCTTGCCATTGGTGAAAGGTAAAAATCTCAATATAATTGATAAGATGCCCATGAAAATATAGTAATCATATTATTTTCCCCATTTTATTAATATCTATGTAATATAGAATGTTTACAACGAACTTGAGTATTTTGTGCACATATATATGACATCAGCATGACAATCCCTACCCTTCACCATTTTTGGTCCTCCCTCACCCTTCTTATTTCTCCCAACTCCCGCTATCACACCTTCTTGGTTCTATAGAATGTCTGTATTCTGGGTTTCCCAGATCAGAAACCACGCACTATTTAACATACTTAATCTTCCGCGTCAGGCTCACTTTTCCACTCAAATCACCACTGTTTAACTCAGCTTCCCACACCTAGAATGGGCTGCAGTTACCAAAACTTGTTGCCTCTTCTCTGGGTCCAGGAAAGCTCTTTTTTGGGATGATTTGCCAAAAGTTCTTAGTTTTTACTTTTCTTTTTTTTTGTATCTTGCTATATCTTCATTGAGTTATCACATTATTTTAAATAATTTCACATTGCTTTCCTTAGGAACTAAACATTTTCATGGTGATTGTTTTAGGAAACGAACGTGAAAAAATTCATTTCTACATTGTAAGTAATGCTAGATTAGGCAAATATCATATGGCATGTTTTTTCCCCTCCACCCTTCTCTCAACCCCTGTAGAGTCTTCAGTGAGAATTTCTTAGTAAAATTTAAGGAAAGACTATCAAAAAATAAAGCATAACTTTGATAGGATCCGAAGCTCCACCTAAATTCTATTGAAACATGTTCTGTTTAGACATGAAGAGTTCAGTCTGTGTTGTATTTTGTAATTGCATCTTAGTTTCTGTTGCATCACTGGCATTCCTGGTTTTGAGACAGATGTCTGCAGCCTGTGAGAAGCCACCTTGTCTCCCTCTCCCTGGCAGTACTACCCTCGCGCTGGCTCAGATGCAGCCAGGGCTCTGCCTCGTCAATTGCTTGCTGTGTGTTGCCTTTTCATAGAATTATAGACCTGAAAAACCCCAGCAAACCTTTTGACCACAGAGGAAAAATAATTTTCCCTGAAGTTTTCAACCTAGCCCAAGGAAACAGGAAAAAAAAACCAAATGGAAAATATTTCTCTAAATTTTAAATAATTTTTAGATACTGAATAGTTGCTGCTAATATACTCACATTTCTCCTTGCTCCCATTTGATCTTTCTTTGGGATCAGATGGGTGTGTTGGGAGTTACGTTTTCAAATGCTCTTTACAGTGGTTCTCAAAGTGTGGGTCCAGAGAACAGAGGCTCTGACGCGATGTGGGGAACTATGGATCCAGGAGTGCTGTATGGTCTCCTGGGAATTTATTGGAAATGGAAAATAATGGGTTATTACCTAGACCTACTAGATGAAAAACTTTGATGGTGAATATGGTAGATGGCAAATTTTTTTCTTTTTGAGACTGGGTCTTGCTTTCTAGCCCAGGCTGGTCCTGAACTCAAAGTGTACCCCAGGTTGACCTTGGACTTAGGACAGTCTGCCTGTCTCAGCTTCTTGATTTCAGGCATGTGCCACCACGCCCAGCTTTATGTGTGCTGGGGAATCGATCTCAGGGCTTCAAGTGCTTTAACCACTGTTCCATTCCTGCAGCCCTGGCAAACTCTTCCAGATTTGACAAACTTTATTTTGTTTCTTTGGTTTTGTTTTTGAGACAGGATCTTACTGTGTAGCCCAGGCTGGCCTTGGTCTCATAACTTTCCCACCTCAGTTTCCCAAGTACAAGGGTTATAGGTGTGTGTTAACATCCCTGGCCTACAGCTCTATTTTAACAGACCTTCAGAAGATTCTGATACGTGCTAGGGTTTCAGACCCACTGTTTTGTATAAGGTGTACCTATTTTGGAATTGCACATAGATGTCTGTAAAAATCCCCAAACTCCTTTATCATTTTCCTGCATTTCTTCCGTTGCTTTGGCCTCTGGGATAAAGTATGTACTACTTGGTGAGCTATGGACCTACGCTTCATATTGTGGTTTGGATCTGGAATATCCCCCAAAAGTCTCATGTATTTGGACATTAGGGAGTATTTATGGGATTGTGGGCTATTAGGAGACGGGGGGCTGATCTAGAGGGATGGGTCATGGGCATTTGCTGGATTATAGGTGTGTGGCAGAAGACAGGTGTTAGGCAGATTGTAGATTGCAGGTGTGCGGATTGGATTACAGGCTTGGGGTGGGGGCTTGAACCTGAGAGGGCAGAACCCTGAGGCTGGACCCAGCAGGGGTGGATCAGTGTGATGGGACCTGGAAGGATGTAGACTGTTTCCTGCTTTCCTTCTGGGGCTGGACTGGACTTGCCTTCCTGATTGCAATGCTGTGAGTGTTGACCTCCACTTCCACCTCTGCCATATGCTTCCACTGTTGGCGGCCACCCAGGGATTGACTGTGACCCTCTGAAACTGAAAAATTTCCTCTCCTAAATTTGTGGATGTCAGGTTTTGAGTCGTAAAGATGAAAAAGTAATGAGGACATCCCAGTTGGCTTGGACTTTACGACAGTCAGTTGACTGGCCTAAAGTGCTAATCAGTTTTCAGGGCAATGAATGAGACAGAAGTGCCTTCAGCATTTCCAGAGAAGTCACTTAGTTCTGTCATCCCAGGAACTATTGATCAGAGAGCAACCTAAGTTTGGAGATAAGGCCAAGAACAATTACTTTGCTCTTGGTTACTTAATATAAGGAATCTAATGGAGAAAAAAGACATGGCTATGTGTCACTCAGGTGGTTCTTTCTGTCTTGTCTGTCTTTGTTGTCTGTCTGTCTGCATTTCTTTCTTTCTTTCCTTCCTTCCTTCCTTCTTTCTTTTTTTCTTTCTGTGGTGCCAGGGATAGAACCCAGGGCCTTCACACTATGCTACATTCCCAGCCCAATTTTTATTTTTATTTTCAAATAGAATCTATGTCATTAAATTGCCCAGGCTGGACTTGAGCTTGTGATTGTCCTGCCTCAGCCTCCTCGAATGCTGGAATTACAGGCCTGTGACAAAGGACATATCTTACTCTTTATTGTGATAAAATATGTATAACATAAAAATGATAATTTTAGGGATTTTTTTTTTGGCTGGGCCTGCCTGGGGTGAGGTTCTTAAATATCTTCTCTGTATCATGTTAGACATTTTTAAGTATACAGGCCTGTGACATTAAGTTCAATATATTATTGTACAAAAATTATTGTCCATTTCCAGATTTTTTACATCATCCCAAACTGAAACCCTGAACTCACTATAGTAACTCTAGACTCCCACTCTCTCTATCCTCTGGCTACAATTCTACTTTATTTCCTTCCTTAATTTCATAATTTGACTACTCTAGGTACCTAGGAATATTTGTCCTTTGGTGCCTGGCTTATTTCACTTGACACAGTGCTTTCAGGGTTCACTCATACTGTAGCATAGATCAGGGTTTCATTTTTAAGAGATTTATACATCACAGCTTCTCACTCATTTGTTCATCAGTGTATATGTGAGCTGTTTCCACCTTTTTGCTGTTATGAATAAAGCTTCAGGTCCTTGTTTTCATTTTTCTGAATATATACCTGGAAGTGGATTTGCTAGACTATATAGTGCTTCTGTGTTTAGTTTTTTAGGGACTGTTATATGATTTTCCATAGTGGCTGTGCCATTTTCTATTCCCACCAGCAATGTGCAAGAGTCGAGTCTCTACATCCTTACAACACTTGTGATTTTCTGTTCAGTTTTGTTTTTATACTGAGGATTGAACTCAAGCCTTGCCCACTGAGCTACATTTACCCGCCTTGTGTCTTTTTTTCTTTTATTTTGAGATAGGGTCTTACTAAGTTGCCCAGGATGAACTTGAACTTTAGATCCTCTTGCTTTATAACCTCAGAGAAGCTAAAATTATAGGTATGCACCACTGCTTCTGCCTTTATTTGTAGTTTTGGATTAAAAAGTAGCCATTGTAACAAATATGAAGAATTATCTTGTTGTGATTTTGATTTGCATTTTCCTAATGATTAGTGGTGTTGAGCATTTTTTTGTGTGCTTATTAGTCATCTGTATCTTCTTTAGAGAGATGTCCTTTTTTTTCTTTTTCTGGTGGTGGTACTAGGGAGCAAACCCAGTATCTTGTGTGTGGTAGGCAAGCACTCTATTCCTGAACCACACCTCCAGCCTTCCTTTCCCCATTTTTAATTTGGGATGTTTTTGTTTTTAAGTTGTAGTTCTTTATATGCTGAATATTAATTCCCTTCTTGGATACATGATTTGCAAATATTTTCTCTCATTTTGTGAGTCACCTTTTCAGTCAGTACTGTCCTTTGATGTACAAAAGTTTTAAATTTTTATGAAGTCTAATTTATACATTTTTTCTTTTGTTGTCTGTGCTTTTAGTATCATATCCAAGGAATTGTTGCCAATCTAATGTTGTGGTTTTTTTTCTAAGAGTGTTATAGTTTTAGCTCATGTCTAGCTAGGTCTTGATCCATTTCAAATATTTTGGCATATGGCATAAAGTACAAGTCCAACTTCACTCTTTTGCATGTGGCTCCAGTTTTCCCAGCACCATTTGTTGAAAAAACTATTCTTTTTCCATTGAATGATCTTTGCACCCATGCTGAAAATCATTTGACCGTATATGTGAGGTCTTATTTCTTGGCACTCTTTTCTGTGCCATTATATTTATGTCTGTACTTATATCAGTATCACACTATCTTTGTGTCAAGATTACATTATAACTGTTTATTAGGTTTTGAAATCAGAGAGTGTGAGTTCCTCAATTTGTTCTTTTTTAAAATCTGTTTTGACTATTCCAGATCCCTTGAGATTCCATACCAATTTTAAATGGTTATTTAAATGTTTTTATTTCTAAAAACCATCATTGGGATTTTGATAGGGATTTTATTGAATCTGTAGATCGCTTTGGATAATATTCCCATTGTAACATTATTAAAGCTTCAATCCATGAACATGGGAAGTCGGTTACCCTTTTCTTTGTGCCTTCTTTAATTTCTTTCAACAATGTTTTATAATTTTCAGTTTACACGTCTTTTGCCTTTCTCGGTTAAGTATATTTCTTCTATTTTCTTCTTTTGGTGCTATTATGAAATGGAATAAGATGCTATAAGGAGTGGAATTAGGGCATGGAATTGTTTCAGATTCCTTTTGTGGGGGGTGTTATTGAAGATTGAACCCAGGGACTTTGTGCTGAGCTACATCCCCAGTCCACTTTTTATGTTTGATTTTGAGACAGGGCCTAGCTAAGTTGCTCATGGTGGGCTTGAACTCACGATCCTTCTGCCTTAGTCTCCCAGAGTGCTGAGATTACAGGCCTGCATCACTGGGCCTACTGGGCCTGACTCATTGTTAGTGTGTAGAAATACAACTGCTTTTAACCTGAGAGTGTGCTGAATTTGTTTTTTTGGTTGATGTGTGTGTGTGTGTGAGTGAGTGTGTGTGTGTGTGTGTGTGTGTGAGTGAGTGTGTGTGTGTGTGTGTGTGTGTGTGTGTGTGTGATTTTTAAGGTTTTCCACATATAATGTCATGTCATCTGTGAGTAAAGATAATTTTACTTCTTTCTTTCCTATTTGGATGCTCTGGTTAGAACTTTGGCTATTATGTCAAGTAAAGTGGCAAAGATGAAATCACCCTTGTTCTTAATTTTGGTAGAAAAGCTTTCTGCCTTTCACTGTATGTTTCATATATGGCCTTTGATATGTTAAAGCAATTTCTTTTTTATTCATTTCCTTTTTATTCATTTTTATCATGAAAAGATGATGAATTTTGCCAAGAACTTTTTGTGCATCAATTGAGATAACCACGTGTTCTTTTCTCCAGAGTATCTTACAAACTTAGTATTACTGTGATGCCAAAGCTAGACAAAGAATGTAAATAACCACATTAATTCAGACCAATTTTCTTCATGAATATAAGTGAAAGAATTCTTAACAAAATATTAACAAATAGAATTCATCAAAGTATAGAAAGACATATTGTGAAGTTTTTTTCCCTGGAGTTGCAAGCCTACTTTAAAAATTTATCAGCATAATCTATGATATTAATAGTTTAAAGATGAAAAAGCACACTGTCATATTAGTCAGTGTAGGGAAAACACTTGTCAAAATTTAACACCTGTTTATGATTTAAAAAATAAGGAAAGAACTTTCTCATCGTGGTAAAGAGCATCTACAGAAGACCTATAGCTAGCATCATTCTTAATGGTTAAACACTAGATGCCTTCTCCTTAAGATCACAAACAAGGATAGTAACTTCTAGCTTATGCAAGTCATAAGGCAAAAAACAAAGTAAAAAGCATATTGATTAGAGAGAAATAAGTCTTTATGTGTAGAAGGTATAATTGTCTTAGTAGACAGTTTGAAGAATATAATAGAGCAATAAATTACACTATTTTCAAATAATAGAATATTTTACAGAAATAAAAACAATGAAAAAGTAACCATATAAAGGACATTTCATAAACAGAACCTTGACCAAGAGAAGCAATATATATCAATACATGCTATATAATTTTTTCTATGTAAAGTTCACAAAGAAAAACTGAGGTAAAATGTTGGGGAATGTAATATGAGGTGGTAAAACTATAATGAAAGCTATGAGGTGGTTGTTGTGGAATCAGGATAGAGGGCCTGTAAAGAAGAGGGCAGAGATGTTCCTGAGAAGGGGCGAGGGTGGTCTGCATGCTGCTTGATTTTTTGAACTGCATGAAAGTTATATAGATATTTGCCATGAATAATTATGCTATACATTTTTGTTTTGTGTTTTATTTCTTATATTTATGTCTGTTTTTCAAAGGACTTTTCTTCCCTTTTTCTCTCTTTTTTTAACCATTGATATTTATCCAACTAGGGAATTAATAGAGACCAAGAGTAAAATCATTTTTAGCACTTGCCTAATGTGCCGAAAGCCCTGGGTTCAATCCCCCATCACCAAATAAAAATTAGATGTACTTATAATTCCAACACCTGGGAGGTTGAAGGAGGGTTGCTGTAAGTTTGTGGCCAGCCTGTGATACATACTGAGTTCAGGACCAGCCTGGACTACAGGGTGAGACCCTGTACTAAAAAAAAGAAAGAAAGAAAGAAAGAAGAAGAGAAAAGAAAAGAAAAGAAAAGAGGAAAGAAAAGAAAAAAAGTCATTGCTAACCAGAAATGCTACACCAGTATTCTTTCACTGGTGATCTCATAAACTATTGACAGTCTTCAAGCCCCTATCCACCTTAAAGCCACAGTGATCTTTTGAAAATATACATCTCATGTTGTTAACTCTGGTTTAAGGTCCTTCTACAAAGACAGTTAATTCTAGATTTCTCCATAAATTAAATGTTTTACAGTCATTTAGGAGAATGAGGTAGATTTCTTTGTGCTAATAAGAACAACCTCGTAAGAATAAAGTCAAAAAGCAATGAATAGAATCGAGAGGAAAATAGATAAAGTGGATCTTTCCATCTACCCATGTAAGCTACTTAAAATCAGCTAACTCATGCAAGTAGGAAGACGAGAAATAGTTATTACTCAGCAGAGCAAGGCACTGTCACCGTCCTTTCTCCCATTTGCATGTAATGTATTCTAAAGTTGTCTGCACAACTTGTGTATGAATAATTATAAGGTTTATACTGAATATTGATAGAGAAGAGTTATGTATAATCCAGGAGACTAGGACTGGAGGAATAGCTCAGTGGTTAAATGCTTGCCTTACAAGATCTAGGCCCTGGGTTCATTTCCCAGCATCATATAAACTGGGCATGGTGGGACATGCCTGTAATCCCAGCACTTGGGAGGCTGAGGCAGGAGGATTGCTGTGAGTTCAAGGTCAGCCTGAGCTACACAGTGAACTCAGGTTAAACCTGGACTACACAACAAGAGCCCCTGTCTCAAAAAAGAAAAAAAAATTCAGGAGAAAAGGAAAGTAAACAGCAGTGGTTATCTTAATGATTGTACAGGACAGTTTGTTTTAAGAGAAAGTCACAGACCTTGTAGGATTCTGAAGCTCTGGACCTTGTATGTCTGAAGCTCCTGAGTTATTAAATTCAATTAGTGAACTGCCCTACAGATCTTCAAACACCAGGGGATGGAATGGGGTTTAGTAGCATACTGCTATAGGCTGAAGACATGAGAAAAAGGTAAATAAAATAAAATTATCAGGAAAGTTGAGTGAAGAATTAAAAATGTGACACCCTGGTCTTGAGATCTGGTTGCACAGAAAGAACTGGGTATACTATTCCGGGGTAAGGAATTTAAGGGTTTTAACAATGATTATTATGACCGGAAACAAGGCATAAAAACATTGAAAATGGTTACAAGTAGGATGGTTGTTCTGTGTGGAATTTAAGTTGGGCTCTCTGTCAAGACCAAGTGGCTGCCGTGAAGTGGAGTTGTGCTGGAATGTCATCAGTCTGACTTTTTATCTTGAAGCATTGACCTGGGTTCTGTTCTTTCCTTTTCTTCCAAGACCATCCTGTCCAGAGAGGACAAGGGGACCTGCCCTGGAAGTAAGGAAACAGGACAGTAGCTAACTTAACAATTCTGATTGGATATCATGTATTACTGGCTTACGCTGAGAAGACACAGAATGAGTTCAGCATAAAGCGCTGTCTAGGAGCTGGAGAAATAGCACAGCAATTAGAGCACTTGCCTAGCAAGTACAAGGCCCTGGGTTCAACTCCCCAGTGCCACATATGCCAAGCGTGATGGTGCATGCCTGTATCCCAGCACTCTGGGGGCTGAGGCAGGAAGGTCTTCTGTGAGATCAAGGCCATCCTAGGCTCCATAGTGAGTTCACGACCAGCCAGAACTGAACAAGATCTTGTCACGAGACAAGATCACACATATGAAAAAAAGAGCATTGTCTTAGGACGGTTGTAACTGAAGTCACACACATAGGCTTCCCCTCAGCAGAGGGGAAAATAGAAAAACAGCTCTTCTAAACTTTCTTTAGGAAGATTTTGAGCATGGCCAATTGTGGTCTGGTACTTCATTAATGGAATTGTGGCCAGTTTTGGCCACTATATTTTTTAAATGATAGAAATAAATCCACGACCCCATAGAACATGACAGAAGTTATAAAACGCGGGCAAAATATCAGCCCTAAAAATGACTTTGGCATTTTTACCTGGAACCTAGCCCAGGTAAAGGATTTCAGCAACAGTACCATAAAGTTCCACAAGATGGCAACAAAACTCTAAAATAGCTTTTTCTTTTTCTTTTTCTTTTTTTTTTAAATGCTAGCTCAGAAAGCAGTCAGAAATTTCCTGATGCAAATGAGAGGAAAAATTGTTTAAGAATAGCTATATTTCAATTTTATAGAATGATCAGAATGCTTGCCCTGGCAAGGTTTTTCAATCCATTCCTATTTTTCAGGTTAAAGATTTCATATTCATTTTGCTAAAGAGCAGTACTAGTAAATGAGTTAGATAGTATATCTCTCAGGCTCTTGGAGACATCAGTATCACTTGTTTAGCGTTCTGCTCTCCTTTTCTCTCTTCTACGCCCTGTTCCTTTCCACCGAGCCTTCGCAGCATGAGGAAAGAAGTGCAGTGCAATGGCTGGAGGCGTAGATTCTGGAGGCGTATTGTTGGCTCGAATAGATCACACCAGTTACTAAGTGGGTGACATCCTGTACATCATGTAACTTTGCACCTGGTTCTTTTTTCTGTAAGACAGAGGTAACAATAGTGCCTACTTCACTGGATTTTTCTGAGAGTTAAATGAATCAGTGAGTTTAAAAGTACTTAGTGTCATCAGGCTCACTCTTATCTCAAAGCACTGGCCTGGGACCTGCTCTTGCCTTTTCTCCCGATGCCAGCCTGCTCAAAGAGGGTAAGGAGACCTGTCCTGGAGAAGGGAGTTATGTTAAAACTCTTAACATACAATGTCTCTGTTTGCCAAGTATGGTGCATGCCTGTAATCCCAGTACTCTGGGAGGCTGAAGTGGGAATATTGTAAGTTTGAGGCCAGCCTGGGCAACTAAGTGATTTAGTGAGACTGTATCTCAAAAAAGAAAACCAAGCCAAACCAAAAAATTAAAAAGAGCTGGAAGTGTGAAGGTCCTGGGTTCAATCCCCAGTGCCTCCTAAACCCCCTAAAAATTAAATTTTAATATCAATTTAAAGTTTAACATTTTTTCCTATGGATTTATAAAGTTAGTGATGTCATTTATCAAGCAAATGAACTGCTTGAAGGTTTTATTTTTAATTAAAAAGTCTACATCAGATTTTGTTGCTTCTGGTTTAGGTAGTACTTAAACAGCTTTTTTTGGAGGGGATGGGGTACTAGAGATTGAGTCCTTGGCCTTCACATTGAGCTATATTTGATCCTAGTTTTTAGTTTTGATTTTGAGACAGGGTCTCACTAAGCTAGGTCACTCTATTACGTACAATTTTCAGTCCTCCTGTATTTGCCTCTCAGTGCTTAGATTACAGGCCTGTATCGCCAGGCTTGGCCTTTTTTTTTTTTTCCTGTTAGTGATATTTTTCTGTTTCTTACCTTGAGAATATTTACTGTGTTAGTCAGCTTTGTGTTGCTACGATGAAACACCTGAGATAAACAGTTTAAAAGAAGAAAAATTTTATTTGGCTCTAGGAGGCAATGTTGGAAAACAACAGACATTTTTCAAGGTGAAGGTTACAGCATAGCGTAAGAGTATGGTTTCTCTGTATGCTCAACAACATTGGGCATTTTGGCTTTGTCTGGTAAGGGGGGAGGGGCGATATGGTCTCTGCTCCTGTCACTCTGGCCTCCTAAATTTTCCTTATAATTTTGCACTTATTCTTTCCTCTGCTTGGCATGTTCCCTCTGTGATCTTCATGGTTTACTCTTTCACCTCCTTGAGGCCCTGTTTTCAGGCTCTAGGTGAGGCTTTCCTTGTCTGCTACTTTCCACCACTATTAAACCTTGACATTCCCTTTCCCTCTCCTTAATCCCTTACTGCTTTATTATTCTCCAGAATGTTTATTCCAGCTATTTCCCCCCATTGTAACAGGACAAAGTTTTTTTTTTTTTTTTTTTAACAAGGTTTTGCTTTGATCTCAACTCACAGCAGTCCTCCTGCCTCAGCCTCTTGAGTTCTGGGATCACAGGTGTGCCCTACCATGCCCAGTTTACATGGTGCTGGGGAATAAAACTCAGGGCCTTGTGCTTGCTAGGCAAGTGCTCTGCTGTGGTTTGGATCTGGCACGTCCCCAGAAGCCTCCTGTATTTGGATGCAGCAGGTAACTGGAATAACTGGAACCTGTACTGTTAGGAAGTGGGGGCTGGCTGGAGGTGGCAGATGTTTGGGGTTTGGCTAGAAAGATTGTGTAAACTTGTTGAGATTGGGTGGTGGTGCCCATGGCAGAGGTTTCAGATGTTTACTTATTAACTTGTGGTCCAGTAAGTGAGGAAGGGGCACCCATCCTTGGGCAAGGGGCCCAACTTCCAGCTTGAACTAATTAAAGGAAGGAAGAAGACACATTATTGCAGCATCTTTCTGGGAAAGCTCTGACCTGGTCAGAGTCACTAGATACTGGCCTGCTCCTGCCTCACCTGGCTTCTGTCTGCCCCAGTCCAGCCTCTGTGGTGTGCCTTCACCTTTGGCAGCTCCCTTGTGAATGGACTGTGTGAGACCTTCTAAAACTGTGAGCTAAATAAATTTTTCCTCCCTTACACTGTGGATGGTGGGTATTTTGAGCCAGCAATGGGTAAGTAACTAAGAAACGCTCTAACCACTGCGCTATTACTCCAACCCAGCATAGGGTTTTGCGTGTCTTACTCACTGTTGTAGCCCCAGAACTTCAGAGTAGCACCTTGCCTATTAGTATGCTTTAATAAATAATTGTTGGCTGAATTGGGTGAATTTCATTGTGATTTTATTTGCATTTTCTTGCTATGAGGTGGAATACATTTTTTGTTATTTGTGTTTCCTTATCTGTGAAATTCCAAGTCAAATACTTTGTTTGGTTTTCTTTTGAGATAATACCTTATTGATTTGTAGAAGTTCTTTGTAAATTTAGGTTATAATTCTTTATTAATTGCTTCTATTTTAAATATTATTTTACTTGTGGCTTAACTATTTTAATGAGATTTCTGGTATCTTTTGATAAAGAGTTCTAAATTGTAAAGTTTATTAATATTTTCTTAGATTCTTTGTGTTGAATATTATGTAAGAAATTCTTCCCTGAGGTCAGTATGTATTTTTTTTAGTGAGAGCGCTAAAACTTTGTTTTTTACTTTCAAGGATCTAATCTGCTTAGAATGAATTTTGGGGTATTCTGTGACACAATAATTATAGTGGTTTGGATCTGGAATGTCCCCCAAAAGTCGCCAGTTTGTTATAGATTGTCTGTGGAACCATGTGCAGTTGGGAGATTGGGGCCTTGTCTGGAGAGGTGAATTACAGGAGTGTAAATTGAATTATTGGCTTGTAAGTTGGATTGTAGGTGTGTAGTGGGTGTTAATCGCAACTTCTACACCTGGATCCAGGAGGGGCCTGGATGACAGAGTGAGACTCTCTCTCAAAAAAGTAAAAAAGCAAAGAAAAATACCAAAAATAAAAGTGAAGTACTGTTATCTGTAATTGCTGCATTTTACGTGCCAGCTTGCCCAAGTGTATGTAATATCTGAAACACACGGGTTTGGATTTGCCTTTGAGTGTTGCCGGGTGCAGGAGGTGGAGGTAGCACTGTGCTATGCCTTCCCCCTGCGTAGTGTTTCCTTTCCTTTTGACTGGTGCTGTTCACACTCAAGCACGTTCAGTTGCCATGAAAACTATTCCTAAAAATCACATAATATGGGGCTGCATTACTACCTGTCTAGGGCCATATGTAGTTCGTGGGCTGCTGGTTTGACATGTCTGTTAAGTCGTTTCCTCTGAGAAGACCTTAATATTTGTTTTAGTGGCCTCATCTTCTGGGCAGAATCTTTGAGCCACTTTTCTATTGGGTGTCAGAGTTAAGTGTTCCACTTTTTTGTAACAAAAACCTTGGTTTATGAGGAGAACTCTAGATGGGGTGGTAGGCTTTGATCTATTCATCTTGGAGAGGGATCTCCAAACCCTACAAACAATGTTGAGATGAAGTCAGTTGGGGCATTCCAGCATAATAATTATTGTTATTGAAAACTAGTGTTTTGTCTGGAGCATAGCTCAGTAGTTAAAACGCTTGCCTGGCAAGAGCAATGCCCTGGTTCAATGCCCCGACACCACATACTAGCTGACTGTGGTGGTGCAAGCCTATAATCCCAGCACTGGGGAGGTTGAGGCAAGAGGAGTCCTGTGAGTTTGGGGCCAGCCTGAGTTCTACAGTGAGTTCAGGTCCCATCTGGACTACAGAGTGAGACCCTGTCTCAGGAAAAAAAAAAGAAATTAGTGTTTATTTTGCATCAGCCTTACTGCCATTTTGCTTAAGTGTCTGTGTAAGAACAGCTTGAGGCCGCTCAGCAGTTGTTCCTACTCATTCAGTTCGCTGAGCAGTGGGAGCTGCAGCCCCGTGTTTAGTGGCTGCCAGTGCTAGATGGCACTGACAACTGCTCAACAGGCACCGAGGCATTGCCTAACTTCAGACCATTGTGCAGCCTCGGGTTGAGTAGCAGAGAACTTAAGAGCTGGAGCAGTCCGTTCATTCTGAAATTCCTCCTTGGACACAGCTTTTTAAAGAGCAGCCTGCTCTTCCTTTTCAGCTTCCTTAGGATTTCTGTGCAAGTAGAGATCGGGCATATCTTCCTGTGAGTGTTCATAGGAGACGGTGCTGTGTGCACAAAATGTCCCTGGCCAGTATCTACCGTATTGGATCCACTGAGTGAGCAGCCTTGCTGTGTACTATGGCAGTGTCCATGTAGTGGTGATAATCTGGCGTATAGAGCCTGGCAAGCAGGCTGACAGAAGATACTCGTGGGAGAGGTTGGCCAGCCCTGAATCAGTAACTGCCAGGAGATACAGCTCCCAGAAGGCTGCTAGGATCTAGCTAGTGAGGTTTCCAGGAGTAGCCAGCAATCAGAGTGGGTATAGTGCAGTAGCAAACCTCAATTCAACCTGCTGGCCAGGATTCCTAGATGGGATTCTGAACTCAGAAGGGTTGGGGTGGGGGTGGGAGGGTTGTTTTTGTGTTGGTGTTTTGTTTTGTTTTGTTTTGAGACAGAGGCTTGCTTTGCAGTCCAGGCCAGTTCTGAGTTCACTATATAATCCAGGCTGGCCTCAAACTCTTGGTAATCTTCCAGCTTCAGTCTCACTAGTGATGGAATTAGAGGCGTGCTCCACCACACCCAGTTTATGTGCTGCTGGGGAGTTGAACTGGGGAGAGAGGGGGGTTGCACTTGCTTAGCAAACACTTCAGCCACTAAGCTACAACCCCAGCCCCTCAGCAGCGTTTTCTGTGGTGACAGTGGCATTAACTGCCAGCAGAAGCTTCTCCTGGATCTGTTTCAGATCTGAGATGTTGACGCTATCACTTTTTCATGTGTAGATATCCTGTTCTATTTGAAAATTAAGGTTGGTGTCATTTAAGTGGATTCTTGCTGAAAGGAATTTGAGGATGTCTTCCTTCTTTAGTTGTAGAACATCAAGCATTCCAGACATTGTCTAAGTTTCTGTTTGTTATGATAGGAAACTGGCCTGCTGGCACAGGTCTGTAATCCCAGCACTCTGGAGGCTGAGGAAGGATTACCATGAATTTTAGGCCAGCCGGGACTATAAAGCAAAACCTTGTCTCAAAAAAAAAATTAAAAAAAATGTAAGTTATATAGTACTATATAAAAAAATTACCCTAATACTTAACCAGGCCCAGTGGTGCAGGCCTGTAATTCTAGCACTCTGGGAGCCTGAGACAGGAGAATCACAATTTCAAGCCCAGATGGGCAATTTAACAAGACTGTGTTTCAAAATAAAAAATGGGTTGGGGTATAGCTTAGTGTGAAGGCCCTAGGCTGATTCCCAGTACCTTCTTTTTAAATTATCCTAATACTTCATGGCCTTTAAAAACTATTTTATTCTCATCATTTCTGTGGTCAAGAATTTGGGATTAGGGGTTGGGGGAGTAGCTCAGCAGTTAAAGCACTTACCTACCAAGTGCTAAGTACCTGAGGTCATCATTCCTTAGAACCACATAAGCCGGGTATGGTGACCCACGCCTTTAATCCTAGCACCCTGGGAGGCTGAGGCAGGAGGAATGCTGTGAGTTCAAGGCCAGGTTGGGCTACATAGTGAGCACAGAACCAGCCTGGACTACAGAGTGAGACCCTGTCTTAAAAAAAAAAAAGAATTCGGAATTTTGGGATTAATTTAGCTAGGTAGGTTTTGCCCAGTGTCTTTCTTCAGGATGTCAACCTAGGCTGTAGTTAGTTATCTTAAGACTTAATTAGGGCTTGGATATTATATCTCCAAAGTTACTCACTGCAGTGGCTGGCCATTTGATGGTGGGTGTTGGCATAAGGCTTTAATTTCTTCTTAGGGTCTTCTTATGAGGGTGTTTGGATAATCTCAGAGCATGATAGCTGGCTTTCTTTTTTTTAAATTTTGTTTTGTTTTTTTTTGAGACAGGTTCTCACTCTGTAGTCCAGGTTGATCCTGGACTTATTATGTAGCCCAGGCTGAACTTGAACCCATTGCAATCCTCCTGCTTCAGCTTCCCAAGCCCTGGGATGTCAGGCATATGTCACCATGCCACATTTATGTGATGATAGCAAATCAAACTCAGTCCCATGAGCTTACTAGAAAAGCACTCTAACTGCTGTGCTATTCCTTCAGGCCCGCACTTGTCTTTCCTTAAGGGTAGGTGATCTAGAGAGAGGGCAATCAGGCAGCAATTCTCCTTTTTATGACATTGCCTTGAAAGTCATGTAATGTCATTTCTGCCACATTTTCTTCATTAAAAAATTAACATATATAAGGAAAGGAATTAGGCTCTACTTCTTTTTTTTTTTTTCCTCTTAAGAATATGTAGAATAGGTCTTTATTTAGAAACATAGGAGAGAGATAAAAGCTTCCACTCTCTGGGAGGGGGTCTGGAGTGGGTTACCTCTTGAAGTGTTTAAAGGAAATTTGTGAATATATTTGAAAACTACCTTAACAAAAAGAGGCAAACTGATTTCTGGTCACCATTTTATTAGCTCTGATAAAACCCCAGAGAAGCAGTTACTTGTTTTCTTGAGTTAGTTTTTGAACTTCTGTATATTATGCCTGGGTTCACCTTATCCAAAATTCAAGAATCAGTAAGAATCAAGTTTTTTCCTGTAATTATTATTTTATTAGTATACACGTGTGATACATAGTAATTACATTCATCTCAGAGAATTGGTAAACATATATGTTTCACATCTTAATAGTTTTACTTCCCGTTCCCTTATATCTCCTCTCACCCCCAGATTCCCCTTCCGTCTCTACAAAGCATGCTTCCCTGTGACCTGTCATCTATCTTTTTGAGACAGGATCTTGCTCTGTAGTCCAGGCTGGTCCTGTACTCCCTATCGATCTCAGTCTGGTCTTGAGCACATGGCAAGCTTCTTGCCTCAGCCTCCCGAGTGCTGGGATTATCAATGTGTACCACCACCTTGAAATTGAGCTCAAGGCCTTGTGCTTGGTAGGCAAGCACTGTAACCACTGTGCTATTCCTCCAGCCCCTATCTATCTTTAATTTTGCTCTTTACATTATTTTTATTTTGGGTTTCTTATATAGGAAAAAATATGCAAGCCAAGTCTGGTGGCTCATGTTTGTAATCCCAGCACTCTGGGAGGCTGAAGCAGAAGGATCACAAATTTGAGCCCAGCCTGGGCAAGTTAGTGACTTAGTGAGACACTGTCTCAAAATCAAAAATACAGGAAAATAATGTATTGCCATGAAAAAATATTTGTAATAAATAGAAGATATCAAAAAGAGAATGGGCTGCCGGGAAGGCTGGGGGCATAGCTGAGTGGCTAAAGCACTTTCCTAGAATACATAAGGCACTGGGTTTGATTCCTCAGCACCACAAAAAGATTAGCTAGGTGTGGTGGAGGCCGAGGCAGGGGATTGCCATAAGTTTGAGGCCAATTGGGCCTAATAGTGAGTTCAGGCGTGGGACAAAGCTAGAGATACGGGTTCGTGTAAAGTCCTGGGCTTGATCCCAGGTATTAAAAAAGAAAAGAAAAAGAAAGAACACATGATATTTCATCTTCTGTGTCTGATACATTTCACTTAGCTTTATTGTCCCATGTTGAATCCATTTTCCTACAAATGACACAAATTTATCCTTCTTTATGGTAGAGTAGTACTCCATTGTATAGATAGGTAGGTAGGTAGGTGGATAGAGATACAGCACGTTTTTAAAATTCATGCATCAGTTGCTGGACGTATAGGCCACTTCCGACACTTAGCAAGTATGAGTTGTGCTGCTCTAAGCATGGGCATTCATGTATTAGTAACTGCAATATGGTGTCTTTGTCTCTTTTGGAAAGATAACCCAAACATATAGCTAGGTCAGATGCAATTTCTATTTTTTTTTTGAGAAATGTCCATATTGACTTGTATAATGTTAATACTCGTTTACATTTCCACCAACAGCGTAGAAGGTTCTTTTTTCCCTACTACTGGGTCAGCATTTGTCATTTTTTTAAGTCCTTTTTTTTTAAAGCTACGAATGATACTTTATTTAGTCATTTTTGTCCACAACTGAAATCCTGGGAGTTCAGAATTAACATCTTTGCCTGTGGGCTTTTTATAGACACCAGTGTTGTGGTCCACTTGTCCTAGAAGGGAGGAATGAACAAAAAGACGCAGACAGAAGACACACACACACACACACACACATAGGGGAAGACTGCAGCAAGGAGAGACTGTGCCCTTTATTTTTATGGGTCCCTAATCCAACCCCCTCTCTTACTCACTGACCTTTACCCTAATTCTTTCTGGCATCTCTTATTAGACCACCTAGCTTTGTTATCTATCAAGGAGTCTCAAAGTCTGCCATAGTCCCTTCCATTTGTTTGCCACAAGCTAAGAGAAGCCCTCATTTGCAGGAGACCTCCAGCCCCACTCATGTGCAGGCAGTGGCTCACCTTGTGTGGCAAAACAAGGACTGTCTGAGACCCCAACCCCTTCCTGTTTGCAGGCAAAAGCCCATCACCTCAGACTGTAAAACAAAAGACTACCTGAGATTCCAAGTCCTTCCTGTTTGCAGGCAAGGTCTCTTCATCCCAGGGGGCCAGACAAAGATATCTGTCTCCTTTGTGAGAGCAGAGTCAAACTCCAGAATTAGTTTAATTATTTAAGCTCTGGTGGTCTGTGTCTTTAATTCTTGGTTCCCTTCACATCAGGAAAGGTTTCAACCTTGTACTCCACGTTGTTCTGCTGGACCTTTGCCCAGGTGCACCTTGATGGGTCGGCTGCTGGCCAGTGATCTCACCGGGAAGACCAGGTTCTGAAGGGTGGCGTCGTGCACCGAGGTCAGCGCATGGCTTCTGGGACTATTCAGCTTACCGTTTGTGCAGCCTTTTCTCATTGGCTGGGACAGAGTTCTCCTCTGAGCCATGAATGCCACAACTTCCCAGCCAACTTTTTCACCAGTCCCCCGCTCCACCCCGGCCAGACCTGGACTTTCTGAGGAGCTGGGACAAAAAGTCAGGATGGCTTTTTCAACTCCTGCTAACTTCAGCTGGTTGCCATGATACTCAGCTCTTGCAGCTGCACCTTATGGTCCGAGCTCATCTCCAGTTCTGGCAGCACCTGGAAGACCCCCAACTCCAACTTACTGTCTTCTCACCATTGGGTTTCATGATGGTGGCATTGGAGCTGAACATGGTGTGATCCTTATGGAGCACTGGTTTAGGAAGAGGATTTTTTTTGAATTCTTGATACAGGAGTGAAGTAGAATCTCAGTGTTGTTTAAACTAAAATTTTTGCTTTTTTTTTTTTTTTTGAGCTAGGGTCTTGCTCAGTAGTTCAGGCTTGTCCGTCTGTGTAGCCCAGAGTAGCTCAAACTCACAGCAGTAGTTCTCCCACCTCAGGCTGTTGGGTGCTGGGATTACAGATGTGTGCCACCACACCCAGTTTACTGGGTGCTAGGGAATTGAACCCTGGGCCTTGGGCCTGCTAGGTAAGTGCTCCAACCTCTATGCTATTTCTCCAGCCCCTAAACTAAAATTTTTATAATGGCCAAAGCTGCTGCACATCTTGTCATGTACTTACTATTTGTACTTCTTTTGAGAAATACCTGTTTTAATTGTCCATTGTATTCATCTACGTTTTTTATTTTTCTTTCCTCCTCCTTCTCCTCCTCTTCCTCCTCCTCCTCTTCTTCTTCCTCTTCTTCTCTTCTCCTTCTCCTTCTCCTTCTTCTTCTGGCAAGATCTCACTCTGTAGCCCAGGCTGGCCTGAACTCACAGCAGCCCTCCTGCCTTAAGCTTGCAAATGTTGGGATTATAGGACAGCAACACCACTCCTGGTTTATTTGATACTGGGGAATGAACCTTGGGCTTACTAGGAAAGTGCTTTAACTTAACACTGTGCTACTCCTCCAGCACCCTGAATCTTATATTTTCAAGGGTTTAATTTTTTGAGTTCTTTATGTAAGTATTAGTCCTCTTTTTGAGGAGTAATTGTCAAATTATTTTTCCCATTTAGTAGGTTGTCTTTCCACTTTGTTGATTTCTTTCACTGCAACATTTTAAAACTTAATATAATTCTGTTTATGGGCTGGAGGAATAGCTCAGCAGTTAAAGTGCTTGCCTAAGGAGCTCAAGGCCCTGAATTTGATTCCCAGCACCACATAAACTGGTGTGGTGGCGCATTCCTGTAATCTCAGCACTCAGGAGGCTGAGGTGTGAGGATTGCCGTGTGTTCAAGGCCAGTCTGGGCTACATAGTTCAGGACCAGCTTGGTCTGCAATCCTGTTTATTCATTCCTGGTGTTCTTGTGCAAATGGAAGAACCAATTTTTCTTGACATTTGTATTCTTCTACCAGACTGTAAATAATTCCTCAAACTTTTCATTTATGGCCCTTTATCTGTCACAGTTCTTAGATTTAGAATCTAAAGACAGAAGAGATCTGTTGGTTAGCCTGAATTGTATTTATTAGGACACTTGCACTTGAGCTGAAATGGTGATGAGATGCTCTCTGTCACTGAGACAAAGCCCTGTTTATGTCCACAGATCACAGGGAAAAGTACATGGTAGCTGCTATTTTCTCTAATACGTTTGGGCATTAAGCTCCAGCTGTGCTGAGCAGACAGAAGCTGAGCTCTGAACAGAGTTGCTTGATTCTTGTCTGGCCAATTAGAAAACAAAGTAGGTAAAAGAAGAGGGTAGGGAATTGTGGAATAGAGTGATGGTGAGAAAATAACGAGGGTGGAATAGCTTTTTTTTAAAAAAATTGTTTATACTGGTGTTTTCTGAGGAGAATGAAAATTTATGAAAGTAGTCCAAGGTGACTGAAGGCACAAAGGCTTGGAGTATTATTGATATAATAGATGTTTTGATTACATTTGTTTAGAAATCCATAAGTCTTAATGAATATCTTCTGGTATACAGGAGATTGCCAGACTTAGATCTTATGGATAAGCTAGTTTAGTGCTTCCTCTTCTGCTTTATGTGATAATAAAACTGAAATCTAGTGGGTTTTATTATCAAAGCAGGGAACAGGTGGATGACTCTTGGGATTCCTCATCAAATGTTTTATTCATTGTTACATATCACTGCCTTCAGTGGCCCATGAGGCTCTGCATAATCTGGCCCGTTACAATTTCTTCATCCTCGTCTGATACTTTCTGCTGCTCTTCTTCAACTGAACTGGCCTTCTTTTTAGTCCTTGAATCTTGGCACTTGAAGCTTCCTGGTTCCAAAGCTTTTCTTCCATGCTGGGTATAGTTGTGCAATACTCAGGAGGCTGAGGCAGGAATATTATGAGTTTAAGGCAAACCTGAGCTACATAATAGCAAGAAGACCTTGTCTTGAAAGAGAGAGATAACAAAAAACTGGCTGAGGCCATCGGGTCACTAATTCGAGCCAGCTTGGGCAACTTAGCTAATTAGTGAGATCCTGTCTCAAAATCAAAAATACAAAAGTTGAACAAGTTGGCTGAAGATGCACCTGAGTAGCTCAGTGTGAGGACTCTGGGTTCAATCCCTGCTATGAGGAAGAAAAAGAGAGAGAGAGAAAGAAAAACACATAACAAAAACAAGAAAAAACACCCAAATGCTAAATACCGCAGTTTTCTTCCAGGTAACTACGTGGCTTCTTTTGTCTTCCTTTGTATCTCTTGTCTTACTTGTCTTCCTAGATTGCCTCATCAAAGAATACTTCCAACTCCTTTACTTAAAGCATTCCCCAGGCCTGACCTCTCCCCTTACCTGTTGTATTTTCTTTATTTTACATTATCACTTGTATATTTATTTATTGTTTCTTTCCACTAAAGTATATATTCTCTGAGGGCATGCTATTTTCCAGTGTTCAGAATAGTAGGACAAGTATTCAGTGTAATGTTAGTTGGATTGTGGCATTCCTGTATTTAAAACCTTCCTGTCTCATTCACAGTAAACACCAAAACCCTCAAAGTGGCCTTTGTTATGGACTGAATTGTCTCCTGCCCACCCACATTCACATGTTGAAGTCTTAACTCCCAGTGCACCTCAGAATGTAGCTTTAATTTGGAGACAGGGCTTTTTTGGAGACAGGATCTTGTTCCATAGTTCAAGCTGGTTCTGAACTCCTTAACCCAAAGTGGCCTGGAACTCAATGCAATCCTCTTGCCTCAGCCTCCCCCCACCCCCCCCCCCCCCCCCCCCCCCCCCCCCCCCGAGTGCTGGGATTATAGGCATGCTACACCATGCCCCATTTATGTGGTGCTGGGGAATTGAATCCCAGGGCCTTGTGCTTGCTAGGCGAGTGCTTAACCGCTGTACTATTCCTCCAGCCCAAGACTAGGCTTTTTAAAAAGTGGTTAAGGTTAAATGAGTTCATAAAAGTAGGGCCCCAACCCAGTGTGATTGGTATCCTTATAAGAAAAGGAAGGAGGAGACACTGAGGTGGCATGTGCCCACGGTGGAAAAAACTGTTCTTGAGTTTGCAGTGAGAAGGCTGCCAACTAACTATAAGCTGAGGAGAGAGATTTCAGGAGAAACCAAACCTGCTGACACCTTGTGGGATCTGTAACCTCCAGAATTGAGAAAAACATAGTGTGTGTCACACATGGGGTCACATTTCTCAGTGTGTCTTCAGGTGATGTTGTCATTGTGTGCACATTGCTGCATACGCCTTCACACACCTAGGCGGGGCACAGGTCACATGTTGGAATCAGCCTCTTGGTGCAGCCAGGAAGTATGGTAAACATGAGGCTGCTGTGAGTAGTATACTCTAAGATAGTGACAGCAAGTACAGCAAATCCATAAGCCGGCAACACAGTCATTTACTATCATGGCCACGTTTTATGTGCTATACGTAATGGTATGGGTTACGTTTTTATGACTGTCAGGTTGTGGGTTTGTTTACACCAGCATCACCATAAGCATAAGAGCAACGTGTTGTAAGGTGACGCCATAGCAGCTATACAACACTTGGTGATATGAAGTTTTTGGCTCCGTTACAGTACTCTGGGACCAATGTCTCACATGCTGTCCATCGTGAAGGAAAGGTTGGTATGTGGCACATGACTAATTTCTGTTGCTTAAGCCGCCAGCCTGTGCTGCGGTGGCGCTGCAGCCACCTGTATTTGCAGCTTCCTGCATGGATGCCCTCTTCTGTTCTCACAGTCTCTTTGGCCTTCTGGTGTTTCTCAGTTCCAGCAAGCTAGCTTTTATCTCCGAGCTTTCATATTGGTGGCATTGATGTTCCCTCCGCCTAGAATCCTCTTCCTCCCAGACGTTTGCATTGCTATTCACACACAAGAAGTTTCTGCTCAACTGCTGCCTCTTAGTGATGCTTCTGTTTGCATGCTGTCTCTCTCTCTCTTCAGTTTTTTTCCAGTACTGGGAATTGAACCTACCTGTTTATTTTTTACTTTGAAACAGTCTCATTAACTCACCCAAGTTGGGCTTGAACTTGGAATCCTCCTGCTTCTGCTTCTCAGGGTGATAGAATTAACAGGCATGGGCCACTGCATCCAGCAGTGATTACTCTTCTTGACTCAAATTGCAGCCTCTGGTCTTCTCATTTCTTGTGTTCTTGCTTTATTTTTCTGCATTGCATTTACTGCCATTGGGCATACTGTACATACAAAATACAATTTTCTTATTAATTCTCTGTCTTCCTGATCAAGGCTATACATGCCATGAAAGCAGGACTTTCTTGCCTTTTAGTTTACCACTGATTCATTGGTGTCTTAAAGAGTCCCCAGCACAGAGTAGGCTTCCAAATATATTTTCTTTTGTGTGTGTGATTTTGAGTGTGTGCACGCGTGCATGTGTGCGTGCATGTAATATTTGTGGCAACATGATGCACAGAGGAGTTTTATGAAAATAGTTTAATATAGTCATGAGTCCTGGAAACAGGTGTGGCATGCCACCTAGGCCATACCCAGATCAGGAAGGAGGAAGAAAGGGTGGGAGTGAGAGGAGACCCCGAACTAAAGCCCTTATTAGTGTTTCTGGAAGAAAGGCAAGATGTGGCAGGTGAACCACTCAGGATAGGCTAATTTGAGTAATTTATGCAAGTTCTGAGCTATAAAAGGTGAATCCTAGTTGCCTGGTACTTGACCCTGGGATGATCCAGGCAGAGGAATGTGGCCTCCTGGGCCATAGGGACAGGCAGAGAAGAACGACCCTTTATTGAATAGTTTGTGTATCAAAGGCAAGCTCTTGCTGAACCCTTTGCTGTCTTTTATGTGTTGGTAGGCTCAGTAGGGGCATTTCTCTTCAGTGAGGATTTCTGGGATGTTAATATGGTAACATACAGAAAATTAAAAATATATACAACTGGATCAGTCAGTGACCATTTAGCATGGTCCCATAAACAAGCAGATCATTAAGCTAAAAGATCCATAAATTCATTCGGAGTCAGGGTCTGGTGGTCCTGAACTTACTAAGTAGTCCAGACTGGCCTTGAACTAAACAGCAGTCCTCCTGTCTCAGCCTCCCAAGTGCTGGTATTGTAGCAGTGTACCACAATGCCCCATTTATGTGGTACTGGGGGAACTGAACTGAGGGCCTTGAGCTTTCCAGGTAAACACTGAATATGCTCCCAGGCCCTGTATATTTATTTATTTAAAGAGAAGGCATATTTCATTTTGGGGGAAACTTTATGGATGTTTTTATTCATTTCAAACAAAAAGAAACTAGGTCACTACCTCATGTCATAAAAATAATAAATGTCAAGTGGATTAAGCATTTAATTTTGTCAAAAAAAATGATGTTCCGATCTGGGTGTGGTAGCACACACCTAAAATCCCAGCACTCTGTCAGGATGATTCCAAGCTTAAATCTATCCTAGACCACATAGAGCCTTGGTGAGACTGTGACTCAAAATAAAAATATAAAATAGGGCTGGATATTTAAGTCACTGCAAAGGCACTGGTCCCCAGTGCCATCCCTCCCCCCATCCCCCCACAAAAAGTGAACTTTTAAACAAAACTTCAGAAAACTGATGAATTTTGTATCACTTCTGTGTGCATATGTTTCTTGGGAGTGGAATGAAGCTTCCTACTGAAAGTAAACTTGGCAGTTATAAGGAAGAAGTTGGTAGATTTATTGCATGAAAATCTAAAGAAACTTAGTTACTTATTTGTTGCAATGACAAAATACCTGATAATTTAAGGGAGGAAAGATTTAGTTTAGCTCACAGATTCAGAAGGCCTCAGTCTGTTCATGGGCAGCTGGCAGAGGAGCTCTTCCCGGCATCGTGGGCAAGGAGTCAGGTGAGGGAGGAAGGGCAGAATGAGCGTATATCCTTCCAGGCCATGTCTCTGTGATCCACCCCATGTGTATTAAGCTTCAGTAATCCGTCCCTTCCAGGCTGCGTGCCCAGCAATTTGCCACATGCCCCTGATCCACCCCTCTTGACCAGGCCCCATCTCCTAGCAGCACATGGCCCCATAGGTATTCCATACCATCTGAATACCTCCAGATTATACACACATACTGACAAATTTTTACCCATCAGAGTCATTCATTCTTCAATAAATGTTTCTACCCTGTGATATCATTCTTAAAGTGAAGAAAACAAGTATCTCCTCTCTCATGGAGCTTACATTCTAGTGGAGGAAGATAGATAGGAAGCTACTATTAAATTGTTGGCCTGGGGCTGGAGGAATAGCACAGTGGTTAAAGTTCTTGCCTAGCAAATGAACAGCCCTGAGTTTGATTCCTCAGCACCACATAAAAGCTGGGTGTGGTGGCACACACCTGTAATCGCAGCACTTGAGAGGCTGAAGCATGAGGATTGCCCTAAGCCCAAGGCCAGCCTGGGCTACAGAGTTAGACACTGTCTCAAATAAAATAAATGAATGAATAAATAAAGTAATTGTTGGTGTATTGGAAAGTGGTAAGCATTGTGGAAATAAAGCCCAGCATAAAGAAGGTGAAAAGAATTTAAGAGGTTGCTTTGCCGAACTCAGAAAAATGAACTTGAAAGCCAAATGAAATGGGTGCTTTTCAGAAAAATATAAATAACCATATTAATTGTGGAGGAGAAATTCTTATCAAACTAAGGATCATAAAATATCTTAAGAAAGTTATTGAAGAACTGTTACCCGAGTTTTAGGCAAAAAGCCTCAACTCCAGGGGTCTTGACAGACCATTAGGGTCATAATGTCCATCAAGGAAACCAGCAATGGTAAGGGGCAAAACAGAGCTTCCATCAGTGTGGCCATTCTGAGAAGCAGTAATTAAAAGGTTCATGATATATCTTTGGGTGTAGTAGCACATGCCTGTAATCTCAGCACTCTGAGAGGCTGAGGCAGGAGAATCATAAGTTCAAGCCCAGTGTGGGTGATTTTGCAGTTTAGTAAGAACTTGTCTCAAGTAAAAGGGCTGGGATGTACAAAGGCCCTGAGTTCAATTCCTGGCCCCACCAAAAGGAAAAAAATCCATCTCTGAGAGACTCACAGATGCCTTATTGTCTTATACAAAAAGGGAATAAAGATGGATTGGGAGTTTACATAGCTGGCAGTATAGGTAATTGCACTGCACATCAAGTCCTGGTCTGGATGGTTGGTTGTCTCAAGACTGACTGTGAGGTTCTGGACAGTCATCATCACTTGAAGGGGCAGTTGGGTTCCTATCGTGAGATGATGGCTCCGGCTTAGGTGGGCAGGCTCATGGGTCTGAGAGGTCCTCTTTTTCCGGATTCCAAGGAGACTGCAAGTTTAGGACGATGACTAGAGACTATAAGGCATCACTTTAGGAAGTCTCGAACAGGACAGTATAAAAGTGGGTAGTTGGATGTCCCTGCAACTTCTGAAGATAACTTTATACTTTTCTTGGTGTCCTCAGTCCTTTTTTTTTTTTTAAGGCAAAGTCTGGCTCTGTAGTCTAGCCTGGTCCTAGTCTGTGCAGTCCAGGGTGGCCTTGAATTTATGGCAGTCCTCCTGCCTCAACCTGAGTGCTGGGATTACACGTGTGCACCGCCAAGCCTGGTTTATGTGGTACTGAAGGACCAAGGCCAGGGCCATGTGCTTGCTAGGCAAGCATTCCAGCCGCTATGCCGCCGACTAAGTGCCCACGCTCTTAAAAGGGGGTAAGATAGGTCAGGTCAATCTGGGGCTGATAAACCGTGTTTGATATAGGCAGTCTTAAAGCGATGAACACGCCTGTTCATGGCGCAGCTGAACAAAGGTGCCATGCTTCACCCTGTGTTTAGTTATTCGTTGGGCACCTGCAGATCCAGTCTATAGATCTCTATTCCAGGATGAGACTGGGGCCGTAGCTCTGTGGTTAAAACACTTGGCTTAGCAAGTGCTAGGTCCTGGGTTAGATTCCCCCGCATCACATAACCTGGGCATGGTGGCGCGTGCCTATATCCCAGCACTCACGAGCCTGAGACAGGAGGATTTCCATGAGCTTGAGGCCAGACTGGGCTTACAGGAGTTCAAGACCAACTTGACAGTGAGACCCTGTCTTAAAAAGACAAGCAAAAATAACAACAGCACCAAAAGCACCAGGAAAGCACCAGACTCGGCATCCTGGGTCTGCACCGGGCGCCCCCTTCCGGAGGCAGGCAGCGCGCGCCTTCCCCGCCGCGGGCGGCACGCAGGCGCCGGCAGCGGACCGGAGCGGGCTGAGCGGAGACGTGCGCATGCGCGCAGCTCGCAGGCGGCAGTATCTCCGGCGTCGCGAGTGGAGGCTGAGCGCCAGACTGCGTGGGGTGCGGACGGGATCCGGCTGTTAGTCGGTAGGCATAGGTAGGGCCGCCGCCTTGCGGGGAGCAGGGGGCTGGACGGCAGAGGCCCGAAGCGCGGGGGCTCTGAGCTTTTTCCACCTGTGAGGTGCGGGCCGACTATTGTATCTGTGTCGCAGCGGCTGCGCACAAAATGGCGGCGGGCAGACGGCGGGGGCGGGAGCCGCCGGGGACCCTCAGGGCGGATGGGGAGGGGAGGGCCGGGGAGCTGGCTGGCCAGCGCTTGTTTGTTTACCTCGGGCCGGGAGGGGCCCGGCGGGCGCGCGTGCCGTCGGCGCCGGGCCGCAGCCGCCCGCCCCGCTGCGGCGGGCCGAGCGACGCGGCGTCCTTGGGCAAGGCCGCGCGGCCCGTGCCCCGAGGTGCGGCCCTGCTGCGCGCCCGCGCCTGACAGCCCAGGCTGCGGCGGCGGGCAGCGGCGGCTCCCCGAGCCCCCGACCCCTCACCCCCTGCCCGGCCCCGAGAGGCGCTGGCGTCGGCGCCGAGCCCCTTCTCCAGCGACGTTTTGCAGAAAGCGCGGAGCGGAGGGGAGCCTGTTAGGGCCCGCGGCGCTCGCGGGTCCTTGTTCCCGCTGTCTGCGCGGTGCGGGGTGGGCGAGAGCGGAGAAGACGTCACCTCGGAAAGTCGGGGATACTTTCACATTTCTCGCTGGAATCGTGAAGGCTGAACGTCAGCGATTGTGTGATTGGGCCGCGCTCTGTTCAAGGGGGCTGTTATATAGACCCTATGCTCAGTTCCTTGGGGGCGTTTGCAACAAATCTTTTTTGTTGGAGGTAATTGCGAATGAGGGAAAACTCACAGTCTTAGAAAATCTTACGTTGAGCTAGATAATGAGGGCAACCTGAAGTTAGTTTCTATTAAAGGTTAAAATAGGGGCTGGGAGGAGAGAATACTGCTAACGTGAAGGAGCTCCGAGGAAAAACTTGTCGCCAGAATCCATCGGCTTATTTTGCTTCAAATACGTTTCCTAACTAGCTTTGGAATTGTGCACCACACACAAAATTCTTATTTCATCATTTGTTGCGTAAAGGGTAAATATTTTTCATGAGTGTTACGTTTGCTGGTTCAGATTCACATTTGAAAGCAATAACCTGGAAAAAATACTGATGAAGACAGATGAATTTAAGTAAGCTTACACAGAGTGGATTTGTGCTTTAAATTGCTTCCAAAGTGCCTTAAATGTTGTTAGCTATTCTAGGTTTAGTGGGCTCATGTTGCAGTCTTTCTTTTACAAAATTAATTTGACAACATTTTGTATACACTTTATTTCCATATTCTGTAATAATACTTTTAAATAACGTGGAGTAGTCTAACATGTTAATAGTATACTAAAATAAGCTAAGCTGTTCTTTCCTGGGTCATTTGTGTTGTAACCAACTAGTGTTAAAAAGTTGTAGCAAAGTCACATTCGTTTTTATAAACTGGTTTTCAGAGTGGATCTCTGTCACATATCAGTTACCTGGTATATTGGTTGTATTTAAGTTTTGAACTTTTTCTTGGTGTTTTGTTTTCTCGCATTCAGTTACCATTTTCTGGCTGTCCTAGTTTTTTGGAGGGTGCTCTTTAATCAGAAATTTGTTTTTATGTAGTGGAAGAAAAAAGACTTATTTAGTGGAGAGAGAATAGACATTGGAATCAGAAGATTGAGATATGAATCCCTATTTTCTTTTACTGTATATGTGAGATTTTGGGTAAGTTGTCTTTTAGAACCTTGTTATCTGTAAAATAGTAATAATGCTGTTTTCTCCTTGGGATATTTTTGTTATTATTAAGTAAAATGGTATGGAAAGGTATCCACTGATATATACTTGGCTCTTCATGCTTTTTAGCAATTGTATTTTAAATTTTCAGGTGCTTAGCCAGCACTTTTTGATACAAAATGGCAACTTGTGGATACCATCTTTTAAATAAAAAGAGGGATTAAACAATTAATGGAATTCTAGAGTAGAAAAGATTACCTAACTTTCTTAAAATATTCAGTGCATCTGTGAGACTTTATATGACTCTCTTGTTGCATTGGTCCAAATATATTGTAATAATTTATTTGTGTCATTGTGTTGGTCTTTGTATCTGTCTTGGTAATTAGTATGTGTTGGTTGTTCAGATGTTGAGTTAGTGAACTTGCCCAGCAGTTAACTAGGGCTTGGACTATACAAAATGCTCTTCCTAGTGTGACTTAATGTATACTAATCAAAGTTTGAGAAAAATTTGTGCAAATTCTTCTTTTGTGTTAACTTATGACCTTGAACTGGATATGTAGCTCAGGCAGTCATAAAACTCATGATTCTCCTGCCTCAACTTCCCAAGTTCTGAGATTATTGAAGTCTTAATAAAATGAAACAATGTTACCTTTTTAGGTACCCACTAACACAGTTTGGGCTGATTTACATGGAAAACCGAAGGTAGTGAGTGTTTCAGAGATCTTCCACATTCTATGTTTATAGCTAGGTAGAGTGCATAAGCTCCCACTTGTATCTAACTTCTTTACTCTTTCATTGCTTTGATTTTCATATGAAATTTGTGGTTGAAAATGGAAGGTAGTATGTGGAAGACGAAAGAATAGAGGAAGGAATGTGAGGAGATGGTGAAGTATGGAAATAAAACCCAGAGGTACAATAAAATCATTGAGGGATAAGAAGAATAACAAGGATTTTGAGTTGTAAAGAAAATCCTGGGAGCTGGGAGTATACAAAACATAATGATACGGTCCCTGATTCTCTTTGACATTATTTTAGGATATATATTTTTCGGATTCTTTTCCAACTCTTGCATCCTTTAAAAACCACATTTATTTTTTGTTTGAGCCTGTATTTTTATATCTTCTGTCGTCTTCATTTTATTAAACTTTCAACTAATTTTGCTGTTGTCTCTCCTGAGTAATAGTTGCCAAGATTCCTTTGAATTTTACTTTTTATAAAGCTATGGGAGAATTTGAATGTATATAGAAGGAGGGAGATACGATTTGCCCATGTACCTCTCATTGAGCTTCCAGCTTCACTAATTACAAGCTAATGATCAATCTTGCCTCTACCACATTTTTTTTTTTTTTTTTTTTTTTTTTTTGAGACAGGGCCTCACTCTTTAGCCCAGGCTGGTCCTGAACTCACTGTGTAGCTCAGGCTGGACTTGGACCTAAGACAATCCCCCTGCCTCAGCCTTCTGAGTGCTGGGATTACACGCTTGCACTACTGCACTCAGTTTTATGTGGTGCTGGGGAACCGAACTCAGGGCAAGTGCTTTAACCACTGTGCTATTTCTCTAGCCCCTCAATTTTTTTTTTCCGTAATGTTTAGGGAATAATATACTCAGCAATTTAAAATAATCATTGGCTGTTTATGGCTACTGTTCGTAACAGTTTAACATTAGGCATTCATACAATATTCTGGTTTCCTCACTTGTACATGTATATGTATAAAATTTGGTGGGGTCACTCCATAGTGAGTTCAGGACTAGCCTGAGCTGCAGAGTGAGACCCTGCCTCAAAAAAAATTTCTTGTGGTCAGCATGCAACTAAGATTTATAATAAGAGTGGTTTGTTTATAATGGTTGCAGTTGGTGCACCTTTGTTATTTCCCTACCTACCTTATTTGTTGAGGAACTTTGCTTTCTATACTTTCACTAATACACAGATAATGCCACACTTCATCAACATCTGGATCTATGATTTTTTTCTTTCTTTTGAGACAGGGTCTCACTCTAGGCAAGTACTTTAACCACTGTGCCATTCCTCCAGCCCTGAATCCATGAATTTTGATGTCACTCATTAACTGCTAAATCTTGCTACTTGCAGAGAAATGGAAATGGTGAATTCTATATCTAATATATCATAATCTTCAGATATTATGCAATTCTTAACAAGGGACACACTTAACTGGTTGTTCATAATCAAACATTTTGTTAGCCGATGTTTTTGAGCACCTGTTGCATGTCAGGAATAATAATTTCAATTAACCTTCACAGAAACATTCTAGGTTAATATTGTTTTGTTTCTATTTTCAAATGATAGAACTGGTACTTGGGTTTAATCTGCTTGTTCAGGGTCACATTGTTAGCAACAAGACCAACATTAAAACACTAATGGTTGGAAATGCCTCATGGAGTTACTCTGTGGTTGTCTTTTGCTCACAGGTCTGCTTCTCAGATCTGTGAGAAACTACTGCAAGACAACAAAAGTGTGAAAACCTAAATTTGTTCTTTGTTTAACCTTAGATACTGGCATATACCACAGGTCTGTACCTTTCCTGAGTGGGATAGTTTAGAAATGAGTATGATGTAGTTGCATGGTGAAGCAGGTGTCAGGAGTTTAGAACAAGATGACAGATCCATCTGATCCTCATGAAAATTGCTGGAAGAAATTTGGGTCTAAGATTTCAGACAGGAATTTTGAAGTTGTCATTACTGTGTCCATAATTCAAGTGGAGACAAAAGTCCAAATTGTGGACCTGTGGGATAACTGGATTGATCATCAGTTCTTTTTTAAAAGGTGCTATCTTGGAGGCAACTTAATTCAGGTGACCTTGTTGTACATAAAAAACAAAACGTTGAATAGTGGGTCTATTTTCTTAGATGTTATGCTTCATTAGCTCTTCAGATTTGATAAATTTTATTTAAGGGAGTAGACCAATTTTGCATGAAGTCATTCACTGGCACCCTTCCTAGAAGGGTGGGTATCTTAAAATCAGTAGGAATTTCCCCAAAGATTAGTTTAGTGTGGATTGTGTATTGTACAGTCAGTTAGGAAGGGAATATGATGTAGAAAAAGAAGTCAAGTCCAAAATTATGCCTTATATTGAAAATTTTTTTGCCTCTTGTCACCCTTAACAGTTACTTTGACGCAAGTTACAAAGTCCAGTGTTGGGCATAAAATGTTGGTTCATTAACTGTCTTTGAATAAATTTAGGCTCTAGATAAGGTAGAATATTAATTGTATATTTGATTATGTAATTATACGTTAATATGCCACATGCATATGTATCTACACTTGGCTCACGTGCAACAATATTTATTCCTTGTCCTTTGTTTTTTCCATGAACCGTTTTGGAAGTAAAATTCCATAAATCATGAAAAAAACCCCTAAGGATTGAACCCAGGGTCTTTGCGCAGAGCTACATCCCCTGCTGTTTTAATTTTGAGACAGATTCTTGGTACATTCCTCTTTCTGGACATGAATTTAACCATCCTCCTGCCTTTGCCTTCCAGAGTGCTGGGATTACAGGTGTCTACCACCTATTTATCTTTCTTGTAGTGATTTTGTTTCAGTACTCACACTTTCTCAGTCAGTATGTAGGGTTGTCAACGGCATTTGGGTTTTATAAGTATTTAATACTTGCCTTATTTCTAGTTTTCAAAAAATAATCCAGGAAAGAGTTCCTTATTCCAGTCTCAATCCCGTGTTATCTCTTGAACTAATGCATTCTACTTATTACGGATATCAGGATAGGCAGCACCACAAAAGCACTTGTCTTGAGTAGCATCATTTACAGTGAATGGAATGTGCAGTGCAGACTCTTGTATGCATTGTGTGTGTTCCCAAAGAAAAAAACCCAGCATTTTGATTATCTCATTTATCAGAAAGGTGTTTTTCTAGAAATACTACTAGTATCAAATTATTGCTGTAGAGTTGTTACTGCTTCTCATGGTGATGTTTTAGCGTGGTGCATTTAACAGATCTTTGATTGTTCTTCAGATCTCAAGTCATTATGGTTTACTTATCCATCTAGGTAGCAGGGAACTTTCTGATGCCAAGTAATGTTTCTAATCGTCTGTTTTGGCTTTCTTTGACCAGTTCCCTGAAGGTACCATGTTGTGGCACTTCAACATCCACATGGGTACTCTCTGTACATACCCTTAGCACATTCAGCATTATGACTGGCATATCTTTTGCAAGGCATGAAGGTACAAAATTATGGTAGGACGGAATCAGTTGAGTAAATCTACCTGCCTGGTAGGAGAGCTTGGCGGGTTGAATTCCAGGTGAGCCTAGGAAGGCACAAAGTTGGTGTTGTTTTTTGTGACTGAGTGAACAATTGGTCTCTTGTATTAACTGGCTATTGTAATAAACTGCATTTTTAAGTGGCCAACGTTAATTTACACGTTTTGAGAGAGTGCTCTAACAAAACATCAAAGTTGGTATGCGGGTACATACCTAGAGAAGTAATGGTAAAATGGTAGCTTTCCCTTTGTGGTAAGTGTTTGGAAAACTTCACATTCTTTTTTCGTATGGTAAGGGTGGTTTTCTGTTTGAGAGAGGAACAGAACATGTATTGTTTCTCTCTTCTCTCTCTCTCTCCCTCTACCCCTCTCTCCCTCTTTCTCTGTGTCCCTCCCTCTCACTCTCTTTTTTGAGACAAGGTCTTGCTGTTTAGCCCAGGCTGGTCCTGAATTCAATATGGAGCTCTGGCTGCCCTTAAACTCCCACCAGTCATCCTGTCTCAATCTCCCAAGTTTTGGGATTACAGATGTGTGCCACCATGCCTGGTTTATGGGTTGCTGGGGAATCGAACTTTGGTACTTAGCACTTGAGCGGTTTAACTGCTGAGCCATTCTTCCAGCTCCTCGTTTTTATAATTAGAAAAAATTACATTTTTGTATATCTAGATACAGCTAGGAACACTGAGGAAGAAGATATCAGTCATATTGTGATCTTAACTTCCTGACTGTATTCTAACTCTCAGAGTTATTGAGCAGCTCAGAAGTGGTACTGAGAATTAAAGTGCCTTGTAAACCGTGAAGTGCTCACTATAACGTCCCACGGTAGGGTTCCGAACAAAACTTTTCATTGTTTTGTTTGAGACACGGTTTTGCTCTGCAGTCCAGGCTGGTCATGAACTCACTCATGAACTCACTGTGAAGCCCGGGCTGACCTCTAATTCAAGGCAATCCTCCTGCCTCTGTGTTCCGAGTGCTGGGATTACAGGTGTGTGTCCCTGCTTCTGGCAAAGCTTTTCATTGTTAGTTCAGTGGAGTCATCTTGGTCTGCAGAATTTTGGGTGATGGTTTTGGATTCTGATAATTTTTAAGGCATCCTTATAATGGCAGAGAAAATAAAGGGATTCTTTCCTCTGAAAGATCACATCCTAGAATAGAATTCTTGGTGATCTATGGTAGTGGTCATCACAGAAATAACCTGTATGGGATCTAATGGCTGTATCTTTTAAATTTATTATGGTACTTCATGCTTACCTCAAGAACTTAGTTTTTGTTACGTGCTTCTGAAAGTTATTTTATGGTTGTCATTGTGTTGGATTATTATTTTAGAGTATGTTTTGCTTCTTAAAAAGACAGTGAAGAGAGGTGTTTTTTTTTTTTTGAAACAGGGTCTCTCTCTAGTCGAGGCTGGTGCTGAGCTTACTGTTTAGCCCATTCGAACTCACAGCAATCCTCCTGCCTCAGCCTCCTGAATGCTAGAATTACAGGTCTGTGCCACCACCCTCAGTTTATGTGGTGCTGGGGAATCAACTCTGGTACTTAGCACTTGATAGGCAAGTGCAACGCTGAGCTATTCCTCCAGCCCCTGAAGAGAGGTTTTTTTTTTTTTAAAGCTGGTATTTAGTGAAATAACAGTTGAAATGTTTGTAACCATTAGATATCCTGTTTTTGAAAAGCATTCAGTACAGGAAAATAAAATGTCAATTGAAAATAGAAAACTGGGAATGTAGAACAGTGGTAGAGTACTTGCCTAGCAACCTTGAGATTCTAGGTTTGATCCTCGACACTACCAAAAAAATAAAAAATAAACATAATGTTCCATAGTAATGTGTGGTGTGAATTCCATGTCCAAATGCATTTATGTACACAGAACTAGGAAAAAAAACCATATCAGAATAGTAGTTTACTCTGACTGATGGTTTTATTTCTGAAATCTTTTCATGTTGTCCAGTTCCTCTTACTAGTGGCTGGAACAGAAAGCCATAAACCACTCTACTCTACCCTGCTCTGGATAATGTTTACATTGGTGAAGATTTTATTTTCTCTAACAAGATAAATAATATAACAAGTAGTAAGAATTTTAAAGAGTAGTATTTAATTGGAATTGTTTTCAAAGGAATTAATATAATAACTAAGATCAGAGCTAGGGGTGGTGACGCACAACCCATTATCCCAGCTATGGGGTTAAGAGGATGGGGGTTGGGAGGGGAGAGGAGGCTAAGGTAGAAGCATTGAAAGTTTGAGGCCGGTTCAAGCAATTTAGCTAAACCTTGCTCCCTCTCCCTTTCACCCCCCTTTTTTATGAGACAAGGTGTTGCTCTTGGTCCAGGCTGATCCAGAACTCACTGTGGAGCCCAGTCTGGCCTTGGACTCATGGCATTTCACCTGCCTCAGCCTCCCAAGTGCTGGGATTACAGGCGGAGTGCTCGGATTATAAGCATCTGCCACCACTCCTGGTTTATGTGGTGCTGGAGAATCAAACTAGTATACTTAGCACTTGACTTAGTCCTTGCTAGGCAAGCACTTTAAGCACTGAGCCATTCCTACACCGCCCCCCCCCCAGCCCCCCACACCACCCTTTTTAGAAGAGTAGAAAACAACTTTATTACAAAATTGAAAGTACAGTGAATAATAGGAACTACCCTGCAGGCAGTGGAGATTGTAGCACAGTCAGTTACCTAAATCTTAATCAAAGATTACTGCACAGTACAGTTTATAAAAGGCTGCTCTCATATTCTTTAAAAAGTACACTAATATCAGTATAAGGCATTGCTAGGTCATTAGCAAATACATAGGTAGGTGTTTGCCTTTAAAAAACATGAAAGGTAATATATTTACATTTGGGGTGTTGACAGTTACATATAGTAATTAGCTAACTGTGATTGAAATCTGTTCCATTGTGTTTTATTTTTGGAAAAAATAGTATTTGGAAAAGCTTGTACTTCTGAAGTAGTTAAAAGGAGTCTTTACCAAATGAAAAAAGTGGTTCAGAAAGAGTTTGAATAAGTAGGTACCAAACTGCTTGCTTAAGCAATTACTGTTTTTAAGGATTGAATAAGGACAGAATTGTTCTTAGAAGTAAGTTTTTTATGTTGATGGTATACACAGTTGTGTATTATTCAAAAAGACTCAGGTCATTATTAGTGAACATTTTACAGTGAATTTGGGTCTCAGTGTCAGTAAGCTTTGTGTCTATTGCTTGTCTTGTGACTGTTTCATACTAACTTGAAAAACTAATAAGCTATGTATATTAATAAAGACTTTGGATGTGATAATTCAGATAGTCTTAACAAGTATTTGAGGGTCTTTAGAGTAAGGGGGGGTATGTATATGTTTGTCAGTGTTATGCATTATTTGCAGTAGTGAAGATTGAACACAGAGCCTTCACAGTTCTCCAGCCCTTTTTACCCCCCACCCCCATCCTCTGCCCCACTTAAGTCACTGAATTACCCAGGCTGGGCTAGAACTTTCAGTCCTGCCTCAGCCTCCCAGAGTGCTGAGATTATAGGTATCCACTACCATGCTTCCTAAGAGTAGGGTTTACAGATTTGAGAGCTAAGTCTTGGGTTGGGGTTATAGATACAACTCAGTGGTAGAGTGCTTGCCTATGTATGAGGCCTTGGGTTCAATCCCTATATTGTAAATAGAGGAAACAACAACAAATCATAGGAGATAATTCTTAATAATGAACATATAGCTTCATTTGACACTGGACTGTTGAAAAGACCATACACATGAACACACACTCACAAAATAAGTTAGTAAAGGTATGGACTTCAAAAATGGTGTGAACAATTAGGTTTTTGAGAGATTCACTTACATGGTCAAAAATAATTTAATAGAAGTTGATCTGAAGGATGAGTAAAATTAAGTAAGTCAGCATCCAGAACAAGGTTGATTTGTTTCAAAAGCAAGGTGGAAGAGAATAGGAGCCTCTCCAGGTCATGGCTTGCAGACCACACTTGGGTCAGGTTGCCTTTGAATGAAGACCAACACAAATTTGTAAACTTTCTTTGTTGGGGCCCTCAGGGCCCAAGAGCCTCAGCATTGCAGACCTTGGCCACGTTCCTTTCCACGAAGAAGCATTTACTGTCTGGAATTTAAGTGAGGTGTTCTTCTGCTTGAAATGTGGATCAGGTGTTGAACCATGGGACTATTCTAAAGAGGAAGTCCCAAGGTGGGGTGATGGGTCTGGAGAGTTTGTTAGCCTATTAGGTTGCTTGTATGCTAATGTTAGCCTATTAGATTGCTTGTACGCTAATGTGTAGCCTATTAGATTGCTTGTATGTTAATGTGGGTATGGAAGGGTATTTAAGCTTGGGCTTTGCGGAATAAAGGGTCCAGTCGTCGAGTCAGTCAACGTTCCACGATCCTGAGAGTCCGTGTGGTGTCTTTGCCAGTCGAAGACGCCACATTTCTTAAATACTGTGAAGTTTTTTTTTTTTTCAGATTTATGTGCAGCCCAAGACATTTCCTCGCTCAGTACAGTTCAGGCAAACCAAAAAGGCTGGACATTTATGACCTAGATAGAATAAGTGTCTGATAAAATCAGAAAGGTACAGATTGGCTACATTCACTGGTTGGACCTGAAACGTAAAGCTAAGAAATAAAGGGAATATGATATTTTTGAGTTTTTAAACAGGAATGATAAAAATGTCCTGCTGAAAAGATTAAATTTGGGGAAAGCATGGAGAATGATCAGAATGGAGAATGTTAACATAACAAAAGCTTCTTTTCAAGCTCAATTAGCATTTCTCTATAAAGGAAAAACTGTATAACACAGTAATAGGTGAAATTGTAACTTGAACCCAAAAATAATCATCAGCAAATAGAGTGCATAGTGTGGATTTTCATTGGGAGACATAAATATATCTCACCTCACATTCATATCAGGTATAAAAGAAGAAACTTGACATAACATGCCAAAACAAAACCAAGAGAAAAGGCAAGTTCTAAGGCTGCTGACCTTGGGCTTAAATGATAGCCAAACCACTATTTCAAAAGTCAGTTGGAGTAGGCATTGTAGCATTCTGCTGCAACCAGCAACCACTTGCTGGGTGGGCCAGCAACCAGTTTCAACTGATAAAATGCCTGGAAATTTCCAAATAGTTAAGAGTGTGGATTATGGGGTCAAACAACCTCGAGTAGGAAATGCACTATGGACATTGTTCTGTGTATTGCTTAGTTCCTTGATGCCTTGCTTTTGTCTTATGTAAGCCTGTGTATAGATCAGAGGGTGGTTGTGAGAACTAAATTGCTAAATCTGTGAATGGTGCTTAGCATAGTAACTGACATGGGCAGCGATCTATAAGTTAGTAATTGCTGTTATGCGTATATTCGATCCATCAGCTGGAGGGAATTAAAGAAAAAAGGTGCCTAGTTTTATATGTTACAACCATTTCCATGCTAGTTTATCTGTTTTCTCAAGCTCTGTAGGCAAATTTTTTACAAGAAACATTTGTATAACTATAGGAACCTGAGTGTAGTTTAATCACCCTATGGAATTTATTAGATGGGAAGAGTGTTCTAAGAAATAATGGTGTGTTATGTGAATATAACATAAAATTTTAAGGTCACATGTATTATCTTTGTATGTTCGATTGCATATGTTTTAAATGTGTGTATGTGTGCGCGCAATTCTAAGTGTTTTATTGCTTCACATTTTTTCCTACTTTCAATATTAAAGCGTGAAATAAATCCTGTGTTTTTCAAGATTATTTAAAAGGAGTTGTAATTACCTCTCAGCACCTAGGACAGCACCCAGTGCAACACAATGCATGAACTCTGACTTGATGTGGGGTTTATATTCTGCAATCTGGAAAAACAGAAAATTTTAGGGGGAATTTAAAACTTTTGTGAACCCTGACTCTAAAGGTATATGAAATTCAGAATGATTCTTGGCTTTATTTTAAAATATTTTACACTGGCTGTAAAATCCACTTCATGAAGTAGTATGAGTTAAAATGTTCTAATATTTGTGTTTTAACTTTCAGCTTTGTGTTATTCTTGGAAAATTTCGCACCACTTGTGAATTCCTTGAACCTGGGCATTGCAAACCCACTTCTGTTGGGCCCATCTCCTTTGTACTTTGCTCAGATTAAGACTCAGTTGGCGCTTCAGCAGTTGAATGCCGTTGCCTCACATGGTTCAGCACCACCTTATACTTTATTAACGAGACCCAGGTTTAATCCTCGAGGAAACTTTACACTTCAAAGGCCACAAGTTCCTAAACCTTTCGGGATGAGGCCACCAGGACCATTTATGAGGCCTGGATCTATGGGTCTTCCAAGATTTTACCCAGCAGGGAGAGCCCGTGGGATTCCACATAGATTTCCTGGACATGAGTCTTATCAGAACATGGGACCACAGAGAATGAATGTTCAAGTAACTCAGCACCGAACTGATCCAAGATTGACCAAAGAAAAATTGGATTTTCATGAAGCACAAAAGAAGGAGAAGCCTCATGGTAGCCGCTGGAATGATGATCCTCATATATCTGCGTCAGTGGGAGTGAAACAGAGTTCCATAACACAGGTTACCGAGCAGAGTCCTAAAGTACAGAGCCACTATACAAAAGAGAGTGCCTCAAGTATCTTAGCAAGTTTTGGATTGTCTAATGAAGACCTGGAAGAACTTAGCCGCTATCCTGATGAACAGTTAACGCCTGAAAATATGCCGTTAATTTTGAGGGATATAAGAATGCGAAAAATGGGTCGCCGGTTACCTCATTTACCTTCTCAGAACAGAAGTAAAGAAACACTTGGTAATGAAGCAGTTTCAAGTAACGTGATTGATTATGGGCATGCAAGCAAATATGGCTACACAGAAGATCCACTTGAAGTATGTATTTATGATCCTGAAATTCCAACTGATGAGATCAAGAATGAATTTCAGTCACAGCAGAGAATTTCTGCATCTCTTCACCCTCCAAATATGATATGTAATTCTGTGTTTCCTGTAGAAGGTATGTTTCGCCAGATGGACTTCCCCACTGCGTCCTCCAATAATCAGTCTTTTTTCCCAGTTGAGAGTGGAACTAAGATGTCAGGCTTACACATGTCAGGACAATCAGTTCTTGAACCTGTGAAATCCATGGGCCAATCTATTAACCAAACAATTAGCCAGACAATGAATCAGTCTGTGATTCCTCCATCTATGAACCAGCCACCTTTTTCATCTGAGTTAATTTCAGCTGTAAGCCAGCAAGAGCGGATCCCACATAAACCTGTGATTAATTCATCTAATGTACATGTTGGATCAAGAGGAAGTAAAAAGACTTACCAGTCAGAGGCTGAACTTCCCATTCGATCTCCCTTTGGGATTGTGAAAGCATCATGGCTACCAAAGTTTTCACATACTGATGCCCAGAAGATGAAGAGACTCCCCACTCCTTCTATGATGAATGATTATTATGCAGCGTCTCCGAGAATATTCCCACATTTGTGTTCTCTGTGTAACGTAGAATGTAGTCACTTGAAGGTGAGTGTTTTTAAAGATCACTGTATAATGATGCTCAGCGTCCAGGTTTTCTCTGAATTTTGATAATGTATGCTGGTGTTAACTAGGCGCTTAAGGAAATGACATTAATTATGATTGCAACATCAGTGATTAGTTGTAACCTTCAGTAGCTCTGGCTTTAGTATTGGATTAACTGTTAAGCTTTCTGTATTCCTGTGATTGGACATACCACGTATTTTGTCCATTTAGCACTTGGAGTTATGCCATTTATGCAACACAACATTTATATAACAAACTATGTACTTCTAACACATGTCATGAGTTAATGATTATTTAAATAGAATCTTTTATACAAATACAAAAATTGGGTATAATTTGTTTGTACTGTATACCTTTAAGTGATAGTATATCTTGCATGTACCTACCTTGAGCTAAAGACATTTGACATGGATTTTAAATGCTTTACTATTTTTCATATGGAGCAATGAATTTTAGTGTTTCTTAAGGAGCTTCCTAAAATAATAACAAAATTACATCAGGATGTATTAATCATAGGACCAGCTGTGGGCTCAGAAAATAGAGTAAAATGATAGAAAGTGACAAAAAATTTAAAATAAGACACTCATAAGAATAGTTAAAAGGAGATATTTTGCAGGGATGCTGAAGCATAGTGTAGTATAGAATATCCTGTGTGATGGTCATCATTGGTAGATTTGAACAGGATTTTCCAAGTAAGTTCTGTTTACTTACATGTTTGGAAACTATTTTTTTCTGTTACTAATGGAATTTGTGGCTCTAGGTGGTAAATAGTGGGGAAGCAGTGTACTTTGTGTGTAAAAAAGCATTGATTCAAGGCCACAGTCTTGAAATGTTTGTATACTTGGAAGAGGCCTAAAAACCTGTACTGCTAATTTTCCTGTTTTTTCTTTTCTCCTTCAGTGCATTCTTTTTGTTGTTGTTGAGACAGGGTCTCACTCTGTATCCCTGGCTGGTCCTGAATTCTCTGTGTAGCCCAGGCCAGCCTTGAATTCCTGGCAATCCTCCCGTATCAGCCTCCCAAGTGCTAGAACTACAGGTCGGCTTTATGTGGTACTGAGGAATTGAACTCAGGGCCTTGTGCTTGTTAGGCAAGCCCTTTAACCACTGAGCTATTCCTACAGCCCATTCAATGTATTCTTAAAATTCTGTTGCCCACTCACTGCACTTCAGTCAATATGAATCTGATATCTAGACGTATTGTTGTTATCTTAGGGTAAATTATAGCACAAGAAAGTAGCATTGTAGGCTAGGAGTGTAGCTTATAGTGGTTGAGCGTATGCTTGGCATAGGAAGGCTGATTTTAGTCAGCTATCTTGGGTGACAAATCAGAAAACAATATTGTACCTATTTTGGTCAGATTTATTGAATTCTAATGACATAAGTTGCTCTATACTCATCAAACAGGATAATAAACTTTTTTTCCTCCCAGTGCTGGGGTTTGAAACGGGTTTGAGACAAGATCTTGCAGTCACTAAGATGTTCAGGTTTTGTAGGCTTGAACTTGTGATCCTCCTGACTCAGACTCCCAAGAGCATTGAGATTACAGGTGTTATGTGTACTTCCATACCCAGCTTGGGGTAACCAAGTCTGTATCTTGAAAAATTTTAGAATAGGCAACATTTAGTTGTATTGTATAAGTAGCTGTGAATTAAGTTCTAGATTGAGTGGTAGATTCTCTTAATGTAAAAAATTTTCCACTTCTTTTCTTTAAGAAGGGATCTCTGTAGTCTAGGCTACACCTGAACTCACTGACAGTAGCTCAGACTGGCTTCAGATTCACAGTAATCCTCCAACTTCAGTCTCCCAAATGCTGGGATTATAGGCATGTGCCATCCAGCTGTTATGTGCTGCTACGCCCCCAAGCCCTGTTTTGAACTATTAGCCATGATGAAGAAAATATTTCTTAAAGAATTTCAGATTTTAATGAGTATTCTATAGACTAGAAAATGTGTACATTTATTGATGCTAGTTTTGGATATGATATTAGGCTCTTGGGTAGAAATATTTTCATAAAATTTCAGTGTTCTTAAGCAGTTTATACTGTCTCTTTGAGGAGAAATACTACATACCGAAAAAAAAGTTATATACTCAGTGATTTACTTGTTTGGGTATGTTGCCAGGGCCAGAAATTAGTATTTCTATGGTGATTTCAGACTTAAGAGTCAGGGTTTTCAGTTTGTCAGTGTTAGCTATTGTTTGTCTAGCAACAGGTGATTAAAAATATAAGTATGCTTATAGTTAAGTTAATAAGACTACTAGTGGTGTTATAGTTACTAAATGTGTTAAGTCTGTCTGATCTGGTTTGGTGTAGGAAGGGAGACTTCATAAAGTAACTTGAAGATGGGTTTTGAATGATGGGTAAGGATTTGACATTCTTCTCTGAAGGGAGGGATGTCATTACAGATGGAAGCAACATGTGGAGTCAAAAGTCCTGTGTGAAGAAAGTACATGGCATTGTGGTACACATCAGTTGAGAAAGAATGATGAGCACTGTAGAAATAAGTATGCAGGGCCTTGGAAATCCAGCCTAAGCATTCTAGATTTGATGAAAGGCATTAGGAAGCTAGTTAAATTTCTCAGTATGTGCAAGGACATGTTAAAAGTGATTAAGGGAGTTTTGACTAAATTGTACAGAAGGGTAGGCATGAGAAGAGTACAGAACTGGATGGTTTCAAAGTTACTCAAATGTAAAGATGGTAGGTACTAAGGGAAAAGTAAAATTTTCAGAGAAAATCATTTAGTGATCATTAGAGCATATAAAATTGATGTTAAGAAACACACACACGCACACATTTCTGTTTTGAATAGCACAAGATTGAGTGTCATATAAGTAAAGCATTCCACTACTACTAAATGGGTAAATGATAATATGTGAACATGGAGTAAGATGGTACAAATCACCTCTATGTCTGTGATGTGTATTGCTGTTTCATAAGTTTGAATATATAGCCAATAAATGTAAATTACTGGTTGCAGTTTTTTCCTAAGTAAATCTGACTGTTTTTTTTCTTTTCGTTTTTGAGATTTTAAAACTGTGGCCTGAAGATGTGTTTGGAGAATGCAACAATAGAATGTGAAATAGAATATGAAATGTTTCCTTTCTAAATTGGGACTCAAATTTTAGAGGGATTTCGTGGCTTAAATGTGGTGTCACTCTGAAATAATTTGATCTCACAAAGTATTGACCAGTGTAAGAATTACTTGAGGTAATCAGAAGGTGGAAAGAAAGTGTGTCAAAGCTGGCTATTTTTAATATCATTCTGAGTATGCCGAGTCTACAGTCCTTGAAGCATCTTTTGCTTAGTGCATCTTTCACTTTTTTCCTAGAGAGGCAGGGCTGCTTTTAAACTATTATCTAATGTGGGTACTGTTCCTGGAGAGTCTAGAAATTTGGGTGGCGTAGATAAGTTTACTGAGCTTAAAGCAAGCAATTTCACTAAGTAAAGCAAGCTTGTTAAACGGTGTGTGTGTGTGTGTGTGTGTGTGCGCGCGCGCGCGCCTGTACGCACGCGCCTGTGCGCCTGTGTGCCTGTGTGTGCCTTAAATATATAGGAGAGTTATTACCTTTAGCTGACAGTTGTTCTCTAAGAATGCGTATCCAGTATTCTCTTCATTTCTTTTTTAAAAGGTGGAAATTGGACTCGGTACTATCTTTGGATTTATAAATGTTGACAATTTAAATAAAACATTTCATGGTCCAAATAAATCATTCCCAACTCCCTGCTTGCCAGTGTGTCTGTCTGGTATAAACAGTGTCCTGTTAATATTGAAGACATGGGTTTAGTACTACTAGGGACTCTTGTTAATTTCTTGTTTCTGTATGTATCACTGAGGAAGATAAGCAAACATACCTTTTTTTGCAGCTCACAGTCAAGCCTGGTATGTAATGAAATAATTTAGCTTTCTGTAACTTGTTGCTGAATATTGCAGATAAAAACTATTTAGTGGGTTTTTTTTTTTTTTTGCCTTTCCAAATGCTAGAGGAACAGTAAAACATTGAATAATATACATGTTATTTTAACTAATTGTTTACTTTGGCTACTGTATCTTTTAAAACTGTATTTTTTGTTAACTTAGTTGTATCTTCTAGGAGCTATTTTTGGTTGCAGATTGTAACTTTGAGGAAGATGTATTTGTAAATGTATGAGAAAACATTTTGTAAAGCTGAAACTATAAGGGATACTGACTTTGAAATGGTGCTACTTTCCTTCAAATCTTGAAAATAAATTAGGTTTAATCAGCAGCAGTTTTCCTTATTTTTATTAATCTTATTTGCTAGTAGAATGAGTATTTTGGAATGGTGCTCTTCTGTGAGGTAGTGTTTCGGTTGTCTATCTTCTTAGCTTGAAGTTTAGAAGTGTAAGGCACTGAGATACTGTATTTTGAATATACCATTTTATAACTATCAATTCATAGATTTTTTTGGTGTTATTTTCTGAGCCATGCTTTTATGTTCTCTGTACACAGGCGTGCACACACACACACTTTTTTTTGAAAATTGAGTATCTGGGTATGACTTTATAAAGCTTTTTTTATATGATAGCCTTTTAAAATGGGATTACTGAGGTATGGTGTTAGATGTATTTGTAGAGCCTTTTAAAAAGATTTTATCATTAAAAGTCTGAATCAGTCAACATGAAGTGTATTCTAATTTCAAAACTTCTGTTTTATAATAGGATTGGATTCAGCATCAAAATACATCTACTCACATTGAAAGTTGTCTACACTTACGTCAACAGTAAGCATTTTTTTTTATTTTCTGTAACTGATGAGATCTTTTTTTTTCTTTGAATGCACCTATTCCTCATAACTCGTACAGAAGCCCTTGGTTCAACTCTTGTCTCAGTTTGTGTTAAGTATTCGTCTCTAAACCAGATAGTTGCTATAAGATATGTACTCCACTTTAATCAGTGCCATGTGCCTACTGCCGGTATTAAATGTGGGCTAAGCCCTACCTGAATCATATAAAGTAAACATGGGATTGGTTGTCTGCATAGAATCTGTGCAGACAGAGAAGAGAGAGGTTTTTTTTATTGCTTAATTTGGATATGTGTTTCTGGCACTGTGAATGTAGACTCTCCTCCTAAGCTTCACTTTCCTATGGGCACACATTGGGATGTCTAATTTTTTTTTAAATGAAAGTGAGGGTTTTGATGGGAGTGAGTTATTTGCTGTAAGAGGTCATTTGTGCTAGTTAAGAGCGTTCTAGGTATGTGCAGTGCCATTAATTTATAGAACAAACAGCATGTATATGCCTTATAAAGCCTTTGGGTAGATTAGCCATTTTAAAAAAATTTTCCATTCACCATAGGATCTCATTTTGTAATATACTTTCCTTGCTTGCTATCCTTTTTCCCCTTTGTGTTTTGCTTTGTTTTGTTTTAACCTTGTTCAGGTTGTATGCCCAAGATTAATTCTTCATGGCTTTCCACTGAGAAGGGCAGGAGATTTGTCTAGATGCTCAGGATCCTCATTCTTGTGTTTTTATTTTTTTAGGCTATATTGTATTTTACTGTATGAATATACCTTTAATCTATTTAGGTATTTTTGTATTGATATATAGTTAATGTTTACTCCTTAAGTTGTGTGCTCTCTTCCCTTTATTGATTCTTTCTGAATTATAACACAAGTGGCAAACTTGAAAAAAGAACAGTACATTACTATTTTAGTGTTAAAACAAACTATACTATCGTTCTTGTGTGCCAGTATTCTGATTTTACCAGTGAGCAAACAAGTCCAGCAAGACTGTTTCTCTACTTCCAGTCAGCAAATAACAGCTGTGTTATTGACCTTGGCTCTATTGTCTCCTTAGCATATTCTGAATTTTTCTCAAGCCACAAGAAGTGGAAAGGATATTAAATAAGCAGTTATTTCTCATCTGTATTCACCAATTGTTGGCATTTGCTACTTGTATTTTATCTATATACTTTTTTCTGGATTGTTGGAAAATAGTTGATGTTATGGTGTCTCACTTCTGGATTAAACACCTGTCTCTTAAAAGTAAAATTTTTAATGTAAAAATATAACATTGAAGGTTAATAGTAATTTCATAATATGTAGGTCAGGTTCACATTTTTCTACTTTTTTCCAACTTGCCTTTTATAACTTAGCTCCACTTTTCCATATCCACACCCCTAATCCAAGGTTCAGTCAAGATTCATACATTACCATTTCTTTTAATCTAGAAGAGTACTCGCTGTGCATTCTTCGGTTTTTTACATCTAAGAAATTTGTCTTACAGAATGTGTCACTCTGTACCTTGCTATTCCCTGATAGTTAAATTCAGGTTGAACATTTTTATCACAAATAAGTTCAAAGGTGATTTGTTGATCTAAGTCCTTAAGCTTTTTTGACATCATTGTTCACCTATTTATTTTTCTGTTTTTACTTAATCTTTTGTTTTTCTTTGTTTGCACTATATATTTTTTCTGCCTCAAGTCCTATATTTTATTTTTTCCCACTATTTTTTATTAATATACAAATGTAATACATAGAATTTACAATGAATTTGGGTGTTTCGTACGTCTATGTGTCATATTGACTTTACAATCCCGTCTCATTTTCTACCTTTCCATCCCATTTGCATTATATTGAAACACAAGTAATGTCCCTTACTTAGGTCCTTTATCGTGTTTTTAAAACATATTTTTGTCAACTTAGATAATATGTTTGGTGGTTCAAACAATACTTGCATAGTAGTATATACACTTTATCTGTCTGTCCCAGGCTTCAGAGATGGGAGAATTATGTTTTAGTAGGCAACCTAGTGAAGATATAAAACTATCAATTCTTGAATAATAGTCCTCCAGCTCAGGTGAGCCACTAACTAGAGATCTCTGGAAATTTAGTAGCTTTTTTGTGTTGATAGCCAGTTTTCAGTAATGTGAAAAACTTAAGAGTATACATGTTAAGTAAATGGGTTTAAATTACATGGTGATTAAGTACCAGCACTTACACTTAAACCTAGCTTTGTTTGAGTACAGTGTCTTGCTTTTAAATGTTATATGTTAAGAATAGAAATTTATCTTTGTGAAAGATGGAGAGCAATGAAAATCTTTTAAAAAATGGAGTAGGTAAAAATAAAAGTACTAGTGAATTGAATGTTTTGACAGTAACTGATATATTTATTAGATTGAATTTAACTTTTTATCTTCATAGTTTGTCATCTTTTAATTAACAGATGAAGTCTTGGATTTCTATGATATTGTTGTTCCTCCTGCCTCTTTCTTTCCATGATTACTCCTTTAACTTTGATTGTTTTATTCTTTAAGTGTTTGCTTGCATAAGATTCTGTTGTCACAGGTCTGTGTCAGTCTCTGCAAACTGTAGGAGAGGCTTCTCCATGCTTAATTTCTAAATATTTCAGCATTATTTCTGTAACTTCACATAAGCCATTTAGAATGTCTGAAAGCATTTTAGATTTCTGTGTTATACCCTCCAGGAATATTCATGAGTCCTAGTTCATTGTCTTTTACATTTATGTAGCCTAATTGCTTGATTGTAGGCCCTTTGTAATTTGTGTCTTTCTGAGATAGCCTTTGTAAATGTTTCCTCATATAATTCCCTTTCATTTTTCTATGTTGCAGCAAACCATTTCCTAGAATACAGCACCCATGTTGTTTTTGCCTCCTATCCTTCACCACTTTCAACCTTACCTGTACCTCTTGATAGATCTTTGTAAGGCTTACCTGAAAAGCAAATTTTTGTATGAATTCTCTCCTGATTCCTCTTACTAGGTGCATCTCTTTAGGATCACTTAGTGTAACTTAAGGGGTGCTTTTCAAATTGTGTTTGGTAAGATCTCACATAGATTATGCTAAGAATGGAATCCTGGAGCTTAATAAGCAGGTGGGCAGTCTTCTGTCTTTTAGCTCCTACCTTAGCCTGTATGTGTTGAACTTACTCTTCCCATCTTGTGCTGCCCATTTTAGTTAAGGAAATTTTGAGGCCTATTAAGTGTATTTTCCTGATAGACATACTTACAATACCTAGTTATTTAAACCAAAATATATAACCAATATATTAAAACAGAAATTTCCTTCCAAGAAATTTTTAATATCTAATATATTATTAACTTATTAAGTAAACTTGGGTTTTGAAGAGTTCTGTTAGGTAAAGATTAATTGAGCCTCATTGTCTTTCTTTACCAGTTTATTAATATTGTTTATTTTCAAAATAGATACCCTGATTGGAATCCTGAGATCCTCCCATCAAGAAGGTACTATTTTTTTTGTTGTTGTTGTTAAAACTTGTTTTTCTTTTAAGAGTAAGTAATTTTTTAAACAGTTATTCTTTTGGATTGTGTCTACTTTCACCATTTTTGCTTTTGAATAAATGCAACCTATGACTCTTCTTTACTTATTTCAGCCTAAATACAAGTCATCTTCTAAATTCTTTACACAGTTTAATACTTGCACAAAGGTCGAAGGAGTAGTTCATTGATTAAAGCATGAATTGATTTCCCAGCACCACATAAGCTGGGCATGGTGGTGCACGCCTGTAATCTCAGCACTTTGGACTATGGCAGAAAGATTTCGTTGAGTTTGAGGGTAGCCAAGGCTACCCATTGAGTTCAGAACCAGCCTGGGCTACAGAATGAAAGGCTGTCTCGAAAAAAAAAAAATCCAAAAAACTTATGCATCATAATTGACTGTTGACAGTACTCTTACATAAACTAGAAAAGAAGGTTTCATATAATAAGCGTCTGATCTTGTGTTCTGATTATTTCTTCCATACCTAAAAGACTTAAATTACCTCATGACAAATAATTTGTTTTGTTTTATTTATTTATTTCTTATTGAGACAGGGTCTCATTCTGCAGCCCATGCTAGTCCTGAACTCACTATGGAGCCCAGGCTGACCTTGGACTCAGGACAATCCTCCTGCCTCAGCCTCCCAAGTGCTGGGATTACAAGCATGCATCACCATGCTCACGTTACATGGTGCTGGTGAATCGAACTCGGGTCCTTAGCACCTGACTTAGCATGTGCTAGGCAGGTGCTTTACCCACTGAGCCATTCCTCTAACCCCTGTTTTTTTGTTTTAAATAAGTACTATGTTTGGGGTTTGGTATTGGCTTTTCAGAATGGACTTTTGACATTTATTGAAGTTTAAATTTCCATTATTGCTGGATCTTGCTTTTTATTTTCTATTTTGTAGAAATGAAGGTAACAGAAAAGAAAATGAAACTCCAAGGAGACGTTCGCATTCTCCCAGTCCAAGGCATTCTAGGAGGTCAAGCTCAAGTCACAGATTCCATCGGTCTCGAAGCCCAGTACGTTACATGTACAGACCAAGAAGTCGGAGTCCCAGAATTTGTCATCGGTTCATTTCTACATACAGATCCAGATCCAGGTCCAGATCTCGCTCACCATATCGAATTAGAACTCCCTTTAGAGACAGTCCAAAATGCTATCGCTCAGTTAGCCCTGAAAGGAGGTCGAGGAGATCAGTGAGATCATCAGGTACACTAACTAAAACAGTAATTCTGCCTATTTTGATTAAAATTTTTTATGTTCTTTTTGTGTGGATTTTAAGAATGAAATGGTCTTTTAGCAAATTTTAATTTTGCTACATGAAATATAACTCACATCTTATTCTAGTAATATTGGATAAAAGAATGATAGTATACCTGTCCACTATCTGACTTTAAAAATATTTTAGTTGGTCTTAATAATTGAGTACAGAATTTATGATTTTTTTTGATGGGTGTGGGTTGGGAGGTGGGGAGATAGCATCTGGCTCTGTAGTGCAGAGTGGTCCTGAACTCACTATGAATTCCAGGCTGGCTTTGAACTCTTAGCAATCCTCCTGCCTCAGCCTCCTAAGTGTTGGCATTATAGGTCTGTGCTGTCACATTCAGCTTCAATTCATTAAAACTTTTTAAAAAGTTAGTATTTTAATTGGTTCCTAATGCTGTTTAATGACTCTCCAGAAGTATGTCATGTGTGTATTTATGTGTGTGAGCTCAGTAATGAAAGAGTGTTGTTTAAGAAGTACTTTAAATAAATCTTTACTATAGCCAGTATGTTCTAAAAAATTCAATATAAATGGAAATTCTAGTAAGTGTATAAGAGCAGCTGTCTTCGTTAATTCTGTGAGGTCTTTTCCAGCTATGTAATTGTGTCAGGCTGGATTTTTCTCTATACTTTTAAACAAGATGACATATCTAATTATGTTGAATGCAGAGGCAGATGCAAGAATTGAAGAGCTTTCTTTTAAGCCCAATATTAAACTATTTGGAAAAATATATAACAACAGTACTCCTTGCCTGTTTTTTGTTTTATTTTGGGAAATTTTTATAAAAATGTCTTATTTTAATAGGAGTTTATTAAATGAATTGATAGTTTTAAAATTGTTTTATCTTTTTAAAAGTTTGTTATTTACATATCACATCCCACCCTTTCAACTCTTCTCTCATGTACCCTCTCTCCACAAAACTGTCTTCTTATTTCCATCTTCTACTTTTTTTAATGGTTTGTTTTTGTCATATTAAACTTTATGATATGTAGCCTAAGTAACTCATTTCACTAAGCATAATGGCCTCATTTTCCTACAAATGACTCAGATTTGTCTTTCTTTACGGCACAGTGGTACTCTGTTGAGTAAACTACATCTTCTTTATCCATCTATTGTTGGAAATATTAGCTTCTTCCAAAATTCAACTATTATAAATTGTGATGCTATATCGTAGGTAATGCATGTATCGCTCTTGTATAATGACTGACTTTTGAGAAGATCCTCAAAAGGATTACAGCTGGATCAAATGGGGTATTCATTTTCAATTTCTATAGTTTCTTTTGCTGTTGATTTCTAGTTTTATTCCATTATGATCTGAAAGTATGCAGGGAATGATTTCGATTCTTTTATATTTATTTAAGCATGTCATGTGTCCAAAGGATATCATCTCTTGGGAAAAAGTTCCATGTACTTCAGAGAAAAAGGTATACTCTGTTCACATTTGATAGAACACTCTATAGATATTCATTAAATCTACATGCTCCATGATGTGACTGAACCCTAATGTTTCTTGGTTTATCTTTTGTCTGGTTGATCTGTGTATTTGTGAGAGTGGGATATTGAAGTCATCACATATGATTATATTGAGGTCTGTTTGGTCCTTCATTTCTAGTAGTTTCTGTTTTATGTAATTGGCTACACCTACATTGGGTGCATATGTGTTTATAATTGTGAGCTCTTGCTGTTGGATTGTTCCTTTTACCAGTATATAGTATCTGTTTTACTCTTCTGTGTTTTGGTTTGAAATCTGCAGTATCTGAGAAGAGTATAGCTACCCCTGCTTCTTTCTGGTTTCCAGTCCCATGTAGTATTAGTTTCCATCCTTTTTTTTTTTTTTTGAGACAGGGTCTCCCACTTCAGGTGATGCTGGTTCTGAACTTAGTGACCTCAAATTCAACAGCAGTCCTGCCTCAGAGTGCTGTGACTATAAGCGCCAAGCTTTGTATGGTGCTGGGTGATCAAACTCAGGGCCTTATGCTTGCTAGACAAATGCTTTAACCACTGAGCTATTCTTCCAGTCCTTCCATCCTTTTACCTTTGGTCTTTGTGCTTCTTTGTGGGTGAAATGTGTCTCTTGTTACAGATGGTGGTTTTTTGATCCACTCTGCCAGTCTGTATCTTTTGATTGGTGAGTTAAAACTGTTAGCATTGAGAGTAAATTATTGTAAGATTTTTACCCAGTTCTGTCATCCTATTTTAGTGTTGGTTCCTTGCTTTTTCTTTTGGCTACACTTTCTCTTTAGATGGTTCCTTTCCTCTATCTTTTGTGCTGTTCACATTTCTGTCTTTCAGGTATTTTCTGTTTTGCTGACTAGTGGTTGCAGATTTCTTTAGGGTTTCTTGGTCATGGGCTTTTTTAGTTCTTCAACTTTCAGGGATAATTTTGCTGGATACAACCTGGGTTGATACATGCTTGCTTTTAAAGCTTAAAAGATTTTGCTTAAGACCCTCCTGACCTTTAAGGTTTGCGTTAAGAAGTGTACAGTAAAATGGATTTACCTTGGTACAATAATACCTGTTTTTCTCTTACTGCTTTTAATATTGTCTCTTTTTGTTGAATTTCTGAGTTTTTAATTATGATGTGTTATGGCAAGTTTCTTTTTTGGTCTAGGTTCTTTGGTGTTCTGTAAAGCTTCTTGTACCTGAATATTAATTTCTTTTCCTCAGTTTGGGAAATTTTCTATGATTTCATTGAATAAATTCTTTGTGCCTTTTGTGTTGTTTTCAGCTCTTTCTCCCATACCCATAATTCCGAGATTGGTTCTCTTTGAATCATCCATTATCTGTTAACACCCACCTACTTTTGCTGTCTTCTGACTTTAGTGTCATGCCTGATTTTTTTTTCCTCAGCTTAATCTTCAAGATCTGAAATTCTGTCCTCACAGTGCTCAAGCCAGCTTCCCCTATTTTCAAATGAAATTTTCATATCCTGAACTTCAGCTAGCTTTCTTCCCAGATTTTCCATTCCTCAGAATATTTCTTCATATCTTGCATTTTCTTCAGACAACTTTTTTTTTTTAATGTCTTCTGTATGCTCAGTAAGCTTTGTGTTCATTAGGGCTATTATTTGTTTAGTAAATTCCTCTTTATGCCTGCTGAACATTACTGCATTTCTTTAAACAGCGTTGTTTGAACTGTGTACAGAAATCAACTGATCTGCTTGTTTTTTTATTCCCTTTCCTATTACACCTTATCACGGCCATGATATTAGCTTCTGAAGTCACAGGTGTTTCTGTGTGTATCCTGTTGTTGCCTTCTTGTCTTCCCATAATTCTGTTGCTTAGGGACTTTAGTGGTCTAGCCAAGAGGCTTCTTTCAGTGTGCTTAATGTATGTGGAGGAATCCCAAAGTGCGTTGAGTTCTGTTCTGGGAATTGACTGTGAGAGAGTCCTAATAGTCTTGATTGTCTTTCTGAGGTATCTTGTTAACACTCAGCCTCCTTAGCAAAGCTTTCCCATTTATCCTGGCTTCCCTCCCCAGGAATGGGGTTCTCTATTCTCTCAGGTGATCCCACTACCACCGGAGCCATTCAGGAGGTTAGCAGCCTTTCTCTCCTCTCTGCAACTATCTCTTTGCCAGTTTCTTTCTAGGCCCGGATTAATAGCAAAATCACTGGTGTGTGGTCTGGCTGTGGCCTCTTTTATCCAAAACAGTTCACACTAAGGCTCTTTTCAAAATAGCTCCTGCCTAATTTACTCCTAGTATCGCCGCTGACCATCGATCGCTGAGCACTGCTTCTTCCAAGCTGCTGATCTAAGCTCCAGGAGGCCTTTTCAAGGGGGAGCTTGCATGCAATGTTTCCAGCTGCTGTCAGTTCCCACACATCCAGGATCCAAGCCTATTTCAGTCTGAGGCTCGTGGCTCTTGGTTTTCCTAGCCCTGAGGATGCGGGCACTCCTGACTGTTTATTGGCAGCCTGGGGTTTCCATCCCTGGAGTCTCCACTTTCTTGTGGCTGCCTCTCAGTTCCTGGAACTCTCCTCCCTCTCCTGAGTTGAGCAGGCCCATTCAACTTTTAATTGGTAAACATTAGTGAACGCAGGCATAGACAAACTCTTTGGCTTTCTTAGAGTTAAGGAGGCTGGAGGTTGTGCAATCAAAAAATTTTTTTTTCTTTTTTTTTCCCCTGGTGCTGCTGATTAAAACTAATAATGCCTTTACAATGAGCTATATCCCGAGCTCTTTTTTAAAACATATTTTTAACTTTGTGGTAAGGTTTTTTAAAACATATTTTTAACTTTGTGGTAAGGTCTTGGTGAGTCTAAATTGCCAAGACTTGGCTTCAGCTTGAAATACTTCTGTTTCAACTTCTCAAGAGTGCTAGAAATTGCAGTCATGTGCCACCCTGCTGGCTTACAACCAAAAATTTGAGAATCACTACTCTTAAGGAAAGCTCATTGAACAAAAGAGCATCATGTAAAAGCCATTTGAGTAAACATTTAATCAATAACAGGTTTTGTGTATATGCTACCTTCTGGGCCAGAGACTATTTTTCTTATAAATATTATAATCCTTTTTTTCCTGTAATTTCATGGGATGGTTTTTCAATTATTGTATTTGTATCTTCTTTACTAGATAGAAAAAAAGCCTTAGAAGATGTGGTACAACGATCTGGACATGGAGCAGAATTTAATAAACAGAAACATCTTGAAGCAGTTGATAGAAGTCACTCACCAGCACAAAAACCTAGAATTGTTGGTGGAGGAAAGCCGTCAGTTAAATCTATAAACTCTACAAGGAGTGATGCAAACTTAGGAGGACATTCTACTCGTAAAGCAAAAAATCTCGAAGACAACACTTCAGAAAGTAAGCAGGTGTCTGATAGAGCTGTTCCGCTGCAGCGCAAGGTCAGTAGTGTTTTTATCATTGCAAGTACACATATGTTCGTTCCCAAGGACAGAGTGAAAATAGATTTGTTTGAATTTATTATACATTTTGAATAAATTTGAATCAACATTTTAAATTATTTTGATAAGGACTCTTAATTGACTTATTGATGAAATAATAATAAGACCGAAAAAGCCCCTTCAAAACATAGGCAAATCATTTTTGAAATAAAACATTTTTCAAAACTTCTGTGTGCTAGAGGAATACCCCAGTGGTGAGAGTGTTTGCCTGGCAAGAGTGAGGCCTTCAATTGACCCACCAGTGCTGGTTGTGGTGGGATGTGGCTGTAATCTCAGCACTCAGCAAGCTGAGGCAGGAGGATTGCTGTGTGAGGCCAGCTTGGATGACAGATAGGGACCCTGACTCAAAAACATACACATTCACCGTGGTAGCTAAAAAGCCCTAACAAACAAAAATCAACTCTTTTTTACAGGGCCTTGCTGTGTAGTCCAGACTGGTCCTGGACTCAGTGTATAGCCCAGGCTGACAGCAAACAGACTTAAGAATTATTCCTCATGGGAGCTTTTGCTAGAAATACTGAATTTTTTTTTTTTTTGGTCTGCTTGATTTGCTAAGATGTACCACCTATTATTGTTGGAGGATACCTTTATAAGTGAAGAATCTCAGTGTTAAGTCATTTTCCTTTTAGTGGGACAAAATACTGGACACCTGCAAATTAAAGGAAGAAAGATTCATTTTGGCTCACAATTTCAGATTTTTCCTCTGGTTGGCTTGCTCTAAGCCATAAAGTCGTGACAGAAGAAGGTGTCTACTTCATGGCAGCTGGAAGCAGAGAGCTATCAATTTCAGTTATTAGAGTACAGGATGAATAAGACTGAAATCTCAGCTTCACTACACTGGGCCATGTAGATTCATATAGACAAGTACTCTCTCGTGGTCTTAAACCACCACAGAAGTCTTATTTGTTATAAGGTACTTAAAAACAGAACATCAATAAACTCATTACCAGTACTTGGTTAAAATTTTATTTCTTTACAGAATGAAACCCTGTCTCAAAAAATTACACGCACGCACACACACACACACGTTCATCTTTCGCATTTAAGTATTATTAAAGATTATGATAAAGAATTGTGTTAAAATTTAGAAAAGATCCACTAAAAAGATTTAATAAAAGAAAAGATACAAATTCTATTTTGTGGCTCACCTGTTTTTTTGTTATTCTGGTAATAGCCTCGGAGAGAGCAGTCTTTACGTTATGGTTCAGTTCTTCTTGTGTCTGAATTACCGGAGGATGGTTATACTGAAGAAGATATTAGGAAAGTATTTCAACCATTTGGGAAAGTTACTGATGTTCTTATTGTTCCATATAGAAAGGAGGTGAGTTGTTCAGTTTGTTCTAAAAATTTATGTGGAGTTGTTGCTTTAATAATTGCTTAGAGGCTAGAGGAATGGCATAATGGTTAAAGTGCTTGTCTAGCAAGTACAAGGCTCTGAGTTCTATGCTCCAACAACACATAAAGCTGGGCATGGTGGCACAGTCCTGTAATTTCAGCACCTGGGAGGCTGAGGCAGGATTGCCGTGAGTCCAAAGCTAGCCTGGGCTACAAAGCAAGATCCTGTAATCTGATCTAATAATAATAATAAAAATAAAAATAATAATGATTCTATAAAATGTTGTCGGTTGTAGCCATAGCTACTTGTATTACATGTATAAGTATTTGTTGAGAGTTACATAAATTGTTTGGATGTGAATGACTAAGGTCTTAAGGGATTGAAACCCTTTTTCTATAAAGGACAGAATATATTAGGCTTTATGGGCTGGACATGGAATCATAACTACTATGCTACCATTGTCTAAAAGCAGCTGTAAGTAATATGTAAATGAACACAACTGTGTTTCAAAATCTGTTGTAAAAAGAGATGGTGTGATAGTTTATACCAGTGTGGCCGTCCTGAAGTAAATGGTTTCCCTTATATGTAGGATAAGTATTGTTTACATTTGGTTTTATTTCTGTAGTTTGCATGATAAAGTTTATGTTTTGCATTTTACATTAATGGGAAAGATTGGGCTTTCACATTGAATTACATCCTCAAGCCCTCCCTTACCCCTTCTACACCCCTTACTTGAGACAGAATCTTGTTGAGTTGTCTAGGCTGGGCTGGAACTTGTGATTCTCCTGCCTCAGCTATCCAGAGTGCTGGGGTTATGGGTGGGCATCACTATGTCTGAGGGTTGGAGAGCCTTTTCTCCAAGGGCCAGGTTTATATCTGTGAGGTCATTGTCGGGCTATACAAAATGACGAACTTAAAAATTAGCCTGAGAGATAGTTGGTAACAGATTTACTTAACTCACCTCTAATGTGACATTTGGCTTGCCTGAACTTTCTTCACCCCAGAAAAGAGCTACCAGTAACTTTAGGCTAAGCAAAATATACATGTACTTGTGAGTTAAAACAAGGAACTTAATGGTGGTGGTATCTTTATTGCAAGAAATTTTTAAAATGTTAATTTTATAACAGTCTCAAGCAGATCCTAGCTTCCCTCCTACTGTTCATTTAGCCCTGGCCTTTTATTTTCTCGCATTCTATGCATCTACCATGAATTGCTCTGTCCCTCTATGTCTTGGTAATTATGTAGAAATTTGCAAGGACATTTCTCTAGGCTTAGAATTTTATCTAGAGCATACACACATACTTTAAATATATCTGTAAGGTTTTGAATTTCATGTTTGAAATATATTTAAGATCAAATTATGGTTTAGTGAAACAAAATGTCAAAAGCAACCAGGTCTTCAAATAATTTTATGGTTTTAAATTCTACAAGGAGGTATTAAGTCCATTTTCACATATAAACAATTTTAAAAGTAAATTTATTTCTTAAATGACATTTTATTCTAGGCTTATTTGGAAATGGAATTTAAAGAGACAGTTTCTACTGTTATGAAGTCCATTGAAGCAGTGCCTCTTCTGATAAAAGGAAAAAATGTGAAAGTACGTGTTCCAGGAAAGAAAAAAGTACAGGTAAAGAGAATTTAGACCTTAGAATCTTTTTATTGTTGCTATTTTTAATTTGACTAAGTATGGGACACCAGAAGAAAGATGCATATGACATAAATATTAGCCCATGGAGTATATGTGGATAAATTTGCATACAGTGAAATTGAAACATTCATATGCACACACTTGTTATACTACAAATAGTATTAAATGGTAAGCAACACTAGAAGCATATACTTAATATATATAACTCCCAGATTAGCAAACGTCTGTGAAACTGCTACCTAGATCTCTAAATCTAAGAAGTTCCTTACCTGCTTCTCCCTGATTTTTATAGCCTTTCTTCTACTACAGGTGATCTCTAATTTGAATTTCTAAAGCCATAAGTAAGTTTTGCCTTTTTTGAGTTTTACATAAACAAAATTAGCATTCTCTTCGGGGCATTTTGTTTCTTTAGCAGTGTCCTTATTTATGAGTTTACATTGATTTACATATCTTTAGATATAATCTATAGAGTTACTCAATCTACATAAGTTTTGCTATATGTATATGATACGGTGTTTTGTTCGTTGTGGAATACCAGCTTTATATAAATTCTGTAGCACACATTTCTCAAAAGTCTAATCATGTTAGTACATACAGACTTAAGATATTACTTTGTATGAATATGCTAGTTATTCATTTTTTATTGATAATATTTCTAACTTCTCATTATAAATAAGACTTTTGTTAGCCTCTTGTATGCTTTTCACAGGCCATCCTTTTGCATTTATGACTTTAAATGTGATACCTCCAAGAGAATTTGAATATAGGTTATACAGTAATAATATTAGACTGCCTGTAAAAATAGTTGCAATAATTTATACACTTGTATTTCATAAGAAGACTAATATTTCTTAGTATCAATATTTTCATTTTTTCAGTTTTAAAATAGTATATAAAAATATAGACCTCTTCCTGTTGCATAAGTCTTTTATCCCAGTAAACTGGAAGGCTGAGGTAGCAGGACTGCATTTTCAAACTCAGCCTGAGCAACTTAGTAAGACCTTGTCTCAAAACAGAAAGTCAAAAATGAATGGACTGGAGATGTAGCTCGTTGCGAACATCCTGGGCTCCATCCCCAGTACACTACACACACACGTGTGTACATAGGTAGTTAATCTGCATTTTCTGATTATTAGTGAAATTTAGCAATTTTTAATATTATTAGAACTATGCTGTCTTTCACCGTTAGCAATAACCTAATGAAAACAGACATCTCTCTCACCCTCCTTCCCAGAAATAGCTACAATCCCGTACTCTCAAAATTTTTCTTAAAGGTATCTAGAAAAGTTCTTTTGATCAGATTGTCTAGTAAGTAAAACTTTCGGTGGTATGAAATACTGCTGAGAATTGGCTCTGTACAAATAAGACTTTACATTTTTCAATCTAGTGTTTCAACAAGATTCATAGAAAAACAATATATGTCAAACTAGAGTAGGCAATCAACTGAGACCCAAGCAGAGTGTGTGGATATGAAAAAATAATGTTAGGAAAAGGTGAGCATTAGAGCATTGTAGAAAATCATTTGTGTTACAAAGGAGATAAAATCAGGGCTGGAGCAGTATAGCAGTTAAAGTAGTTGCCTAACAAGCTCATGGCCCTGAATTCAATTCCCCAGCGCCACATAAGCTGGCCCTGATGGCTCATGCCTGTACTTGGGATTCTGTTTTCCTGTAATGTCTGGATTCTACTCTGGAGGCTGGGTGGGCAGATTGTCGAGTCCAAGGCCAGCCTGGGCTATCGAGCAAGATCCTGGCTCAGGGGGAAAAAAAATGATATACATAATCACACTTCACATGAGTCTAATTTATTTTAACTCAGAACTTACAAGTTTCTTCTATGTGTTTGGCCTTTTTTTTTGGAGATAGGATCTCACTCCTGTAACCCAGTCTGGTTCTGAATTCAGTATGTAGCCCAGAGTGGCCTTGGACTTAACGCAATCCTGCCTCCCAAGTGCTGGAATTACAGGCATGTGCCACCGTGCCCAGTTTATGTGGTGCTGGGGAATCGAACTCAAGGTATTGGGTTTGCTAGGCAAGTGCTTGAACTGCTATGCTGTTGTTCCAGCCCCATGTGTTTGGCTTTGTGCAGTGGTGAATAGGACAGATATTTTACCTTAGAATCTATTAGATAAGGCTAAATAGCTGAAAACGATAATGTAGGAAGGACATAGTGGATACTGTGGACTCCAGAAGAAGGGTAGCACTTAAATACTGATGAAGATTTTATGTGTGATAGTTGTGGAGGGTGAGCCTATAGTAAGCTGGGCAGAACTGGTATAACTGTACAAAAAAAGTAGTCTAAGGTAGAAGGCAACTTACTGTCATGGCTGCATTGGAAAAGATTATGACTAATTGTAATTCAGAGCATCCGTTTTAATTGAAACACGTGTTAAGGCATTGTTTTCATGTGTGTAGACTCAATTATTTGACTTAATGTGCTTTGTGAAACATTAGTGTAAAGTGAACCTTAGTAATGGAGAATCAGTGGTACAGTGAGCAGTAAAACTGTTTTTAACATTCTAAAAACCTAATCATTTATGAAATAGCATACATTGCAAAAAATAACTAATTACAAAAAAGAGATTATTTTAGTTTAAAATAATAAAAAAATTGGAATGTAGCTAAGGAGGTAAGGACTAGCTTTTTTAAGTTACAGAGAGCAAATTAATAGTTTCATATTGCTTTTAGAATTGGAAGTGACTACCGGTATAAAAATAGCAGGTTGTTGGATTTGAAATGAGGAACACATTTGGTATAAAAGCTCTTCTGTAAAAAAGAAAATGATGAGACTGGAGGAAGAGCCCAGTGGGTGCAAGACCATGAACTTGATTTCCCGGCACCACATAACCAGGCATGGTGGTACTTTCTTGTAATACCAACACTCACGTGGCTGAGACAGGAAAATTGCCATGAGTTTGAGGCCAGCTTGGGCTACATCGGGAGTTCAGGATTAGCCTGGAGTGAGACCCTGACTCAGGACAAAAGAAAATGGCAAGAATGCCCCAAAAGAATAGAAAATATAAGATTACGTTAAGGCACTTACAAATTCAAGTCAATTTAACAAATTAAGTGTGCACTAGTTGTCAGAGGTGATTTTCGGCATTAGGATAGAGTAGTTCCTAATCTGAAAAAGTTGAATTTAAAGGTAGAGAAAGGTCATGGAAAAATTAAAAATACATGCATGTCATGTTTATTTGTAACATGTTTGTGGTGAGAAATACCAAGAAAGGGGAATAGAAGTCTTCTTACTGGGGAACATGATGCCATGCAGTTTTCAGTAAGGTAGTTGGGGAAGATTTCATTGAGAAGGTGATATTTGAGCAGTTACCTGAACAGAATGAGGGACAATGTGATATCCTAGGTTGAAGGAACAGTTACTTGAAGACACGGAGTTCCACACCTGCCTGTATAGAGGAGCATAGGAAAAATACTTATTTATAAATGAGGGTAGATGGAGCATATGGTATACACTTTTAGTTAGTATGGGGCCCTTTGTATCTTTAATTTCGTTTTATTTTCAGATTTCTTAAATTAAAAATGTTAAATGGAAAATTACAGACATAAGTATTTTTAAGTCTTAAATTGTATGCCACAGAGAGGTGTTATGAAATCTGCAGCTGTCCTTCTTTATTCTGCCTCAGGCTCCCTTTGTCTGGCTTGTCCTTCCATGCTGTATATGTCACCTGCCCCTTAGTCACCTAGTAACGATCTTTTATCATGACTGTCGCTGGATTACAATGTTTGTGTTTAAGTTACCCTTATTTTACTTAATTATGGCTATAAAGAGTGAGAGTAGTGAAGTTGGCAATTTGTATATTCCAAAGAGGAGTTATAAAGTGCTTCATTTAAAGTGAAAAAGTAGAAAGTACTGTAATTGGAGAGTATTTTATTGCGTTATATTATTACTACCATTGATCTGTAATTCCTGTTAGTCTGTTACTGTACTTAATTTACAAATTTTAATGTCACAGGTGTGTAGGTAGGGGAAAAATTGCATTGCATATATGGTTCAGTACAATCTGTAATTTCAGTCATCCATTGGCAGCCTGGAACATACACCATGTAAAGAGGGGTGGGGGGGACTACGGTACTGGCTGTTATTCTAGTGTAATGAAAATTTTTCAGTGTAAGACTAGCAAGTTTGGTCTGATTTTATGTTAGCAATGTAAATAGATGAACAAGGATAGTTTTGAGGCTACTGTATAATCAGAGCAAAGTGATCTACCCTGATGGGATCTGAGTGATAGCTGTATTACCACAAATTGAAAATACGTTCTTTCTACAAATACTGAAGTTTCTTGGTAGCAGTTATACTTTGGGAATATGTTAAATGCATACATTCTTAATTTTTTAAACTTTTAATTTATAATTGTGAGGAAGCTAAAATTTTTTGTACAAAATGTTTTTTTCTTCATAGAACAAAGAAGTGAAAAAGACTTCAGATTCAAAGAAATTACCTGTATCTTCTGTAAAGTAAGTGACTCCCAAGATTTCATTATGTAAGAATCAATATTCATATAAACTAAGAAATTGTAGTTTTATTTTTCCCACCATTTTATTAATACATATGTGATTCATAATGTTTACAATGAAATTGAGTATTTTTTGCACATATATATTACATCAACTTTACAATCCCTTCCCAATTTTGACTCTCCCACACCTTCCTCATTCTCCCTAACTCACACTATCACACACACCTTTTCGGTTCTATAGAATGCCTGTATTATGGGTTTCTCAAATCAGAGAAATCAGGCAGTATTTAACAGATTTCATCTTTTGTATCTGACTCATTTCACTCAAATCACCACTCTTTAGCTCAGCTTCCGAGCCCAGCCCTTTATTGGAATTTTATGCAAAAAGTTCTTTTTTTCTATATTTTACTATATCTTTGTTGAGATTCTTTAACATTGCCTCACCCACCAGTCCACAGGAGAAAAGAAAAATAATAATTTAGTTCATAAGCCTAGAAAATGTGAAAAAGAAAAAAATTTAAATTTCAAAGTCCTTAGCTGAGTACTGAAAGGTAAATGTTTGTGTATTCCAAAGACAATCAGTTTATCATTACATCAGTCCGTTTTCTAAGGATAAATTTATGTCAAAGACTGAAAAGGGAATTGCTGCAGTAAATGAACTTAAAGTCTATATCAAATTGCCACATTAAATGAATTTAAATCTGTAACACCTAAGTATATCATACTTAAAGCAATAGATATAATGGGATATCCAGTTATTTCAAAAATTTTTAACTTTCATAAATTGTTTACTCAAATTTCAGTAATGACTAACATTCTGCCAGATTTGGTTTATCTTTTTTTCTGCCTATCCATCCCTAACCTCATGCATACATATTTTTAAAGATTTTATACCAATTCCCCATGTTGAATATAATTATTATATTTTATAAGCTTATATACTATTGAAAATAATAATTAAGTGGAATTTTCA